>LT669795.1:5259389-5859389 GCA_900128785.1 Arabis alpina
GAAAAACTTTCGATAATAAGATTGAATCGCAATTCAGAAATATTATCGAAAAAACAGAGATGTTTAACCGTTCGCAAACGATAAACGATTCTATCCCGACAGAAACCAATCAGCGAGAACGTTGTGAAGCGATCGCGATACAAGGTTTCTGTTAAAAATGTTTATATTATCGCAATCCAATCCTTAAGGATTGTCTTAGAGTTAAGATTGTAGGACCAGAATATGGCACACTACGTGATTGGAGATGAATCGCGATAAGAAAAGCGTTAAGGGAAGAGATCAGACAGAGAGTGGAGTCGAGATACGAAATCTCTTTCCTTAACTCTAAGAATCTCCCGCAGTGTGACGGGTTTATGAGATTCCGAGTTCCAGGATAAAACCACAGACTAATCGTGTTCGCAAACACTCGAACAACGATTCTTACGAACCGATTACTACGATACTCTCGACGAGAAAAACTTACTGATGAACAGAAAGAGATTGTTGATATGTGTTTTTGATAGAACGTGAAATTTCTGATAGAGATTATTATTTTTTTTTTTCTTTTTCAGAGAGTGAGATTGTATGTCAGAACATAAGAGAAAACGAAGAAGATGACTTCGTTTATAAAACTGACGGAGAGGCGGTTTGAAAACCGTAGAGAGGTTATCTCCGGTTTGTTTTCAAACTGTCGTCGGTTTAGCGGTTTCCGGTTTAGCGAAACCGCAGACGAACCGACGCAGCGTTTTGGGTCGAAAACGAGATGGGCTTGCGTTTTGGGCCCAAAAAATGAAAGGCTTTTTTCAGCCCATTTAGATGGTCCAAAAAGATATTTAATTGGGCCGGCATTAGCCCAAGCCCGCGCCCGCGCCCGGCTCGGTTCAGTCGGTCGGTCGCGCATGTGGGGATTCCCTCCTCTCTTTTACGTAGTATATAGCCTTTGCTATGTTTTGAACAAAGGTATATGTGTGGCTCCTTATATACCACTTGAAAAGTTCCCAAACTTTAGATGTAGGATTTTTGCATATCACTCACTTAAGCCAAAAGGCTTTTCTCATTCACTTTTCTACCAAAATTAGGTTAGACAAATGCCCAATACAAGGCCCATTTGTTTAAGCAATAAGTTGGTTCCAACATATATACTCATCTTGTAGGATATATGATCCTTGCCCACTCAATTTTGGAAGGACGAAATCAGCTTACAATTTGAAAATTGTGATAGAGATTCTTTGTCTCTTTGTTTTACAACACGAACATTGTTTACTACTCCGTAAACAACTTAACTCTGTAAACAACTTAAATGTATACATTATAACATAAGTGGTAGATTTATCATTCATCTGTGATGGGTTTATTTGAAAGTCTTTGCAGAATTTAGTGTTCCTAATTCTTTCTTGGAGGCCTAGGAACTGATGCATGATGATGATGATGCCTAGGAACTTGTCTACAAGGCGTCTCTCTTGTTCTCATAATTTGACTTCCGATGTTAGATCCACATGGACGAGATGGAGGAAGAGGAACAGGAGGAGGAAGAGGAGGAGGAGGAGGAGGAGCCTCATCTTTCAGTACAAAATAAGTCGATATTAAAAAGGGAAAAACCCACATGAGGAGCCTAGGAACTTGTAGTTAGAGAACTCTTTTGAACAATCAATATACTTATTAATGATAAGAAAAAAGATTTTCGGAATAAGAAAACAGTATACTGACCTACGCCAAGGAGTCTAGCTTCCGTGGCACGAATCTGAAAAGATAGACATAGAAGAAATATATGAAGCAAACTTAGAAAAAGAGAAGCTAATTGTGTTCTTTTCTTCATTATTATTGTTCCTCTCTTTACATATCGACCAGTTTTATCATGTTATATAATAAGCAAATAAAAATCAAACTAGGATAGTCAACGAGTATACTCGAAGTCAATTTCTTGTTTTTAAGCAAATAATAATGTCACTAAATGGCCAAACGAGTTACACAAGTTGACGACCTTTAGTTTTTTCTATAACGACGCGGTTTCTTACCTTTATACTAATAGACAAACAAAGAATAAGCATTGGGTTTACAATTCTTCTTCATATTTGAATTTGGATTTCATTTTTTTTTAAATCATATTTGTGGTTTTCATTTTTTCTAAATTGCTTATCGGATTGACTGCGTATAATTCCCCTAATATTGCCACTAAAACTGTCTTTCATACTTTTTCTTTCTTTGTTTTACAACACGAACATTGTTTACTAATCTTACAACAACTTCAATTTCATTTTTCTTTATAAATCTTCAATTGGAAATGATTTTATTAGTTTCTTTTAATTAAAAGAAATCGAATTAGAAGAACTCAAAAGTGATGAAGAGAGTTGTTGGCGAGAAGGAAAAAAACAAAATTTGATGGCGAAATACGCAGTCAACCCTTGTTTATCTTGATACAAAAATATATAACTAAAATACCAATCATTTTTTCTGACAATGTATTTTTTTTTTTTTTGGGTCAAAGTCTGACAATGTATACATTATCTTTTTCAAAGATGAGTTGGTTTCAAGAAAAGAAAGATCATAAGCGATAGATCTATCATTTATCTGTGATGGGTGTATGTTCTTAATTCTTTCTTGGAGGCCTAGGAGCTGCTTTACGATGACGCCTTGTAAGTTTTCTACAAGGTTGCTCTCTTCTTGCCATAACTTGGCTTCCGATTATTAGACCCACATGGTGGAGAGGGCGTTGCACGATATTGTGGTGGAGGAGGACGATAAGGAGGAGGAGGAGCTTTATCTTTCAATACAAAATAAGTCGATATTAGAATAAAGAAACGTTTTAACATAAATTGACTATTAAAGTCAATCATGGTGTAATGGCAATTGATGCCAACGTTTTTCCATTTGAAATTAAGTAAAAAGATATTTATATTTTGTGTTAAATAAAATTAACCACAAAACTAAGTAGAATTTGGCCTTTTAGATTTATAATCCATTTACCAAATCCAAATATATATCTCAATCTTAATTCCAAATTATTTGGCAAGACTCATTTTATCTCAATTACATCATACTGTAATTATAAGGTTTAAACCTTGTTATTTGAGATTTCTCCATGATCTTAATAGCTCATTTTTATTCACATTTTTACCAATTAATCTTATTAATTTTTGGCTCATGAGGCCTTAATTAATGTGTGATTCAAATTGGTCCAACAATCCCCCACATGAATATAAATGACTCTAAACAAAAGAAGAATTTGACTGACTCGAATGACCTGACAAGACACGCTAGACTAGACAGAAGGACTTTACGAGAGTATAAGCGAAAAATTACTGTATATGAGTTGGTAGCATTTTTCAGCTTTGAACCAATCATTGTTAGTAGCTATCGGGCTTACTTGGCCAGATGGTGAACATGATGTCTTGAACCATCCGGATTTTTATGTAAACCTAGACAACAGCCATAACCCAGTTTCATTTTCTCGTAGAACTTAGTTCTCTATTGGGTTCATTGTGGCCTTGAACATGCCTGGTATCATGAGTGAATTCGGAGAACATAGCCTTTCGTTCATTCTCCTAGAAACGGCATTTTTCTCACTCACTAGGTGATATGTCATAGACTTTGTTTTATGAAGTATCCTGTAATACTCCACGTATATATCAAAGTTATGGTAAATATCATTAAAAGCAACGCTTATCCTTATTATACAGGAAGCACTGTATATCATCTTAGGAACTGGGTAATTTCCAGTGCTTGTATGTAGAGTTAGTTTGAATTAGTTGTCCCCTTGAACCTATTTTCTGGGATCTCCAGTCATGTAGGTAGGGTTTCCATCAAACTTTCTCTTAATTCATAGACTTTGTACCCATTCCTGTCGATGATTTAACAATTTGATCTCGTGAGACACCTTTAAAAGTGGATCCTAGGTTATCCGATGAGATATAATCATTTGAGATTCATCCATTTGAGATCAATTGTCTAATGGTTATATGTCTTCTTCTTAAAAGATATGACTAACCATAATAACCATTAACACCTTAGGCCTATATGCCCTTGTGATAGATCAATTATCTCTCATGTATGATTTTTTTTTTTTTACCATAATGGAGTCGATCTCACTAGTGATGTTTTCTTTTCACGATGGATTGTCTAATTTAGACAATGCTTTAGTGAAAGTAATGGTGCATTCTCTAGGAAAAGATATGCATTCTTTGATTTTTTATTATTATATTTACATGGACATGTGGTAAATCTGATGATCAATCAGAAACCGATAAACACTGTTTTTTATGTGCATATCCAATAAAATACAATTTGGTATTTTTGGTCCGCTTACAACTTTTTTTAAAGAGGTTGTTTTGCAAATTTTGCGAGGTACCCCCACACTTTCAGGTATTTGTACAAATGTACTTTACCCTTTTTTAAAAAATAAATTCATATGGCTTTTTGCCAATGACTTTCTGTGGTAAGCGACGCTTCCCCCACATTTCTGGAGGTAACTTAAGAGTTTAGAATTCTTGTTCCATAACTCTAATAGTTATAAGTGTATAAGTAACAGTTTTTCCGATGAAGAATGGGATTTTTTTTTTTTTAAAACACATTTCATTTTCATCAAACTTGTAACTTTTAGCACATATATCTATTTGCATAGATTTCCCAAGTTGGTTTCGAATTTTTATCTTGTATGCTTCGAACTTTTTCAAATGCATATTTTTGCTGTTTAGCAAGTATATATCCATTAAAATTGATATTGATGATGATAATAGCGTAATGCCACCATTCCATTCGATTTTTATCAACTTAGTTGACAATGTTAAGGAAATAGTTTGTGATGAGCTAAGCTACCCTCACAGATTATGGGCTAACCCAGATTCTTGTAACATTGCATTCATCATTGATAGTCATGATTTGTATCAAGAAGATAAACAGAATCATTATCAAAATGAGTATGTGTGTAGAGTAGTGAGAGATGGTAGCTATTTATAGCATTTTCATCTTCACACAATACCACGTAGAGAATCAAGAGTAATAAAACCATATTGGTCGTTAAAATAATTGCTCAACTCAATGCCAATTTAAATTGTGCCCATTTCATGATTTCTCTTAAGCCATAATAAAAAAAAAACGTTTTTCCACATTAAGTGAGACTTCAAATCATCAAATTTTTTTAGAAGATATTTTGTGATTATCAATTAATATCAATATCACATATCTTCTCTTTTGTTATGACTTTTTTTATTGGATGAAAATGATTATAGTGATAGCTTGAGAAAGCGTTTTTAATCACTATAATATTTTCTGGATTTTAACCAAAAGGCTTTTATCCAAGAATTATTCTAGATACGTTTCGCGAAACTCACCTTAAAGGCCTTCACGGAAATCGTATTAGAATTTTTTAGATAAAAAATTTCAGATTTGAAACCTTCCGCGAAAGCGTTATAAAACGTTTGCAGAAACTGTTTCAGAAATTTAAATCTATAAATAAAATTGTTTCGAATTCACGAGATACTTATGAAAGATATCGTAAATTCAATATCGTTTTTTCTCCTTTAAAAAAAAATAAAAAAATAATAATAATATTAATTGCAATATCGATCCAATTCAAGCGATAAGTAGGAAGCGAATTTTATGAATTAAGATTGTAGGAACCCAAAAATCAGATTGAGAAAATGCGAATTAAGGAGAAGAAATAAACGATTTATGAAAACGATTTTATAAAAAATACACAGAGTCGAGATATGAGGCCTTAATCTTATTAATTTTTGGCTCATGAGGCCTTAATTTATGTGTGATTAAAATTGGTCCAACAAAAACCACATGAGAGCTTAACTAAAATCATTTAGTTAGAGAACTCTTTTAAACAATCAATACTGACCTACGAGAAGATGTCTAGCTTCCGTGACATGAATCTGAAAAGATAGACATATAAGTATATATGAAGCAAACTTAGAAAAAGAGAAGCTAATTGTGTTGTTTTCTTGTTCCTCTCTAAGTCTCTCACATGTCGACCAGGACCATATGTTATATAAGCACATAACTATCAAACTTATAATCAACGAGTCTCTAAGTCAAATTCTTTGTTTAAAACTTTAAATCAAATAATAATGACGAGTTTAGTTTTTCACTTTTTCTACAATATTGACGAGGTTACTTACTTGCCTTTACAGTACACAAACAAAGAATTGGCTATTATTTTCCTATTAACCTTTTACAATGCTTACTTTTCTTATTTAAATTGGCCGGGTTCACAATTCTTGACTCTTCTTCCTGTTTAAATTTGAGTTCATTTTTTTTTGGGAAAATTATCCAATGTGCCATTTAATCTAATTTTGTTTCAAAATCTGCCATTCATTTGAATTATTTCAAAAAAATGTCATAAGTTGAATTAATTTTATCTTTTAATGAAAGAGAAATTACAATTTTTGTCATTATCTTCTCTTCCACTCATTCTTTTTCTCTGTTTTTTATCTTCTTTTCTCTCTTTCTTCTTCTTCTTCTCTTTCTTTATCTCTTGATCGGAAAAAATGGTGGATGATGGAGAATGTTGACGGCAACGGTGGTCGACGGTGGATAAAATGATGACGATGGTGGACAACATAATGACGGAGAATGTCGACGGACAGGATAGCGACGGACACGGTGGTCGGAGGACAAGATGATGACGGAGATGATGGTCGGAGGACAAGATGGCGACGGAGACGTTGGTCGGAGGACAAGATGGCGACGGAGACGGTGACCGGATGACAAGATAAAGACGGCAGTGGACAATATGGCGACTTGGTGGACAAGAGAGTGCCATAGACAGTGGTTGAAGGACAAATTGATGACGGAGACGGTGGCCGGAGGATTATATGGTGACGGAAACAGTGGCCGGAGGACAATATTAAGACGACGGTGGACAATATTAACAAAAAGGAGAAAATATGAGAAGGGCAAAATCGTCTTTCACTCAAATCAAATCAAAATTGAAATTGAGATTGTAGCACATTTTGAAAGAGCAATTCATTAATGGCATATTTGGAAAGAAATTTCACCTAAAATGGCAATTTCAGAAATTTTCCCATTTTTCTTTTATCATATTGACTTTTGCCTATTTAAATTAGGTTTACATATCCTCTTTTTATTTGAATCACTATTAAGGTACACTATCATATACTCCGTTGATATCTCATACAACTCATAGATATATCGGTCAAATTTGACTGAAAGATTTTTTCTAAGAATTTTTAGAGTTGGTGATTCTTTAGAAGTTAGTATTTTGGTTTGTAAGTCGATGCAAGGATCGATTATTTATAGAGGTTATACAGTAGTTTAATTAGCTTGAGTATCTTGTGTCTTTCTCTTGAACTTAATACAATTTTCAAGTCAGAAGTTAAGTTTTGGAGCCAATTAATCTCTAGATAAATTAATATTTCGTTAAATTAATAAAATATCAGGATCCCAACGTTATTAATTTATAGAGGTTTACCTTTCGCTAACGAAACCTTCATGCTCACCGATTTCGTTAAGCCCACTACTTTAATATCTTACAATGGGCCCAAAGATTAAAGTCCGATTTAGTTAGGCCCATAAGTTTGGTGTATAAACGGAATCCAAGGTCCCCAAACCCCTAATCGATCGAGAACTTGCGTCTCCGAATCCCTAATCTGTTCGAGATCTTGATCTCTCGCTCTCTTACGAACTGCGATCTGTATTTTTCCGTTTGTAGCATGTCAAAGAATCCGATTGGGGTGTGGTGGGACATCAAAACCTGTCCGATTCCTAATGGAATGGTGGGTGAGAATGCGTTGCGGTCCTCGTCCATATAACACATCGATCCTCGAGTCTTGAAAGAGCTCTCTTCCTCTGGAATCCTTCTTAAACACGTCTCCTTTGGTTGGTCAACACTCTGTGATGATTTACGGGAATGGAAAAAGCGTTATCCACTTGCGCGTGATATAATGCTCATATCTGGTGATATTTCTTGGTTTACGTGTTCTTGGTTTAACTCGTCTATTCTTTCCTTGAGATACAATCTTTTGCGTGCATATCCAGCTCCTCGCCCACCATCGTACCCGTCTACTAATGAGTGGGTCTGGGAATTTTACTTCATGCTCGGTATGATAGGGCAAATAGCCAGATACCTTCTCATAACGATGAACATGCCTTGTTTTGCACACTATGCGAATTTTCTAATTTTCTAGCCAAAGCTGTGATGACTTTATTAACCATCTCAATAGTAGACAACATAGACTATAACTCACCGACTCGACGTTGGCGTTTGTAGACGAGAACAATGATGTTATCAGTTATTGCAAAGTTCTTGATTATCATGGCTTCGACGAGTGTAATATGACCATCCCTTGGACCGGTGAAGATCTTTCACAGAATGTAAGCATCCTTATCCTAAAACATTTGTCATTGTAACAAAACCTAAAACTGATTTTTTTGTATGTTTGTTTGTGTTGTAGGTCTCATGTCTCTCCGTTGACACATTCCACAGGCGTAATTTAGAGAAGGAGAGATCAAATATACCACGAGGTTGGTTGTTTTGATTCAGTTATTTTTGCTTTCTTTTTCTAGGTTTAAAGACCTAACTTCCATCTGTTTTCTTTTCCCTGTAGGCTTTAACAAGACGATTGGGGTGTGGTGGATTCCCGATGGTTGTATCCGTTCGCGTATAGAATCCGCGTTGCATGAGTACATCGGTCATGCTTGTTCAGTCACCATTTTTTGCGTTGGCAACCTAGAATACATCTCTCCTCAAGTCTTGAAAGCTATCTCTTCCTCTGGAATCCATCTTAGACACACCCTCATTCGTGGGAGATCAGTCATCAGTCTATTGGACGAATGGGAAAAGCGTAATCCTCCTCCGGCTAAAATAATGCTCATATCCGCTGATGAAACCTTGGTTGATTCCCCATTTTTTCCCGCGGATACATTGTTCTTCGCGCAATTCCAGAATCCAAGTCATTCCCCACCTGCACCTCTACTCACTTGTGGGATTGGGAAAGCTTACTACTGGAAGAGAATGATTCATGCCTTGTGGATACAAACAGTGGTAAGGATGATGAACCTCATCTCTCGTGGTTTTGCACAATGTGCAACTTTCCTAGCCCAAACTGTGATGATTTCGTCAACCATCTCAAGAGTACATCTCATTCACAAGAAGTAAGCATCTTAATTTTGCCTCCTACTCTCTAACCATTGTAAGAAAATATTCTCATGTTTGCTTTTGTTTTTTGTTTCAAGCAGTTGTGGAGTATGGTGCGTGTAGATGAGAACAACGAGACTCCCATTTTTTGCGAAATTTGCAATTATCCTAGCTACGACAAGCATAATATGAGGATCCACTTGTACAGTGAAGAACATGCAGCACATAAATTAATAAAAGTAAGAATCCTTGCTTCCCTCTCCTACTCTCAGCTTTAATTTATCATTACATTTGAAAACCGACCTCTTTTTTCACACTGGTTTTACGTTTGGTTTTCAGCCGGAGACGCAAGTCAAGAAGAAAAAGGATCCCGTGGCCAAGGCGAGGAAGGAGGCGATCAAGAAGAGTTGGGATTGTCGCGTGGCTAAGGTGGTGATCGAGAAGAGGAGGGATTATCGCGAGGCTAAGAAGATCCCAAGGCGCAAGGACCAACCCCTGGAACACCTTGACACCTAGCTTGTATCATTACATTTGTCATTGTAAAAACACCTATAACAGATTTGCGTTTTGTAGTTCTCAAGCAGGAGACACAATTCAAAAAGGAAAGGGATCGCTTGACCAATGCGAACAAGAAGATTAGATGTTCGCTTTCATTAGTTGTTTATATTAACTAGGGAAAATATTCTAGCTGAAAAATCGAATGACATTCCGTTTTTTTAGTTATATTTTCAAAACATTTGTAATAGCAACATCACTTTTCAAAAGTCTTAAAAGTTGATACATACTCTAAACTGTAGAAAGTAGAAACCAATGTTTTCAAAACGTGAAAAAGTTGCGTACCATTCATCCACTCGTATCAATACACAAAATTTGGCTTATTTTCGATTTGATAAATTGAAACCGGTTCTGTTGGATTTCGGTTAATCAGAGAAGAATACACCAAAGACCAAACACTCTGAGTAAGCTAGAGGATTACGACTTTAGACAAATACGTTACGACGGTTGCTTAGCTCCGGCGAAGAGACTCCGATCTGAATCTCGAGAGACGAGACCATGTTGTGCGGAGGCTCCCGTGTATTGCAACATTTATCCGATCACCATCAACATACCAAAATCATGGGTGATTGAAAATGTCAATTTGACTATTTGGCGAAATGTATTATTTTATGATCAACTCTTAAACAAAACTTTCAAGCCCTACACTGGAAGTTCATTGGCAGTGCAAAGAGATATCTTGTATCGCAGTGACTGGAGATTCACGCGCAACCTTCTAAGAGTTGTATGAACCTGCGCCAAAATTAATTTCCAGTGAGCATGTGGGAAGAGAGATGCAAATGAGCATTAAAAAAAACATCAAATCAGTATAAGGTGGGCCATTCGTTTCAGCTATAGAGCTTACCACAATAAGCATATTGGAATTTTAAGAAGCTTGGTAGGCAAGTATATTTCTATAAGCTGTTGTAATACAAAACTGAGGTTTCAAATTTCTTTAAGTGGATGAGAATGCATCTTGCATAGAAAAGACAAATAATTAGTTTAGTTTTGACAACTGACATTGATGGACTAATTTCAAAATGGTGTATCATCTTCAGAATATAGAAAATCACAACTTTCCGGAAGCAAAAAACCTTACATAGAAAAGAAGATCATAAGGTAAGCCTTCGGTAAGAGCATATTGTGCTATTGGAAAAGGCTAAATTTTGTTTGCCCCAATCTCCTCGCAGTAGGTAGTGTGACATTGACAAGAGGTTTTTCTAGCAACGAATTTCATGAAGATATGTACCATATTTTTCTTAGTTTGTTTCAGTCAAAACGACTAACAAAATCAATTACACAATATCCACAAGGTACCTTGTTCAAATATCAAAAGGGATAAAGTTAGGAAAATCGGTGAAGAAACGATGATGGTCATGAAAAGTGATGAGCTAGGTCTTATGGATTGTTGCATGTGCGACTCTTTGGATCATGATGGTCTTGCCAAGTGTGGACCCGTGGATCTTTGGATAGTGGACTTAAAGCATGGTAGATTTTTCAAGAGAAAACAATATGCTGACCAAAAAAACAAAATCCCAACAATATAAAATAAAGTTTTTAAGATAATTTAATTATGTTCTAATTTTTTTAATTCAGAAAATAAAATTGAACCACTCTTTTTTTTTGTTTGATAAACAAATTGAACCACTCTTAAAGAGACAAATTACTCAAGAGTCTTTTATAGAGTTCTCATATGAGAATCCATTGGAATTGCTCTTATGTTTTATGGCCCGTATTTATAGATTGTATGAGGCCATCATTCGTTTGCGGTAATATCCTACCTTCTCTAAGACTTTCAATGGTTCCATGGTCCAATAGACTAGACCTTTCACGGTTTTCCTTTTCAGTTTACTAAATTGACAATAGGATTGGCTGCCTATTTATCCTTTACTATTACACGTTACACCTAAACATTATCTTTCCGGTTTTATGTCTCTTTGTTTTACAACACGAACACTAATTACTAACTGTAAAACAACTTCAATTTATTTTTCCTTATAAATTCTCATTTGAAACTGATTTCATTAATTCTGTTTACCTTGATCCGAAGACGAACAAAGTACAACCCGATTACCGTCTAAAAACTTAATTAAAGCTAATATTCGAATCTGAAATATAAAAGCTAAACTTACTCGGGGTTTCTCATTTGGTCTGTTGGAACACAGGTGATGCTGTTTAATCCAGTTTCGGCGATTGCATTTGCGGTTGTGGTGTGGCGGTTCTTTGCATAGAGAATACCGTACGAGGAGAATTACTTGATACAATTTTTTGGGACACAGTATGTGGAATATGCGCAGACGCAGAAAGTTCCTTCTGGTATTCCCTTTGTAAACTGTTGATACATTTGAATCATCAAATTATGAACGATATATAAGTTTGGTTTTTATCACCTTTTACAGAGAAAATTCAATATCCAGAAAACGGATCGGATCATACTCATCTAGTCATCTTTGTAGGATATACAGTATGTGTGATAATCCGCATATAATTTTCGTATGAGGTTTTGGTCAAGTGTCTGCTTCGTTATTCGGCGTATGCAATATTTAATTTTCTAAAATGTATTGCGTTTTCTGATTTCATTTTTCTAAATTAATTATCGGATTGCGTTTACGTTATCTCCCGACTAAAACTTTCCTTCAGATTTTTCCTAATCGTATTCAACGTCAATTTCATTTTTCTAATCCTCAATTGAAATTGATTTCATTCCATTTAATTAAACCGAAATCTCGTTTATCTAATTGCATTTACCTTGACCGAAGACAACAAAAAAGAGCAACCCGGAAGAAATCGAACTAGAAGAACCCAAAAGTTATGAAGAGAGAAGTGATGATGAGAATTGTGAAGAAGTAAAATGAAGGAAAATATGCGGTTAACCTTGATTATCTTGATATAAAAAGTACGCATATAACATTTGATTATTTTGATACAAAAAATAAAAAGTAACCAAAAGATTTTTCTGACAATGTTTACATTATTTTTTTGAAGGATGAGTTCGTTATAAAAAAAAGATCATAAGCGGTAGATTTATCATTTATATGTGATGGGTTTATGTGAAAGTCTTTGCTGAATCGAGTATTCCTAATTCTTTTTTGGAGGCATTGGAGGCCTAGGACGATGAAACCTTGGAAATGTTCTACAAGCCGGATTTCTTGTTGTCATAACTTGACTTCCGATAGGAGTTCCACATGGTGGAGAGGGCCTTGTTACTATGGACAAGAAGAAAGATGATTCAATACAAAATAATTTGATATTAAAGAGGATAAAAAAAAAACAAATGAGAGATTAACAACGAATTCTTTTAAACATTAAACAATATACAATATACTTAATTATGATATGACAAAAGATTTTCGGAATAAGAAAACACTAACGCATATATGCGAGTATTCGACCGCGGGGGAATATAGCTTCCGTGACATGAACCTGAAAAGAAAGACAGAAAAAGTATATATGAAGCAAAGTTAGAAAAATAGAAGCTTTTGCTGTTTTCTTCATTATTATTTGTTGTTCCTCTCACATTTCGACCAGTTTTATCATGTTATATAAGCAAATAGAAGGCCAACGGTGACTCCAGTCTACCGGAACCTCGCCTCTATCATCCTGATGGCTCCTTACTCAAAGATAACTCTTTCCTACCTCTCTGAAGGGCTAATAGTCTACTAATCCTCCATTCCTACTTACCCTCAGCATAGTTTATTCCTTTCCCTCCTCTTAACCTCTCACCTAGTGTTTCAAAATCTTACTCAATTTGTCTCCTCAAGCTTACCTCCCCAAGAACAATTTGGCTAAACGCTTCACCTACGCTGAAAAAGGCAAAGCTGTCAAAACAAATGTTTCACCACCAAGACTAAGGATCTCGGCTCCAAAACTAGACACCTCAGACCTAGTTGAAGACAACAAGCTTACCCTTATCGGAAGACTCACTAACTCAAAAGAGGAAAGGGTGTGGACAATGATCTCATACTTTAGCAGAACCTGGGAACTCCGGGGAGCTGTAGAAGGTGCAGACATGGGTCAGGGCCTATTCCGATTCAGATTTACTAATGAAGAAGATCTCATGCTCGTGCTGGAGAACAAACCATACCACTTCTCAAACTGGATGATTATACTGCAGAGATGGGAACCTGTTATCTCCCCAAACTTCCCATCAGAAATCCCTTTCTGGATCCATCTAAGAGGTATCCCCCTTCACTATAGGAAGCAGTAGATGCTCACAGAAATTGGAGAAGCCCTGGGACAACTAAAAGGTTCGGAACTAACAACCACCTCGGCTAAGATCAGAGTGGTGGTGAATGGCCTTCAACCACTAATACAAGAAACTGTCATCGACTTTGAACATGGGGAAGAAGCGGTGGTATCCTTGGTTTATGAGAGACTCAAAAACCACTGCTCCATATGCTTCTGCTTAACTCACACAGCAGATGAATGTTCTATCTCAACCCAAGAGATCCTGAGCCCTACTGGAAAACACTCCCCCTCCTTAGCGATTGACAATCAACCTGATCATCAAGAATATCACAAATGAAGATCAGAAATCAACCTGAGACCATACCAGGAAAGAGAGAACAGGTTGGGAAGATACTTTAGAGATAGACCTACAAGAAGAGAACCTCTGGCGACTCAATCTAAAGAGGGACCACGGATCACTGCTCCTTTGAACAGGAACACGCCGGACTCCCATTCTTTCCACAGAGATATACCATCTAAAGAACAACACCTACAAAAGAATAGGGGTGAAAGCCGAAGTTACACATCAAGACCACAATACTATGAGGACCAAAGAAGAACTCAACTCTGGAGACAGAAGGAACCAGAGATGATGAGGGAACCTACACAGCTTCCAGAACCTACTAGGCAGAGGTGGCCACCTCTTGAAAGGAATCTGGCTGAAACAGACTTCCCAATTCCAGCCCTCTCAACTGAACAAGTCTTGGCTCAACTCCAAGAGGTAACTGTCAACTATTGTAGTACAGAAAATCCCTCTGAGAAGTTTGCTAGACATCAGAGAGTCTTTGAAGGAGAAGCTGCTGGGCTAATGGCTGAGACTGCAGAGGCTATTGTAACAGCCTCAAAATTCCCCCCTCTTGAAACAGTGGATGAAATGATGAGAGCTTTTAATCCTCCTCAAGCTATCTCTCAAGCCAACTTCACACCTACACAACCAGAGATGACTCAGGATTTACCTCAGCTGAGGGATACCGAAATAGTAAGGAAAAAACGAGGCACACCTCCTCTGAGCAAGAGAAAAGGAACATCCCCCTGCCAGCTAAAAGGTGTTCAATTCAAGAAAAGAAATGCATTGCAACTAAACCAAATAACCTCAACTAAGAAGAAAGGTACCCCTAAGAAAAAGAGCAAACCAAACCTTATACAGGGACCTGATACCTCCCAGATGGTAGCTTCTAACCTGGGCTCCACAAGCGGTGCAACCCCTCAGATGAATCTCATACCTGCCATGATAAGGCAAGCTGTTATCTCAACTGGACACTCACCCCAACAACAACAAGATAGACAGAAAAAAACTGACCTGGTAGCTAACAACCATCCTGGAGAGCCTCCTCATAGTGAGGCACTGGACACAAGTATCCCAAACCAGGTGACAACACCTATGTCAACAAACAGAAGAACTACAGGACATGTGGATTTTCACAATCCACAGCGCCCTCTTCCTTAAAAATTGTGAGTTGGAATTGTTGTGGTATGGGGGACGACACAACAATTCCAAGACTGAAGGGGATCCAAGCAAGCATATCCCCTGAGATCTTGTTCCTCTCAGAGACAAAAAACAATGATGAATCAGTCTTAAAATCACTACAATTCTTACCCTACTCATCGAATGACCTGGTTAGTCCTCATAGCTTAGGAGGTGGAGGTTTGGCTCTATTGTGGAAACAGGAAGTGGAAATTGAAATCCTTCTCTCCAGCCAGAATCTGATTGACACAAAAAATTACATCAGAAGGGTCCACTTTCTTTGCAACCTTTGTGTATGGAGACCCTGATCAGACAAAAAAAAGAGCTGTATGGGATCAAATTATGGAATTTGCAAACCTCAGAGATACAGCCTGGTATCTCACCGGTGATTTCAATGAAATTTTAGATAATACTGAGAAACAAGGTGGAAGAGTTAGAGCTGAAGGTACCTTTGGAGATTTCAGGGCTCTATTCTCTGCTTGTGACCTCTATGACCTCCAACATACAGGTAACTACCTCTCTTGGAGAGGACAAAGGAGAAATCATATTGTTCTCTGTAGGCTTGACAGAGCCATCGCCAACTGTGTTTGGTATGAACAATACCCAACAACCAGATGTGAGTATCTAAACTTTGAAAGCTCTGATCACAGACCCATTGCCTCCTTTTTCTCTAACAAGCTCAAAAAGACCAAAGGCTTGTTCCGATTTGACAGAAGCCTGCAAAACAATCAGGAAATCAAGAAACTAGTAGCAAAGGTCTGGAAAGCTAAACAGAACCTGACTGTGGAGGGAAAAATAACAAACTGCAGAAGAGCTATTATCAAATGGAACAAAGAGAAACATATTAATGCAAAGAAGCTCATAGAGGAGAAGAAAAAGATTATGGAGGATACTATGTCCAATCCTTATTCCCCATCAGACCTAGTGCAACAAGCCACTAAAGAGCTGTCAGATGCCTACCATAGTGAGGAGAGTTACTGGAAGCAGAGGAGCAGACTTCTCTGGCTCAATCTTGGTGATCGCAATACTGGATTTTTTCATTCTACTACAAAAGCCAGAAGAATCATCAACAAAATCTCTGTAATTAAAAACACAGAAGGAGTATCAGTCTTTGAGGAAGACAAAATTACAGAAGTAATCTCTCAATACTTTCAAAAACTTTTCACGACTCAATCAGGAAATAGAGATGAGACAGTCGAAAAGGCTATAGATAAATCCATATCAGAGGAAGTTAATGCTAAGCTCATCAAGGAACCAACCTTTAGGGAGATCAAGAATGCCCTCTTTTCAATCCATGCTGATAAGGCCCCAGGCTCTGATGGTTTCTCAGCTGGTTTCTTTCAGGCAAACTGGGACATCATTGGACCAGATATGGTCAAAGAAATCCAAGCTTTCTTCAAGGATGGCATACTACCTAAGACAACAAATAACACACACATCAGACTCCTACCAAAAGTCCATAATCCTATGACTCTAGCAGAGTACAGACCTATAGCTCTCTGTAGCGTCTACTACAAAGTTATCTCAAAAGTGCTAACAAAAAGACTCCAACCTGTGCTGAAAGAGGTAATATCAGAGAACCAGTCAGCTTTTGTACAAGGACGAGCCATCTCAGATAATGTTCTGATAACACATGAAGCTCTCCACTACCTTCAAAGATCAAAAGCGGAAAAGAGGTGCTCAATGGCTGTTAAAACAGATATGAGCAAGGCCTATGATAGGCTGGAATGGGATTTTATAGAAGCGGTACTTACCAGGTTTGGTTTCCACCCAAAATGGATACAATGGATAATGGAGTGTGTCTCTACTGTCAGCTACTCTTTCCTCCTCAATGGTACTGCTAAAGGAGAAATTATCCCTACAAGAGGAATCAGACAAGGTGATCCCCTATCACCCTATATATTCATTCTGTGCAGTGAAGTTCTTTCAGGATTGTGTAAGAAAGCTGAACTAGATGGAAGTTTACCTGGAATCAAAGTCGCAAAAGGACGTCCTAGCTTAAACCACTTGCTTTTTGCTGACGATACAATGTTTTTCTGTAAATCAAACACAAAAAGCTGTCAAACTCTTGTGAAGATTCTTAAGGATTATGAGGCAGCCTCAGGCCAACAGATAAATTATGAGAAATCTTCTATAACTTTCTCCAAGAAGACACCAACATATATCAGAAGAAGGGTCAAGGAACACTTAGCTATTGCGAAAGAAGGAGGTCAGGGTAAGTACTTAGGCCTTCCAGAACATTTTGGAAAGAAGAAGAAGGACCTTTTCACTTCAATTGTAGACTGTATCAGGCAGAGAGCTGTGAACTGGTCTTCAAAGTTCTTGTCTCCAGCTGGGAAAATGATCCTCCTAAAATCTGTCCTGTCTGCCATGCCTACATATACCATGTCCTGTTTTAAACTCCCAGCAGGTCTCTGCAAGCGCATTCAATCAGCCCTTACCAAATTCTGGTGGGACTCAAACACAGAGAATAGGAAAATTTGCTAGGTGGCTTGGGAAAAACTCACCAGAAGTAAAAAGTTTGGTGGACTGGGCTTTAGAGATATCCAACTCTTCAACAATGCACTGCTAGCAAAGATTAGTTGGAGACTCCTCAACAATCCTGGATGCCTTCTAGCCAGAATTCTTCTAGGCAAATACTGTAGAAAGCAAGATTTCCTACAAAGTCATGCACCTAACTCCTCTTCACACGGCTGGAGAGGAATCATAATTGGCAATGGCAATGGCAATAAAACAAAAATATGGAAAGATCCTATCTTTTGAGGAACCAGTTATTCCTGCAGGACCAACAACAACCCTAGAGGAAGATATGCTAGTCAGGGAGCTCATAGACCCAACCACTAATACCTGGAACAAAGAAAAGATAGATACTTTTGTCCCACACCTCAAGGCCGTCATCCTGGGGATCAAACCAAGTATTACTGGAGCTGAAGACAAATACGCCTGGCTGGGGCATTCATCAGGAACCTATTCAGCAAGTTCAGGCTATCACCAAGCTATGTCCCTAGCATCTCCGATTATCTCCAACAACACCTACAATAAACTGGAGCGCTCTGGTCTGGAATGTGCACACAACGCCAAAACTGAAACTGTTTATGTGGAAAGTACTAAACAATGCCATACCTGTGGGAGAGAACCTCCTGTCAAGAGGAATTTCGGAGCCACGCCTCTGCCCACACTGTAACGCACCAGAATCTCTATCACACATGTTCTTACATTGCAATTTTGCACAGAAGGTATGGTCTTTTGCTCCTTTTCACTCCATTATAACACCATCCTCTCACACCGGTCTAGCTAGCCTCCTAGAAAGATCTAGTCGCATGGTTTGCCTTCCACCTGTTGGAATCACGAAGGGGCCTCTCCTTCTGTGGATACTATGGACTATCTGGATAACGCGCAACACAAAAATCTTCAACGATGTAACTTTTTCAGAGGAGGAAACGATGACAAAAGCGATTACAGATGCAAAGGACTGGATGGAAGCACAAACCTCCCTAAGCGCTGATGTGATGATCCCGACATCTCAAATCGACCCACGGCCTCCGTCTGTCTTGATATGCCATACAGATGCGGCTTGGCGTGCAGACACAAAAGCTGCTGGCATGGGCTGGGTAATATGAGCAACAGACAATCCAGATGACATCATAATACAAGGATCTGGCTATGCGATGGATGTTACGAACCCATTGATGGCTGAATCACTCGCAATCCGGGAAGCCTTGATGCAGATCAGGAACCGCAACCTATCGAGTTTGAGAATCGTCTTCGATTCCAAACAACTGATAAACCTCATCAACTCAAGAGGTTATCACACCGAAATCTATGGGATCCTGCAAGATATTGCAAGGCTCTCCCTTGATCTCTCTATCTGTTCTTTCACTTTTGTTTCTAGAAACTGTAATGGAATTGCAGATGCAATTGCAAAACAATCATTGTATTCCGGTTTGGCACAAACCGGACCTGAATTTTCTTTGGTTTAATTAAATTGTTTTTCTGACCAAAAAAAATATAAGCAAATAGAAATGAAACTTATGGTCAATGAGTCTACTCCAAGTCAATTATTTTTTTTGTTTTAAAGCAAATCATAATATCACTAAATGTCCCATGCGTGTTACAAACTAACAAAAATACTTTTAGGGGGTGTTATTGGATTAGTAATTTTAGGATATTTTAAAATTAGAGTAAAATCCGTGTTATTCAATTGTGTATTAGATATAAATACATTAAAATCCCTTGTTAATGGATTAGGCGGTTATGTTTTTAAGCACCTATATCAAACCATCATTTTTTCAAAAGGAACTATATTTCTGATTTTTTTTTAAAGTATTCGAATTTTGTATGTTTTCTAGACTAAACTTATTTGTTTAAGAAAATAAACACATATTTAAACAAAATAGACATAAAATTGGTTGACGACAAAAAAGGAGAAAAGGACATAAAATTGGTTAAAAAGGTAAAAAAGTTAGAGAATACATGATTTTGAACGTGCTAGATAAATCTAATTCAAATTAAGACATGTCTTCTTCTCATTTCGTATACATTCAACTGTTAAGTTGTCACAATTTGAAACTTAACAAACAAATTCCTGCTGAGCGTTTGTGTTGTAGATTCCATTACCTTTTATTACCCTGTGTAAGTGTAATATGTCAAGTATCGATATGTTTCTTTTATTAACCTTAAATCATGCAAACATATACACGTAAGAAAAAAAGCTAATGCCACAAAAACATCTATCTAAGAATTGAGCTAATACAAAGTTGTTTTGTTACATTGATTGAGCTTAGTGTTCATGAGATCTTTACTATGCTTTAGCAATGCTAGTCTCAGTTCTCGAGTTCATAATCGAGATTGTTCTGTTCCCGGGACTGAAACAACACTGTGGATCAGCAATTTCGGTCTTTTGATGATTGTTTTCGGAGAAATCATCCTCAAAACCGCGATAATCACAACGGGTAGATTGTTCATGTACCTTATAAAGATCCACCATGAGGAGCATCATAGGCTTGTGACGGAAAGAGTATATCGAATCATGGGGCATCCGAGTTACTCGGGGTTTCTCACACACACAATTTTAGTTTGTTTTCATTCGTTTTGCATTCATACATACACATTTTGCTTAGCTTAATTCGAATTCAAAGTTCCATTGAGTGATAAAGATTTCATGTGTTCGATCCCTACTGCAAACGATCTCTTAATTTGAGAGAGTACCTCAGGGTAAATTTGAGCATATCAAAATTGATAATACGCTTTGAATCAAATTATGAACAATACGTATAAGTTTGGTTTACTACTTTTGCTTACAATTTTAAAATTATGATGGAGATTCTTTGTCTCTTTGTTTTACAACACGAACATCCTATACTACTAAAGCACAAGTCACTTGTGCAATCAAGTGTTGACACATGGCAAATTAAAAAAGAAATTGCAAAAGATGTCCAGAAAAACTGAAAATAAATAACCGAAATGCACACGATCTTCACGGTTATAACTTCTATTCCACGATTTTATCTTTTAAAGAAAGCAAACCATTTCTTTTTTTGCCTCTCTTCATCTCACTCTAGACTCTCATAAATTAAAGCAAAAATCAGATAGTTTTTTCAAACATTGTTGGTATTCATGGTAAGAACCTCCCAAGTCGTTTGATTCCATTGTCTACAACAATAACTAGAGTCTAGAGACACTATAAGTAAGCAGAGAGGAATTTGCTATATTTCTAATCTTTGAGGTAACAATCTTCTTCCTTTTTATACCTTTTTTAGTTCTCTTGCTTCCTTCACAAGTAGAGTAATATATTTGGTTAAGTTGAGTTTTCACTTATTTCTCTTAAGTTGGCATGCAGAGAGGAGATAGAAGAATTCAAATGGACAGAGAAGCAACTTGGTTCATTGGAACCTTCAATTAAGGATGATGAAGAACAACAACGCTTCACTGCTAATCTTTTGACTACACATCATATACATCTATTCCTTCACTACTATAATCTATTCCTTTGACCATGTATTCTACCCGTACGTAGTACGGGCTATATACTAGTTGTTTACTAATCGTAAAACAACTTCAATGTATACATTAACATAAGTAGTAGATTTATCATTTATTTTTGATGGCTTTATGTGAAAGTCTTAACGGAATCGAGTGTTCCTAATTCTTTCTTGGAGGCCTAGGAGTTGCTCCATGATGATGCCTTCGAATTTTTCTACAAGACTGCTCTCTTGTTGTCGTAACTTGACTTCCAATGTTAGATCCACAGGGTGGAGGTAGGACAATTGGAGGTTTAAGAGTAGGACGCGGAGGAGGAGCCTCATCTTCCAATACAAAATAAGTCAATATTAAGAAAGAAAGAAAAACCAATTTTAAGATTAACTAAAATCTTATAGTTAGAGAACACTTTTAAACAATCAATATTCTTAATTATGATATGATAAAAGATTTTACTAATAAGAAAGATACTGACCTACAACGAGAAGGTCTCTAGCTTCCGTGACATGAACCTGAAAAGATAGACATAGAAGTATATGAAGCAAACTTAGAAAAAGAGAAGCTTGTGTTGTTTTTTTCATTATTATTGTTCCTCTCTTACATGTCCACCAGTTTTATCATGTTATATAAGCAAATAAAAATCAAACTTAGATAGTCAACGAGTATACTCGAAGTCAATTTTTTGTTTTTAAGCAAATAATAATGTCACTAAATGGCCAAACGAGTTACAAAAGTTGACGACCTTTAGTTTTTCTGCAACGAAGCGGTTTCTTACCTTTATACTAATAGACAAACAAAGAATAAGCATTGGGTTTACAATTCTTCTTCATATTTGAATTTGGTTTCATTTTTTTAAAATCATATTTGCGGTTTTCCTTTTCATTTTACTAAATTGGTTATCCGATTGACTGCGTATTTTCTCCCCCCATATTGCCACTAAAATTATCCTTCATACTTTTTGTTTCTTTGTTTTACAACATGAAAATTGTTTACTAATAGCACAACAACAATTTCATTTTTCTTTATAAATCCTCAATTAGAAATGACTTTATTAGTTTCATTTAATTAGAAGAAACTGATTTAGAAGAATCCAAAAGTGATGAAGAGAGAGGTGATTGGAAGAAAAACAAAAAAAAACAAAGTTGATGGCGAAATACACAGCCAACCTTTGATTATTTAATACGAAAATATATAAATTAAATACCAAACAATGTATACATTATCTTTTTCAAAGATGAGTTGGTTTTCAAGAAAAGAAGATCATAAGCGATAGATCTATCATTTATCTGTGATGGGTGTAAGTGAAAGTCTTTGCCGAATCCTTTGTTCTTAATTCTTTCTTGGAGGCCTAGGAGCTGCTTTACGATGACGCCTTGTAAGTTTTCTACAAGGTTGCTCTCTTCTTGTTGCCATAACTTGGCTTCCGATATTAGATCCACATGGGGGAGAGGGCGTTGCACGATATTGTGGTGGAGGAGGACGATAAGGAGGAGGAGGAGCCTTATCTTTCAATATAAAACAAATCGATATTAGAAAAGGAAAAAAAAAACAAATGAGAGATTAACTAAAATCTTTTAATTAGAGAACTCTTTTAAACAATCAATACTAACCTACGAGAAGGATTCTAGCTTCTGTGACATGAACCTGAAAAGAAAGACAGAGAAGAATTATATGAAGCAAACTTAGAAAAAGAGGAGCTAATTTTGTTGTTTTCTTCATTATTGTTTTATTGCTCCTCTCTATGTCTCTCGCATGTCGACCAGGACCAGTTAATATAAGCAAATAAAAATCAAAATTATAGTCAACGAGTATTACTCCCTGGTATTACTCCCTGGCTGGTCCTGAGATTTTAAGGACCGCAAGCAAAACAAAAATTTGGGATACTATTTCAAAAGAAAAAAAATTAAATAAAATGATTTAAGGGGATTTGAACCCTCCACCTCTCATTTATACTATGTAGCCAATAAACCAACTAGACTAAAGATAACTTTTACCTATTTTAGGACCAAAATTTTATATAACCAAAATTTCAAAAAATTTAGACCGCAAGTGTGGGAGTGGGCTGCTTGTTTTCATGGTCGGCCTGATTACTCCAAATCAATTTCTTTGTTCAAAAACAAAAAAAATGGCGCGTTTAGTTTTTCATTTTTTCTACAATGACGCGGTCACTTACCTGCCACAGTACACAAACAAAGAATTAGTTCTTATTTTCCTATTTACACCATGCTTACTTTTCCTATTTAAATTGGGTTCACAATTCTTGACTCTTCTTTCTATTTAAATTTGGGTTCATTTTTTCTAATCATATTTACTTATGCCTATTTTAATTAGGTTTACATATGCTCTTTTTATTTGAATTTAGTTTACTTTTTAGTACCACGTTTTCTATAGTTTCATATTACTGAATTAAAGTTGTCTTGTTTGTTTGATTTTGTTTTAGTTTTTACTTTGGATTGGTTCGGTTTTGGATAAAATTAATTTTACAGTATGCGGAAGCGTTGAAGTGGAACAAATATCTTGGTCGGTTTAGTGAATAATGTGGTACGGATTCGATGCAAAAATCGGGATTGAAATCACATATGTAAATCAACCACAAGTCACCATTCAAGGGCCTTTCTGGTTGATTTCTCGAAGCTTTCCCTCTCAGATGTTTTTCTTTTTCTCTGACATTTTATCTTTGTGTCAGCAGTCCCGTATCTAATTTTGGTTGGGCACATAGTAAAAGGAAAATATTTTGGATCTTTTTAGTATAAAATTAAATTTCAGGATCCTTTATGCAATATGAAACTTCTAAAAGAAGAAATTTGGGGCATTTTTTGTTAAATGTTTTGAAAAAGCTGCAGTGGGTCCTGGCGTAGGCCCAATGCTCAATTATAGCGGTTAGTTAAACCGATTTGGTATGCTGCCAAATCATGAGCAAACCAACCATAAACCAACATATAGAAAATACCAGTCAAGTGAATAGTATATCAGTTAATATAAGAAATCAAACTTGAATGCATACATCTAAAATAATATTTTGATTCATTTGGATAAGATTGGTTATATCAAAACTGGTAATTATTTTGCATTACTTAAGTTTATTCAATATAAAAATACTGGTATGTCAATGGAACAGTAGAATAACGGAACAATTGAATAATAGCTGAAAATTTAGTTTTCTTTAATAAATGAGTGACCCAAAAAAAAATAGAGGAAAATAGGTGAATCATTTCATTTTTTAGTTATATTTTCAAAATATTTGTAACTATATATAGCGCTTTTCAAAAATCTGAAAAGTTGATATGTATTCTAAACGGTAAAAGCAGTAAAATCATGTTTTCAAAACGTAATAAAGTTGCGTACCATTCATTACACATATATTTGGTTCAATTTCGGTTTGAAAATATTGAAATCGGTTCAGTTAGATTTGGTTTAGCAAAGTGCGGTGCCTCCCGTGTATTGCAACATTTAGACGATCACCATCAACATACCAAAATCATGGGTGATTGAAAATGTCAATTTGACTATTTGGCGAAATGTATTATTTTATGATCAACTCTTAAACAAAACTTTCAAGCCCTACACTGGAAGTTCATTGGCAGTGCAAAGAGATATCTTGTATCGCAGTGACTGGAGATTCACGCGCAACCTTCTAAGAGTTGTATGAACCTGCGCCAAAATTAATTTCCAGTGAGCATGTGGGAAGAGAGATGCAAATGAGCATTAAAAAACATCAAATCAGTATAAGGTGGCCATTCGTTTCAGCTATAAAGCTTACCACAATAAGCATATTGGAATTTTAAGAAGCTTGGTAGGCAAGTATATTTCTATAAGCTGTTGTAACACAAAACTGAGGTTTCAAATTTCTTTAAGTGGATGAGAATCTTGCATAGAAAAGACAATATAATTAGTTTAGCTTTGACATCTGACATTGATGGACTAATTTCAAAATGGTGTATCACCTTCAGAATATAGAAAATCACAACTTTCCGGAAGCAAAAAACCTTACATAGAAAAGAAGATCATAAGGCAAGCCTTCGGTAAGAGCATATTGTGCTATTGGAAAAAGCTAAATTTTGTTTGCCCCATTCTCCTCGCAGTAGGTAGTGTGACATTGACAAGAGGTTTTTCTAGCAACGAATTTCATGAAGATATGTACCATATGATAGGATACAAGAAGACAAGTACGATGAAGGTGATGCTGAGGTGGCAATAAGGAGATCAAAAAGGCCACATAAGCAAAACCGAAAATATCTCCCTTGAGTTGAAGAAGTCTCGCACGTTTCTTTGTTTCAGTTTGTTAATAAGAGAACTAGTCTTAGGCAACGTTCTCCACTTTCCTCATTTCCTGCAATGTAGGAGTCAATGACTCCACCTTCTGATTTCTTTGCTTCTTGTACTTTCTCTATTTAAGTAAATGAAAAACAACAAAAATAGGTAGTCTTAACTACCAACAAATCTCTTGCGTTCTAAGTTACAATTCTCTTGCTTTGGGACCTATCAGTGGTATACAGAGCCTTCTTCTTGCTGACGGCATTCATTCCGAATCAACGCTCATCAAGAATTTTTTTTTTCTTTTCATTTAACCCCACTCAACACCATTCCGCCCCGCAAAACAAAAAATTCTCAGAAAACCCAGGCCGTGGCTCAAAATCTAAGGAAAGAGTCCATGGCTAACAACAGAGAGAGGCTTGACGATCTCGAGACTAGTCTCGGGATGGTCCAAGACGAACTCCAGAAACTAAGTACCGGCATCACCGATAAGATTCATGGATTGGAAAACTCGTTCAACCGCACGCTTGCAGATGCATTAAACCAGATGAGGGAGATGATTCTCAATAACCGTGAGAGTGGTTCTAGTGCATCATACGGAAATCGGAGAACCGAAGACCCTCAACCGCTGAACCTGAGAGCTGAAAACATTAATCCCTTCGCACCTGCACCACATCGCCATGTCAAGCTCGAACTTCCAAGATACAACGGTGGTGATCCCACTGAGTGGATTTCCAAGGCAAAACAATACTTTTCCTATCACGAAATCACAGGAAATCACCGCGTAAGTTTTGCGTCCTACCATCTCACAGAGGAAGCAAATGAATGGTGGCTAGCTACCACTAAAGCTCTTGGTACTGACATGAGCCTCATCACTTGGGAGACGTTTGAAGCAGAGATGTGGACAAGGTTTGGACCGAGCCGTAGTGCAAATTTCCATGAAGAGCTATCCAAAATACGACAAACTGGAACATTCCAAGACTACCAACGAGCATTCGAACGCTTGCGAAACAAGGTGTCTAATTGGTCTGAAGAAGCGTTGGTGGGTACGTTCCTTGGCGGCTTACAACCATCTATAGCCGACGACGTTCGAATGTTCCAACCACAGACTTTACAAGAGGTCATCAATTTAGCAAGGATGAAGGACAATCAATTACAAAAACAAAAACGCGTTTTCACACCTCGAAACCACACAACCAATTCAATTCCATCGTCTTCCAATCCGAGACCGTTTAACGCAAATGCAGCATCACCGCATCCTAAAAAACTCACCTGGGAGGAGCTAAGAAGGAAGCGAAGCCTTGGCCTTTGTTTTAGTTGTGACGAACAGTATAGTCCGGGTCACAAGTGCACAAGTCCACAACTTTTCATTATGGAAGGGATCGGAGATACAGAATCAGAGGATGATGACGTAGTGGAGGATAGCTCGACCCCGGAGATCACTCTTCACGCACTAACAGGCTGGGATTCACCCACAACAATGCGTCTCAACGCGGTTAACAAAAATCAGGCCCACTACAAGACATGATGTTGAGAAAGAAGCTCGACAAGGTCACCTCCTCTTTGCGATTTGTTCACCCGAACCGACATCGGAACTGAAGCAGTTGAATGATGATATGCGTGTCATTCTAAACGACTTTGATGGGATTTTTCAACCTCCGGATGGTCTTCCTCCTCCGCGCGAGATCGAACACCATATCGCTCTCAAAGAAGGTACCAATCCTATCAACGTTCGTCCTTATCGCTACGCTTACTTTCAGAAAGATGAAATCGAAAAACAAGTCACGGAGATGCTTCAGTCTGGTATCATTCGAACCAGCTCAAGCCCTTTTCTCCTCACCAGTTCTCCTTGTAAAGAAGAAAGACGGTTCATGGCGCTTTTGCACAGATTATAGAGCTCTCAATTCTGCAACAATCAAAGACCGTTTTCCGATTCCCACTGTGGACGACATGCTTGACGAACTACACGGTGTTGCTTACTTCACGAAACTTGATCTCACCGCTGGGTTTCACCAAGTTCGGATGCACCCATCAGACGTTCATAAAACTGCATTTCGTACGCATCATGGACATTTTGAATATCTTGTCATGCCATTCGGTCTCTGCAACGCGCCCTCAACATTCCAAGCCCTTATGAATGACATCTTCAGGCCGTTCATGCGCAAATTTGTCCTTGTTTTCTTCGATGACATTCTCGTCTACAGTCCGACATGGGAAACACATTTGCAACATGTTCGTGACGTCTTAGGTTTGATCCAAAAGCATTGTTTGTCGGTGAAATTCAAAAAGTGTGAATTTGGAAAACAAAAGCTGGAGTATCTAGGGCACATCATCTCTCACAAAGGTGTCACCGAAGATCATTCCAAGATCAAAGCGATGACAGATTGGCCAGCCCCAACCACCATTACTGAGCTTCGCGGATTCTTGGGTTTAACTGGCTATTATCGCAAATTTGTTCGTGAGTATGGGCTGATCGCACGACCTCTCACTAACCTCCTACGCAAAGGTAAATTCACTTGGGACTTTGATGCAGAACAAGCTTTCCAGAAACTAAAAAAGGCGATGACAACTACTCCAACTTTGGCTCTTCCCGACTTCTCCAAACAGTTTGTGATCGAAACTGACGCGTCTGGTGATGGGATTGGAGCCGTTTTATCTCAGAATGGGCAACCCATTGCCTTTATGAGTCGTTCACTTGGGGTCACAAAGAAAGCTTGGTCCACATATGCACGAGAGATGTTGGCGATCATCGTGGCTATTCGTACTTGGCGCACTTACTTACTTGGGCGTCGATTCACTATCCAAACTGATCAGAGAAGCCTCCGTTACATGTTAGAGCAGCGCATCCTCACTCCCGAACAACAGAAGTGGATGGCAAAGCTTGTTGGATATGATTACGAGATCGTGTACAAGCCGGGAAAAGCAAACTCTGCAGCTGATGCTTTATCACGCGTACCTGACAGATCGATTCTTACCGCTGTTTCTGTTCTGCAAGCTTCTATTTGGTCTGACTTGCGCTCACTGGTCTCTACAGATTCGTATCTCCTCCGCATTGGTGCTGCAGCGACCGCAAATCCGGGTCATCCCTACTCTTGGAAGGATGGACTAATCTGCTACAACAACCGTGTGGTGATCCCTCCTACATCACCTCTAATTCAACAGTTACTCCATGAGCATCATAACACCACCTTAGGCGGTCATTCTGGCGTCTTACGCACCTTCAAGCGTCTCTCTCGCCAATTCTATTGGCCATCGATGCACAGAATGGTCGTTGATTACGTTTCGCAGTGTGACACGTGCCAACGAGCTAAATCACAAACAATGTCACCAGCTGGGCTTCTACAACCACTACCTATTCCAGAGCAACTTTGGGAAGACATATCGATGGATTTTGTGGACGGGTTACCACGATCAGGAGCTTATACGTCTATCATGGTAATTGTCGACCGCCTTAGTAAATCTGCTCATCTCTTGCCATTGTCTCACCCTTACACAGCATCCACCGTGGCCACTAAGTTCATCGAGACGGTTGTGAAACTCCATGGACTGCCACGATCCATACTCAGCGATCGAGACCCGATATTTTTGAGCAACTTTTGGAAAGAATTATGGCGACTCTCGGGTACAACATTACAAATGTCATCCGCGTATCACCCTCAAACTGACGGTCAAACGGAAGTCGTCAATCGATGCATCGAACAGTTTCTTCGTTGCTTTGTTCAAAACCGTCCTAAGCAATGGAGTTCATTTCTTCCATGAGCCGAGTATTGGTACAATACAACGTTCCATTCCAGCACTGGTACAACACCTTTTCAAGCACTCTATGGTCGTCCTCCACCTGCAATGCCACGGTATGAAATTGGTTCAACTCTTGTGGGTGAAATTGATGAACAGTTGCAAAATCGAGATGAGTTATTACGTGAGCTAAAACAACACTTAGATGCGTCCAACAACCGAATGGAGCAAATGGCTAATAAGAAAAGAAGAGATGTGGAATTCGAGATTGGTGATTGGGTCTTCCTGCGTTTACAACCGTACCGACAGAAATCACTTGTTCGACGTTCCGCACAGAAGCTCTCAAACAAGTTTTTTGGTCCGTTTCAAGTTGAATCTCGCATTGGCAAAGTAGCTTATCGGCTTGCACTACCTGCATCTTCCCGTATTCACCCTGTTTTTCATGTCTCACTACTTAAGAAACGGATCGGTGATGAACCTGTTTCGGTTGAGCTACCACCGTTAAAAGAGAACGGCGTCTTGCATTTGGAACCAGAACAGACTCTGAGTTCAAGATTGGTCTCTAGAGAGAAGCTGGAATTCACAGAAGTACTCGTCAAGTGGTCCAATTTACCAGTTGAAGAAGCTACATGGGAGGATTTGCAGCAACTTACAAAAAGCTTTCCGATGTTCCAAGTGAACCTTGAGGGCAAGGTTCTTTTCGACCGTGGGAGTACTGATAGGATACAAGAAGACAAGTACGATGAAGGTGATGCTGAGGTGGCAATAAGGAGATCAAAAAGGCCACATAAGCAAAACCGAAAATATCTCCCTTGAGTTGAAGAAGTCTCGCACGTTTCTTTGTTTCAGTTTGTTAATAAGAGAACTAGTCTTAGGCAACGTTCTCCACTTTCCCCATTTCCTGCAATGTAGGAGTCAATGACTCCACCTTCTGATTTCTTTGCTTCTTGTACTTTCTCTATTTAAGTAAATGAAAAACAACAAAAATAGGTAGTCTTAACTACCAACAAATCTCTTGCGTTCTAAGTTACAATTCTCTTGCTTTGGGACCTATCACCATATTTTTCTTAGTTTGTTTCAGTCTAAACGACTAACAAAATCAATTACACAATATCCATAAGGTACCTTGTTCACATATCAAAAGGGATAAAGTTAGGAATATTTATATAGAGGTTCCAGTGCTTGAAGTTTGTCCATTGACACTAATGAAGAGACCTTAGACTTCTCAATTCCACATTAAGAGGGGGTTATTGGTTTGTGTATTTTAATGGATTTTAAAATCCAATTGGATTTTAGAAATCTGAGATGAATCCATGGATTTTAAAATCCATAATAATAGATAACGTGGATTTCAAAATCCAATAAAATGGATTTACAAATCAACTAAATGGATTTCATTGACTAACCAATAAAGTAATATCAACATCTAACTCATTATTTTCATGTGATATATGTCTTTCTCGTTCTTTAAGGATTTCTTGTTCTCCCGTATTTGTTGAATCCATGTTTGAGTATACTTTAACCAAATAAAACTTAACCCATAAAAAACAAACACTAACACATAAACCTTTGTATATTTATATATATTATTTACGATGATTAGTATATGATTTCGCAATAATATTCACTAAAATCCTTACTGTGAAGAATCATAGAGAAATTGATCACGTGAATTGCAAGAAAAATGAACAAGCCTATAAAAAGAAAGAAACAAGAAAAACATACATAAGATGATGAAGAAGAGACGAAAAGTACGTACGTGACACAATTTTTCTATTATTTTGTTTGATAGTGTTTTATTTATTGGTTTGATTATTTTAGTTGATTTGTGGATTTATAAATCTGTGTTATTTGATTTGTAAATCTTATAAGATTTAGAAATCTTTGTAAATCCGAAGGTTTCCCCTCGGATTTGATCCTTTGTATTTTTGACATGAAATCCTTTCAAATCCATTAAAATCCTAAGTGAAATCAAATCCATAAGTAAATCCGTAAGATTGAATAACACGTGATTTTAATTAGGATTTATAAATCATAGAACCAATAACACCGGATTTTGATTTTAAAATCATAGAACCAATAACACTAGATTTTGTTTGGATTTCCAAATCCATTAAAATCCATAAACTAATAACCCCCTCTAAGAGAAAGTCGTAAATTCAGGGAACGATAATCGTAAAACAACTTCGATTTCATTTTACTTTATAGTTCCCCAATTGAAAACTGATTTCATTAATTCCATTTAGTTAAATCAAAATCGCGTTTCTTTAACTCGAAACCAAAAAAAGAGCCACCTGATTACCCATTTAAGAAACCCAATCGACTCTAATATCCTGTTCGAAATAAATCATTCTAAAATCAATTATAAAAATATCGGGAAAAAATCGAATTAGAAGAATCCGAAAGTGATGAAGAGAGAGCCAGAGAGGCGAGGTTGAGAATGAGTATAACGAAGTCGATGGAAAATACGCGGTCAACCCTTGATTATCTTGGTACAAAATACGTAGTTAACCTTTGATTATCTTGGTACAAAAATATAAAAAGTAGCCGAAAGATTTCTGATAATGTGTACATTATTTTTGAAATGATTAGTTGCTTAAAAAAAAAATCATAAGTAGTAGAATTATCATTTATCTGTGATAGGTTTTCTGTGAAAGTCTTTGCCAAATCGAGGGTTCCTAATTCTTTCTTGGAGACCTTGGAGGCTTAGGAACTGGAGCACGATGATTCTTTCTTGGAGACTTTGGAGGCTTAGGAACTGGTGCACGATGATGCCTTGTAAGTTTTCTACAAGGCTTCTCTCTTCCTGTTGTCATAATTTGACTTCCGATATTAGATCCACATGGTGGAGAGGGCATTGCCAGAAATGGAGGAGAAGTAGGAGGAGGAGGTGCAATAGGAGGAGGAAGAGGAGGAGCCTTAACTTTCAATACAAAATAAAATATTTAAGTAAAATCTTTTAGTTAGAGAACTCTTTTAAACAATCAATATACTTAATTATGATTTGACAAAAAGATTTTCGGAGGAAGAAAAAAACTGACCTACGCGGAGTTTAGCTTCCGTGACACGAACCTGAAAAGATAGACGAGGAAGTATATGAAGCAAACTTATAAAAAGAGAAGATAATTGTGTTGTTTTCTTCATTATTAGTGTTCCTCTCTTACATGTCGACCAGTTTTATCATGTTATATAAGCAAACAAACTTATAGTCAACGAGTACTCGAGGTCAATTTTCTTGTTAAAATCAAATAATAATATCACGTTAGTGTTACAAAAGTCGACGACGACCTTTAGTTTTTCGACAATGGCGCAGTTTCTTAACTTCAGAACAACAAAGAAAGAATTAGCTCACTTTTCTTCTCAGTTCTAAGATATTTGATTTTGTTTAGATTTAAAGTTAATTATTCAATACAATTACAAATCACATGGGCACTTGGTCATGATGAAGCCATGATTGCGTGAACTCGAAATGATTTTATGTTTAAAATGGAGTCAACTAAAAATGTCTAAACATAAATCCATTTGTGGAAGTTACATGACGGATCAAAGGTTAATTAATGATTTTACACCAAAAAATCAGAGTTCTGATTCCTGGATAATGCGATTAATTAACAAGTATGTAAGATTAATGGATGCAAATTTACACAATAAAAATCTCTAGCATAGTGCAAGTTAAGCCGCTAGTCGTGATTCCATGCATTATGGGAGAAATTATCTATAATGAGCATGGAGTAGATAATGTAGTATGTAGTGGATCTTTAGATTATATAAAACTTGTGCATGGTAATTTGTTTATGTAATAGTAAAAGCAAACTTAAGTTTATTCTTTTTTTTAAATGATAGTTAAGGTTTTTTCACTATAAACTATCGGATTTTATCAGTATGTCAACGGAACAATCGAATAGTGAAAAAACTGGTTTTCATAGATGACCGATGTTTGACCCCAAAACAAAATGAATTAATTTTTTTTTTTTTTTTTGCTAAATAAATTGAATGAAGTTTGGTTTCTATAGTTATATTTTCAAAACATGAAACAAATCGCTTTTATAATAAGATTTTCATTCAGATAAAAAAAGTATATATATAGCAAATCGATTTTCAAAAATCCGAAAAACTGATCAGTATTCTAAACGATAGAGAAAAATAGTGAAATCATGTTTTCAAAACGTCAGAAAGTTGCGTACTCGTATATTTGGTTTAGTTTCGATTTGAAAATTTGTAATGTTCGGTTGGAATTGGTTTAGTAGAATTATGGAATATTTCAAACACTCTGGCTAAGCTAGAGTGTTACGACTTTGACAAAAACGTTACATCTGTGTTTTAAAGCGACACTGTTGCTTAGCTCCGGCGAAGAGTCTCCGAGAGCTTCTCCGATCTGTAAATCTCGAGAGACGAGACCATGTTGTGCGGTGGCTCACGTGTATTGCAGCATTTATCGGATCACCATCAACAAACTCCGATTGGATTGGGTTTAGGGTTTTGTGGTGCTAAGATTGTGCAACTTTCTTCATTCTTTCTCAGACCTTCTTCTCAGGCTATAGCGAATGGTCATTTCAGCCATAGATTGCATCACTGGATGATTTCTTCATCTGGGTTTCATTGTAGGAACTTCGGAGATATCCCTGTTCTTCACACTTGTTTCAGGTTGCTTTTGTACTCCTCGAAATCTAGCTCTGTTGTTTTGGTCTTTTGCTTCGGATTTTGAAGTATAGGTTTGACATTTAGATGAAATGATGTGAATTTCCTGGTTAAGATTTGAGCTGATTGTTCTGGGATTGTGTGCATTGTCTAGACATTGGTTTTGAGAAGTTTTTGGAGCTAATTGATGAAAAAGATTAGATTTGTTTTCAAGTTATGTTACTAATGTCTAATTGATGTACAAGTTTGCTTCTTTTTTCTTCTCATTATCTGTTTGTTTTTCTTCCTCCAAAGCCAGCGTGAAGATGATCATGAGGTTCCACCTGAAGGGTTATCACCAGTTTCAGGTATCTTCATTGCTTGTTTCTTCCTTTTCCATTCCACTCTTTTTCGTTACTTCCTATACAAATTCACAATTTTCTAGTTGATTATGCAAGACTTAGTGCAAGTGCAGTTTTAGAAAAGTTGATAGGATGATAGACCTTAATAGATGTTAGCATATGGTGATGTTCTGAAGTTGTCTGATGGTTTTGTAATGCTTTTCTTCGATGTGCATATTTGCAGATCTCTTATTATGTTATCATTTTGATATTTCGTGTTGTAGGAGGTATTGTTGCTCTAGGGAAGTTTGATGCCCTGCATATTGGTCATCGAGAGCTTGCAATTCAAGCTTCAAGAATCGGAACTCCGTATCTATTATCTTTTGTTGGAATGGCCGAGGTACTCGGTTGGGCGCCTAGGTAAATGCCCCCATGTAGTGTTCATGCATCCCATTTCCCATTGGGATAAATTTCATTCGCTTTGAATTCCACTAAATCAACCTAAGCATCCTATTCTTTGAGATAGTTAAACGTTAGATGTGATTTTGCTGATCAAATAAATCTGCACAAGCAGGGCTCCAATAGTGGCCAAATGTGATCGGAAACGGGTGCTTACCTCTTGGGCCTCATATTGTGGCAATAGAGCACCAGTAGAGTACGAGATAGAATTTGCTAGCGTGCGACATCTTACCCCGCGACAGTTTGTGGAGAAGCTGTCAAAGGAGCTCAGAGTGTGCGGAGTTGTAGCAGGTGAACTTTAGAAAGATCTAAGCGCGCTCCCTTATTGTACCATTACATGTTGAAAACACCAAAGTAAATTGTTTGCAAAAACCTGTTTCCACAGGCGAAAATTACCGATTTGGATACAGAGCTTCTGGTGATGCCACTGAGCTAGTGAGGTTGTGCGAGGAGTATGGTATCGGTGCTTACATCATAAACTCTGTGATGGACAAGATACAAGACTCAGGAAAGAGAGACTCAGGGGACTCAAAAGACAGGGGGCAAGTCTCTTCTACACGTGTACGGCAAGCCCTTGCGGTGGGTGATATGAGGTATGTATCAGAGCTCCTTGGCAGGGCACATCGGCTTATCTTGCAAGTCAGAACCCGAGATATGCCGAGTGAAAGGAGGATCTCAGTCCCGAGATCATCAATACTTAATTTACCCCCTGGGAACGGAATTTACAAGTCATGTTTGCTTCTAGTCGGTGATGAGCCTTCAATTCCCTGTAGCGTAGTTGTTGATACATTAGATATCCATGTAGAAACAGAGGAGCTACCACTCTGTAATTCAGATTGGGCTCAAGAGTTTCGACTCTTGAGTGTTGAGTTTGGTTGATTCAATCTTAGTTCCTATAAATTCATTTTAACTGTTTGATTCTCAATTGAAATTCCTTGGACAAGCCAAGAGCGATCTGTTTGCAGAGCTCTAGAGAGTTTCCAATTGAGTTGATGGAGCTTTGCAAATATATATGGTTCGGTTAATATATAAAATATGATCTTGTCTACAATGGAAAAGAAGAAATGAAGTGAGTTTGTACACTATTGTCTGTCTTTCTAGGACTATTCTCTGATCAATCAAGTAAAGAAGAAATTAATCATTTCCTCTAAACTCTAAACCTCATCAGAAACCACGGCTTTTATTGCTCTTCGTTGTCTTCAAAGCTCAGAGAAAGAGCCTTCTCAAGGCAAGTGAAAGCTTTCTGGTAGCTCAAGAACCCCATTAACCAGAATTCGAAACCATCAACCGTTACTACTTCCAGGTACTTCTGCGACGGTTTCTTTGTGTTCTCGCTCTGGTTCACTCTGTTGATCTTGCACAAAGGTATTGACACTTTGTAGTGAACCCGGATCATTTCTCCTTGAGGAGAAGCGATCTTTATCGATCTCTCGCTGCAGAACGCCATTTTCTTGGACGTTATGAAGAGAAGACCGGCGATCGGACCTGCGGTTGTCGATAAATAACACTGGTAAGTTTTGAACAGTTTCTCATTTTCACTGACTCTGAAGAGCCGCTTGTAGATCTTCTCTAAACCTCCAACCTGAAGAATCCTAGCTCCTAGAGATAGTTTTCTCTTCACTATTTCGGTTAGCTTTGGTCTTAACTTGCTCTGGTCTCTAGCTCCATTGGTGAAGCCATCGGTTTTCTTCCTTTTAAGAATCGATCTTTGTTCAGATTTCTTGGAACAAGTCGAAACCCGGAACTTGTTAATCGAAGCTGGATCAGGTAAGTAACCCACCGGAGTAGTCTTCCCGGCCGGAAATCTAATGACTTGTTGCTCAACTCTGCTCATGTTCATCTTTGGAGGATTGAGTAATAGATCTTGATGTTGTGTGATTTGTAAAATGAAGCTGATTGATAATGAATGGTTTGGTGCAGGCTTAAGGTATATATAGGGCACTGAAATAAAAGAGACTGGATCTTTTTCTAAAACCTTTTGTGTAGAATGAGTCATGAATGGGTCATCAACAATTCAGCAAAATAGAAAGAGAGCTTTTTTTAAATCCAAATTTGAATCTTTTTTGCGGATTAAGGTCAAAAGCAATGTGTTTGGCTGCTTAGGTGAAACATGATCACTCGCCCCTCACGTTAGACTCCGACATGCTTTATAGTTTCTTTTGTATTTTGTATTGCATTGTGTCATGTAAGTACATATTTCTTTTGTATATTTGGTCCCAATTTCCTAATTAGCGTAAAAACTCATGATAGATTGGTTAATCACTTGGGATAAAAACGTTTTCTTTCTAACATGATCTAAATTTTTCTTTCATTGCATTTGAATAGTACGTATATTTACGGCTTTGTAATAAGTTAGTATAAAACAAAATAAGAAAATACGATATAGGCCGACTTATAGAGAAGGAATGTCGTCGTGGCTTTGGAGCTTTCTGAGTTGGCATTGTGACTTTCTGATGCACCATAACGTTCTTTTTCTTGCTATACGATAAGATTTTTGAAAGAAAAAGCAAAAATATGAGTTCAAATGGATCCCACCATTGCCGTTCTACCAATTCGTCACCCATGTGATCTACACAACATTCAAATGCATGCACACAATTGTATATTCCTATGTAGCTATGTAGAAAAGTGACACTGTCTATATGCATGCTTTACGTTATTTTAGTGTATTATCTTATTTTAAAATGAAGAAGAAGAATGAAGAGTTAGTTACTAAGACCATGTATGTAAACTGTTTTCTGTTTTGGCTCTTAATATTTTACGAACATAATAATCGTTATATCAACCATATAAAGAGGTTCAATGAAGTCGTGGAAGTGATATTGTGGTTGATATCGATCGAACGGCTCAAAGCACTTTATCCATTCAAGATAATTTACCACATTACAACATGTATGCATTTGATTGATCGGTTATGTGGATAAAAGTATCAATTGAATAAGATAATCAAAAGCTTTGTTGAAATATGAAAATAAAAATCATGGCTATGTTATATGGGAACAATAGGTGAATGCATTTGTAACGAGAGCAATAAGTTTTGAATTATGCATTTGTAACGAAACCAATATGTTGTTGATGAAACAGGCTTGTGAGGGAAGCTCTTTGATTCTTCCTCTGCTATGAATATAACTCATGACTGCTCACTTTTTTTGTTATTTAGTCAGGGAAAGATTGAGCTTAAGAATCATAGTGTCTTATAAAGATTTGTGAATATACACAGTTAGCCTTAAGTAAGCAATGGTTCTTGTCTACTTGTTCTTCATTGGATGTGTCTGGAAATGGTTTCTTGTGCAGAGCCCTATATATAGAGTTTCCAATTGAGTTGATGGAGCTTTGCAAAGATATATGATTCGGTTAATATATAAAATATGATCATGTCTACAATGGAAAAGAAGAAATGAATTGAGTTTGTACACTATTGTCTGACTTTCTAGAACTATTCTATGATCAATCAAGTAGAAAAAATGAATTATTTCCTCTAAACGCCAAAGCTCGTCGGAAACCACGGCTTTTATTCCTCTTCGCTGTCTTCAAAGCTCAGAGAAAGAGCCTTCTCTAGGCAATTGAAAGCTTTCTGGTAGCTCAAGAACCCCATGAACCAAAAGTCGAAACCATCAACCGTTACTACTTCCAGGTACTTCTGCGACGGTTTCTTTGTGTTCTCGCTCTGGTTCACTCTGTTGATCTTGCACAAAGGTATTGACACTTTGTAGTGAACCCTGATCATGTCTCCTTTAGGAGAAGCCACCTTTATCGATCTCTCGCTGCAGAACGCCATTTTCTTGGACGAAATGAAGAGAAGGCCGGCGATTGGACCCGCGGTTGTCGACAAATAACACTGGTAAGTTTTGAACAGTTTCTCATTTTCACCGACTCTGAAAAGTCGCTTATAGATCTTCTCTAAACCTCCAACCTGAAGAATCCTAGCTCCCAAAGATAGTTTCCTCTTCACTATTTCGGTTACCTTTGATCTCAACTTGCTCTGGTCTCTAGCTCCATTGGTGAAACTATCGGTTTTCTTGGAACCATTTGAAACCCGGAACTTGTTAATCGAAGCCGGATCAGGTAAATAACCAACCGGAGTAGTCTTCCCGGCCAGAAATCTAATGATTTGTTGCTCAACTATGCTCATGTTCATCTTTTGAGAATTGAGTACTTGATCTTGATGTTGTTTGATTTGTAAAATGAAGCTGATTGATAATGAAATGGTTTGGTGCAAGCTTACGGTATTTAAAGGGCAGTGGAAAGAGAAGATAGTGAAAGTTTTTTTAAACCTTTTGTGTAGAACGAGTCATGAATGGGTCATCAACAATTTATAATATCCAAATTTGAATCTTTTTTGGGGTTGAGGTCAAAAGCAATGTGTTTGGCTGCTTAGGTGAAACATGATCACTCGCCCCTCACGTTAGACTACTCCGACATGCTTTATAGTTTTTTATTGCATTGTGTATGTAAATACGTATTTCTTTTGTATATGTATACAAATGTATATTCCCAATTTCCTAATTAGCGTAAGAACTCATGGTAGATGGATTATAAAACGTTTTCTTTCAACATAATCTCAATTTGCTCAACAGAAATTTATTTCATTACATTTTTAAATAGTACGTAATAAGTTGGAACACGAACGTATAAAACAAATTAAATAAGAAAATGAAATATACGCCGACTTATGGAGAAGGAATGTCGTGGCTTTGGAACTTTCTGAGTTGGCATCGTTACTTTCTGATGCACCATATAACGTTCTTTTTCTTCCTATCAGATAAGGTTTTTTCTATATATATTTGAAAGAAAAGGCATATATGAATTCAAATGGATCCCACCATTGCCGTTCTATGAATTCGTCACCCATGTGATCTACACATCATGCATATGCATGCACACAATTGTATTCCTATGTAGAAAAGTGACACTATCTATATGCATGATTTACGTTCTATTCGTGTATTATCTTATTTTAAAATGAAGAATAAGAAGAAGAAGAAGAAGAAGAAGAAGAATAATGAAGAGTTAGTTGCTAAGAGCCTAAGACCATGTATGTAAACTGTTTTCTGTTTTGGCTCTTAATATTTTACGAACATAATAATCGTTATATCAACCATATAAAGAGGTTCGATGAAGTCGTGGAAGTGATATTGTGGTTGATATCGATCGAACGGCTCAAAGCACTTTATCCATTCAAGATAATTTACCACATTTCAACATTTATGTATTTGATTGACTGGTTATGTGGATAAAAGTATCAATTGAATAAGATAATCAAAAGCTTTGTTGAAATATGAAAATAAAATAATCATGGCTTATGGCTATGTTATATGGGAACAATAGGTGAATGCATTTGTAACGAGAGCAATACGTTTTGAATTATGGCTAGTGGACAAAACATACTAATTTATCTTAACCTTCTTTTTCTTTGTGAGAAAATTTTATCTTAACTTTTTATTCATCATTTACAAGTTTTTCATACGTAGTAGAGCAACAAACAAACAAAAAGTTTGTATATTAATATTGTGGACAAATTTCATGAAAATGAAAACGAATATAAGTCTAGCTACTTGCTCCGATTGTTCCGCTCCATCAGTTAATTTTTTTCTATCTTGAATTTTTGATAAAGCGAGATTGTTAATTATGAATTTTAAAATATAAACAAAAGTGTAAATTGAAAGAGGAGTCAATATTTTGTGATGGTTACATCTTAATGGGTTCGATTGGTAACCAAAAGATGTACGGTGTTAAATGGCGGTAAGCTTAAGCTGTAAGCTTAAGCTGTAAGCTTTTAGCATAGCGCAAAGCTGTAAGAAATAGTTGTAAGCTTAAGCTATACAAATAAAGATGAGTGTAAAGCTTTTGGTATAGCTTTTGTGATTAGTAACATTTAAAACGTTATAAATTATAAAGTGGCGGTAAGCTTTATAAAAAAACTACCAATCAAAGCCAATATCTTATATGCGATAAAATAGCGTATATTCTAATTGTAAAAACATTTTTGACAATGTCGTTGACCACGAAATTAAAGATATTATATGAATAGTTGCCACAAGAACGAATTGAAACATAGAATAAAGTGAAAATTGCGATATAACAATCCATCTAGATTGACATCATGTGTTGTGCGCAACAACGACAATATATTTTAGTAGATTGGTGAAATTTCGCTATAGGATCATTTAAGACGTAATACAAAATATACTAAACTAATATAACCAGTTGAGATTGAGCCCGAAATCCTTTTGATGGAAATAGAGTTTTTATAGACTATGAGCGTTTATCTCAAAGGTTTCGAGGAAGAAAGCTAGTAAAACGAATTCAAAAAAATGCAAGAAATGCAATGGTCTTTGTAAGTGGTCGTGGCAATTGTAGTCGTACGTAGAGGCCATGATCAGATCCTAAAAATATAGGGACCGCAAGTAAAAACGTTTTTTTTTAACTTATAAAATAAGTAAAATTTCGTTTTCTTTTTGGTAAATACAAATATAATATTAAATATTACAAAAAAGAAGAAGTTAAGTATATGAAATTATCACGCGTACGTATTTTCCGCTTTGATTAACCAAGCATCTTGTTCAATTTAAAGTCGAATGTTAACAAAAAAAAAGTCACATGTATTTTCCATTTGTGTGATATGTATCACTTTTTTCATTTGTGAAATTAAAATATGTGTGATATTTTAAGTGATAATTAATTTATACATGATATGTAAAGATAGATTTAAAGATAAACTAACAACTACCTATAGATTTTTCGATAGTATTTTTCTAAAAAATTAGTGGTTTAAAAAAATCTTGTTTTGAATTTATTAAAAGTGGTGTCCGTTTTATTTTTTTGCTTTTTCACGTGTTATATCAATTATTACCTTATTAATTCTACTTGTATTTGAACTAAACTTATAATCAATGGTATTTTTTTTTGTATTTGAGTGAAAATATCTATTTTTTTTTCTCTCAAATTTTTTTGCCCATAGTTTTCATATTTTTACTCTATATATATCATTCTCCTCTCCCTTCTTGAGTTTCATATTGTGTTTTGAATAATATTATTAAGTAACAAAAAAAGAGAGAGAAGATGAGGATGAGTCTTAGAGGCAAATCTAATTTCGAGAGCTTCCTTGCACACATCTCTCCTACTGTTCGTTTTCAAACCAAGGTAATTTTCTTTTCTCATCTTTTCTTATTTTAATCATCTGCAACTGGTGCATTCGAACATGACTTCAACTTATATTATATATAAAAAATAAACATGTCTAAGAGACCCAAATTGTTTACTCGAAGAAAAATATTTAGCATATTAAGCATAAGTTTCATAAAAAGTTTGTGCTTGACCATGTAAAATGGTCAATCACAAGTTTATTGAAAACATCTTATGCTACAAATTCAGTTAAGCATCTAATCACATTTTTAGTTATTTTCCTTCTTCGTTTTGGCTAGTGCTAGTATGTAAGGTTCTTAAAAAAACTAAAGTCTTAAATGGTAATCAAGTTTAGACGGTATTAATAACTCATTTAGTTAAAATCATGTATTGAAAGTCTTTAGAAAAGGAGTATGCTCGAATCCGTTAGTGTTAACACAAATAGTATTGTCATCTTTACAAGATCTTTAAACACAAGAGTTTTACTCCATCTTTCCAGTAAGGATTGAGAAAAATTCTAGTAAGCTTGATTGAAAAGATAAACTTAAAAAAATATAGAAAAGGTAGTTTATTTTCGAAAAGATAGCTAAACATGAATATTGACTAATAAATGATAAACGCGTTGAACTATAAAATTGTTACTAAAATATTCTAGTCATGCAAAAAACGACAATATAATATAAATCTTTTAGAGAAAACAAAATCGAAAGACGACAATTTAACTAAAACATGCAATTAAATTTTGAAACGTATCATTATGTCGTTTGAATCATGCAAAAGACGACAATATAATATAAACCGTTTGAGGAATAAAATCTAAGAAAGTCAATTTAATTTAAACATATAACTATGCAGAGAATAGTAATAAACGTGTTGAGTAGAAACATAATTTGTTTTTATATATGTATAAAATATATATTTCAATTATTCCTTTTTTATCGTCATATTTCAACTATTCAATGTTGGTAATGTATCAAAATAAAAGCTACATAAGTAAAAAAAATATTTTTGGAAGAAACTAAAAAACATGTGGGTCGATTTATAAAATAAAAGTAATATGAGGACTATGCCTCTAAATGTTTTTATTATCTAAATATTTCAGTCATGCAAAAAACGACAATATAACATAAATCTTTTAAGAGAAAACAAATTCGAAAGACGACAATTTAACTAAAACATGCACTTAAATTTTGAAACGTATCATTATGTTGTTTGAATCATGCAAAAGACGACAATATAATATAAACCGTTTCAGGAATAAAATCTAAGAAAGTCAATTTAATTTAAACATACAACTATGCAGAGAATAGTAATAAATGTGTTGAGTAGAAACATAATTTATTTTTATATATGTATAAAATATATATTTCAATTATTCCTTTTTTTTAACGTCATATTTCAACTATTCAATGTTGGTAATGTATCAAAATAAAAGCTACATAAGTTAAAAAATATTTTGGAAGAAACTGAAACATGTGGGTCAATTTATAAAATAAAAGTAATATGAGGACTATGCCTCTAAATGTTGTTATTATCTAAATATTTCAGTCATGCAAAAAACGACAGTATAACATAAATATTTTAAGAGAAAACAAATTCGAAAGACGACAATTTAACTAAAACATGCAATTAAATTTTGAAACGTATCATTCTATCGTTTGAATCATGCAAAAGACGACAATATAATATAAGCCGTTTCAAGAATATAATCTAAGAAAGTCAATTTAATTTAAACATACAGTTATGTAGAGAATAGTAATAAACGTGTTGAGTAAAAACATAGTTTATTTTTATATATGTATAAAAGATATATATTTCAACTATTCAATGTTGGTAAATGTATCAAAATAAAATCTACATAAGTTAAAAAAAATAGTTTTGGAAGAAACTCAAAAATATGTGGGTCGATTTATAAAATAAAAGTAATACGAGGGTCTAAATGTTGTTTTTAATTTCAAAATTTCCGGTGCAGAGTCGTGGCGGAGAAGAAGAAGAAGAGACAAAGCCTTACGTTGGTCTGAGAAACATTTGGTCTGCTTACGAAGAATGGAGCTGTTATGCACTTGGTGTTCCTGTTAAGTTGGATCACTTAATGTCTGGTGCTGTTACTCAGTACTATGTTCCTACTCTCTCTGCGATCCAAATCTTCACCAACGAACCAATCGTTGATGGTGGATCTGATTCTTCTCCAAGGTTACTACAGTCTTAAGTTTTTTATTTTGATTCATGGGTTGAAAATTTGTAGAATCTGATTAACACTTTTTTGGTAATATTGTTTGTGTGTTTTAGGAGTGTTGGAACTGATTCTCATCTTTACTTTGAATTCAATGAGACAATGGGGTTTGATGAGAGGGCTCCTCTTATTGTTAAGGTTTTTTTACGTTCTTGTTCTGTGTTTGCTTTAGTTTTTTGGATTTACTTTGGTTAGGTCTTTTAGAGTATTAGTGTTCTTCTCTCTTGTAGTGATATAGTGTTTGAAATGGTGTGTTTTGTTTAAGGTTGATGAGCTAGCTGAGGAGCACCATGGATTGAAGACACTTACAAGCACTGATCTTTCTCAAGAAAGCTGGTTTTCTGTTGCTTGGTAATGTCTTATTTCTCCATTCACTTCTCAGCTTTAGCCCTTTCGTAAACGTTACATAGTTCTTGATTAGGTTCTTGGATTGATAGTTAATGGCTCTGAATCTAGATGAATAATGGTTTTGCATCTTGATCTTATCTCTAATGCATGCATTCTTGATTTTAGTTACTCTCTTTATACGCGAAATGAGACACTAATGGTTTGGCTGAATAAGGTTGAATGGTTGATTGATGATTATTATAGGTCTCCGATATATCAGATTCCGAAAGTGCGCAACGTGAAGGCTTTATCGGCATTATCTGTTTCTTTCTTAACATATCATTCATTGACACCAACCTGTCCAGGTATTTCTTCCCTCTCCAACTTACAGTTGAATATTAGCATTTATGCTTTGGAAACAAGTGTATATGTAGCTTTTTGATGTATTGAACTAGTTGTTTCACGTGAATTTTCAGAAACATTTCCTAGGAAGAAGAATGTTGTGCTTTCTCCTTTTGGAGTAGTGACTTCCAAGCTCTCCGGCAATGTTTGGATCAAGCCAGGGAGCTCAGATGAACAAAACATAAACACAAATGAAGAATCTGCTGCCTCCTGGTTGGGAAACCTCATGTTCGAGCACAGCGATTTCGACATGTTTATGGCTGAGAAAGCTAGTGACGTGCCACTTCCAAGTGGGAAGTAACAATCTCTGCATTGACCTATTCATATATCATCCAGGTCTCAAACCCTTGGTGATGTAGTGATTAGGTGTTGGCTTATTTGTGTTATCTTGTTGTCATTGAATAAATAGATGAAAACTATGCAATCATCTGGTGGATTTTTTCAGTTTTATTTAAAAAAGAGAGTTTTCAAGACTCAATTTCTTCTTCTTATGATGTTATTTGGCTTTGAGTATTTATGATGCTGGCATCTCATTTTTAGCATAGTATACATAATCGACTAGTAGATGATTTGGTACATTATTCTGGCTTCACCAGTATTTTGCTAGGAATCAGTTTCACTTGATTGACCTCTAGCTGTAGAAGAAGAGCATCTTATGCTTTGCTTCTAGTAAGAGTATACATTTTGCAGGCGTGAGGCTCCACTAGGGCAGATAGTTGTTTTTTAACACCCGAGTGTGTCGAATGCTGCATTCATCATAAGCATGGTTCATGATTAGGTTTCAAGTAGTAAGGAAATAATGAGAATGCATGCTTAGTTTATCATAATTTACCGCCCATAAGTCACGAGCATTGACAGTAGCTGATGAATCAAGGCCAATTTCCGCCCATCTAGCTGTGATGTTTGCAGGTAATGATCCTCTGTTCCATAGGATGACCGCTACTCGTTTCTTGCTTAGCGGTCCTGCCCATACCTGCATTGCACCACATATGTTGTGTTTCTATGTTCATATTATTTGTGTTTGGCATGTGCTACATGTAGATAAGAAATATCATACCTCAAGATCACCCTCTTTTTTTATTTTCTTTCCCTGAATCCCAAGTTTGTCTGAACATAACAGCTCAAAAGCTCTCACCACTTCTGGATTTCATATAAGCAGATTCTGAAGTGTTTAAGGCCTTTTTTGAATATTATTTACCTTGATTAACAGCAATCACCTCTTTGTTGCTAAGTAACTCAAAGGTATCTTTGTTCATCGATCTAAGATCGCACCCGATCAGCAGAGGAGCCTGCAAGAGAGAACACAATCCAACATTGGTTTTAAGTAGTGAAACAGTCATATACTCTGTTTAGAGCTTTCATGTAAACATTCATACTTTTGCTAGTGCCCAAATACTGAAATGCGATCGGTATTCTTCCTTAGTCATGCCTCCATTTCCTACTTCAAGCATGTCTGGATCTGTTTCAGTTATACCCGCATACCGATATTACTTTCTCGGAGTTTCGATAAAATTAACTCGCATCTAATAACAACACCAAACTATTTACCGTTCCACGATCCTGGTCTTGCGTAAGACGCCCATCGATCATTCAAATCCGCTATTGATGTCATGCTAACAAGCAAAATAAAAGAAGAAAATAAACATCTTCAAGTTCTTGTTTCATTAAGATTGCGGAAAACAGCCATTGAAGAACAGAAACCTGTTCCAGTTATCTTGAATATCTCCTGTTGTTCTCCAACTGTTGCCAATATCTCCTGCCCATGTTGCTGGATCATCTTGTCCCCTGCATTTACAAATCAGTTTCTTGCTTAGATTAGACTAAAGTTGTCTGCAAAAAACATTAGTGAATCTTCTTCTTCTGCTTACCATTCACACATAGAGAAGAATATGGATCTTCCTGAATTAATCAGAGCTTTGCTCATCTTTGGGTATCTTTCTTTTGGACTTATCCCTTTGTTTTCGCAGTTATCGTACTTCAAGTAATCAATGCCCTGTCAAATTCACCATAACAAAAACACAGCTTCAAGGTTTAGGATTTTAGTTTGGATACAAAGCACATACATACATAGATACTTACCCATTCTGCAAATGTTTTCGCATCTTGCTCTTCATAACCAAGTGAGCCCGGCATGGTTTTGCTGCAGGTAAGAGTCCTACAAATCGAGAAAAAGACAAATCAACTATGTTGTCTTAACAAGATTTGGGGTTTATAACATAACTTTCTCTTGTGTGAATCTATATATACCCAGCATCAGAGTAGATCCCAAGCTTAAGTCCTTTGCTATGAACATAATCTGATAAAGCTTTAATTCCCGAAGGAAATGTTGATGCTTTCGCAACCATATTCCCCTGTCAAACACACCAAAAAAACACATTTCAACTTCGTTCTTCGATTGTAAAACACTCTCAAAAACAAAATATTCATTTTCATGTGTTTGTTTAACCTGAGAATCTCTCTTGAGCTCACCCCAACAATCATCTATAAACACACAGAAAAAGAAAACAGAACACAATCATAAGAAAACAGAGAGATTAAAACAGAGTAACAACACCATAAAATGTTTGTTTCTTTGTATACCTATGTTGATATATTTGTAACCTTTTGCAGAAAGACCACTTGAGACCATTGCATCAGCTGCAGAGAAACTCAGATTATTATTATCATCATAATCAGATTTGTTATATATATAAGAAAATTAGTAATCACCGGTTTGTTTGATGAGAGTTTCATTGATGTTGCACTGAAAATGATTCCAACTATTCCATCTGATATAAAAAGTTAATCATAAAGAGGTAAGCAAATAACTTGTGAGTCAAGGAAATGATATCAACTTTAAAGAGGATTGAATCGAAGCAAACCCCATTTGAGGAGTGAGAGCTAGTCCATTGCTCATCAACATTCGACTTTGAAACCCATCAACGAGCTGAGTCAAAGTCAGACTCAGAACCAAAGTAATGATTCTTAAGAAGAAACCAAGAAGAACCATTGCTTGATCAAAGCTTTTTCTTCTTGTTTCTTTCAATGGCTATAATAACAGACTGTGAAAGAGAGAGAGAGATTGAAGAAAAATCAAAAGTGGGTTCTGTAATAAGTGTTACCAAGAGCCGATAGCTCAACTGGTAAAGATCTCAGGCAAAGCCTAGAGGTCGCTGGTTCGAGTGGTTCTTGGGACGAAACTAATATTACATGCTGTGGTTTCGGGCCTGGGGGATTATGGGCTTTGGCCCGGAACCTCCTGGTAATTCAAAAAAAAAAAAAAGTAAAAAAAAATAAGTGTTGATGGTCCCTCTGTTGCATATTAGTTGTCATTCTAGCTTTTATTTTTTGTTTCATATTACTTGTCGTTCTGTATTTGCAATGCAGATTTATTACTATTTTTCCATCTTTTACCATTAACTTTCAGCTTATTAATTACTTTTATCAAACAAAATAATGTATTAATTAGGGATAAAACAGAAAATTTAATTGTTTTCTTAATTTGTGTGAAAACACTAATTTGCAACGGAGGGAGTAACCAATAACGTTTTTATGTTCTATATTAATAACATTAATTGCTGCTGTGAAAACACTAATTTGCAACGGAGGGAGTAACCAATAACGTTTTTATGTTCTATATTAATAACATTAATTGCAGCAGCTTTTTTTCAACTAATCTATTAAATTAATTATGAATACGTCTCACACTACAAGTCTACAACAACCTGATAATGCGATTTGGATCCAAACTACAAAAACAGAATTCTTCACACGTTTCAATAAATGGTTAGGTTTCGATTGTCATGATTTCATTGGACTCTAGTAGATACAAACGAATATTTGTATGACATTTTATATAGTTACATATTATATACGTATATTAATATTGTATTTTTATTTATTAAATTGATATAATTTCTTTATTTACAGTAGAACCTCGATAAATTAATACTCGATAAATTAATAAACACCATAAATTAATAAAATCTTCCGGTCCCGAGTCGGGCCTATGTAAAAATTAACGAAATTCGATAAAATGATAAAATAATAATTTATAAAAAAACTCTTATGTAAAATATGGTCCCAATAATAGTATAAATTAATAAATTAATAAACACCATAAATTAATAAAATCTTCCGGTCCCGAGTCGGGCCTATATAAAAATTAGCGAAATTCGATAAAATGATAAAATAATAATTTTTTAAAAAACTCTTATGTAAAATATGGTCCCAATAATAGTATAAATTAATAATCATATATAATTATGCACATATATATATAACTATGATAATATAGTAAAATATGTTTTTAAAGATTTTTGTTTTAATTGTAAATTGAAAATCTCATTAGACCTTATCTTTAAATTTACTTATTGCATAAAAAATTAGAATTGTTTTCTCGGTGTGTATCATAAATTTGTGAAAAGTTCTAGATAAAATAATTAATTTTTTATACATCACTCTTTCTAAATGAATCCATCGACATAAGAGATAATAACCATGATTTCTTCTATATCTTATACATAATATATATCATTTTAATTTCATCGTCTATTATGATAATAACATATACTCTAATGCGATAATCGAAACTTTTAATCATAATTTCATGTCATTTTTGCAAATGGATTCATTAAAGTCCATAATATAACATCATTCGAAAACTAAATTAAAAAAAATATTTCCTAAAATGGATTGTTCTCTATAAATTGATAAATATTAATTTATCGATAAATTAATTATCTCTCTAAATTAATAATTTTTCATAGTCCCAACATTATTAATTTATAGAGGTTTTAGTATATAACAAATTTCACTACTAGAAGAACTTGAAGTGAGATGTTTGCTCTTATGAGCCCAAACTATGGTCCCAATGTCAGTGGACATCATTGTAACTGAGCATGTGTTTTCGAGTGTGATGTTTGATATTATCTTAATTTATAAAAAAAATTATGATATATGCTATATTTATATTTTTGAATGTCAAATATGTCACTATGGTACGGTTTTACATTGTTTTAGACTAAAAATACACTATAAAAACATATCAATGCCTATATCTAGGTTAAAAGTTCGAACTAGTCTAAATGGCAAAATCCAAATATATAGTGATCTCTATCTTTAATCTATGAATCAATATCACTGATAAACCATTATATGAATTTCTTAAAGTAAACAAATCTAAAACAACATATACAATGCCCACACAGTTGGAAAGAGTAAACTTTAAGGTAAAGTCTTAAGATGAAGAGAGATTTGCTTCCTCAAGTGGACCAAAGCACAAATGATTTGACGTGTATCGTACGCAAACATCAAAAGCAAATAGTTCATCATTATATGTACACATAATTTCGTTTTGGAACTCTTTGGCTGTCAAATTCATGATAAAATTCAATACACAATATTTCGGATTTTTGAGCAAATGTAGAACAATTTATTGGAGAATAACTAGAGACCCGATTCGCGAAACGAACCCTTATTGTTTTTACAGAATAATTGGAGAATACAACATAGCTCTCTCACTCTCTATCTCTCTCGATCTACACACATATTTCAGGCGATAGGTTTGAGAATATACAACTTACAAGCATGAGAATCCACTGTTGCTGTCAAATTCTCTACAAACTTTTGCTTCAATGTCTTGTGCTGTTTTTTCATATATCACAACAAACACACATTCATCAGAACACATATTCTGACTTTTTTTATGGTGTTTGGTTAATGTAAGTATGTATGTATACCTCCCATAGATCTCTGGCTTCAACGATACTATTTGCAGGAATCTCAATATCATCCCAATGAGCAGTAATCGGAATTCGCAATGGTCCACGGTTCAACAGAAGCAAAGCGACTCTGTAACCTGACAATGGTCCTGCCCAAATCTGATTCCATTTCCCATCCATTACCACAACATAGTTTTCTTTTAGATGGAAAGCTTATATATGTCTATAAATGGAATAATGAATGTCGATATTTAGTGTAATCTGACCTCCATATCGCCTTCCATTCTAACCTTCTTGGCCTGAACACCATGTGGATCTACAAGAACCACATTGTTTACATATATATCCAAACATAGTTGTAAGGGGTGGTTTTGATGGCTAAACAATAATTAAGTACCTTGATTAATAGCAATGACTTCTTTGTTTGCGACAATCTCCATTGTTTCTTTGGTCATGTTTCTTATGTCACAGCCAAGTAGAAGAGGAGCCTGTGTTGTATATATACAGCATTGCCTTAAGACTTGATAGATTTTGATTCAAGACAGTTTCTATATTCCGGGTATTTACTTACCTTTGAGATTGCCCATATGCTGAAATGAACTATGTATTCGTCTTTCGTCATTCCTCCATTTCCTACTTCAAGCATATCCGGGTCTACAACCAACAACGAAGTCACACCACTTGTCAAAAAATTCCTCAAAATGTTTCGAAGTACGCTGTCTTCTCTTGGTTATTATAGTGAGAGCTAGTACCGTTCCAGCCACCAGGCCTAGCATGCTCAGCATAGACTTCATTCATGTCTGCTATTGAGATCATACTGTAAAAGGCCAAAACATTGTTAAGATCAGGAGTTTTCCGCAATCTTTCGACAAACATCTTTAGTCATCTTTTTATTACCTAACCCAATTATCTTTGATGTCATTAGTGGTTCTCCAACTGTTACCTACTGGAGATCCCCAGAGAGCTGGATGCATATCTCCCCTGATAAGAAAATCAATTTAAAAGTCTTGATTCTTCCACATAAGAATCCACAAGATGTTTTCTTTGAAATGGAACACGATTTATACCATTCACACAAGGAGTGAAAGATGGGACGGCCAGATTTCATTAGAGCTCGGGTCATCACTGGATACCTGGATTGTATCCTCATCCATTATTGGTCATCACTGGATACATTCTAACTTTTGTAGCTAAACCTGAAACTCTATATACCTGACAGTCGGTTTCGAGCCATCATTGTTGCAGTTATCATACTTCAAGTAATCAATTCCCTGAAAATGGAGTCAAGCATTGTTATACTACTTACTGTCTGAAATTCAAGTCAGGGACCAGTAAAGGAGATGTAGAAGAATTTCATCAACGTACCCATTCTGCAAATGTCTTGGCATCATGTTCCTCGTGGCCTAGAGAACCCGGCATGGTTTTGCTACAGGTAAAGTACCTGTAAACCAAACAATTGCGAGACCAATGTGTATTCTTGTTCAATTCAAGAAGCAAAGTGTAAGAAAAAATGGTAAAAGTTCATTCATCTAACCGCTGAAACTATGATCTAGAAGACTAGAAACAAAAGGAATGATAGTTTACCCGGCATCCGAGTAAATCCCGAGCTTAAGGCCTTTACTGTGAACATAATCCGCAAGCGCTTTAATACCAGAAGGGAAAGTTGACTTCTTTGGCACAAGACTTCCCTGCAAAAACAGATTTAAAGAAGATAATAAAATCTAGCAAACTACAGAAACAAGAAAATGAAACCAAGAAAACAAAGAACTGGTAAGTACCTTGTTGTCACGAGCAAGTTCAGCCCAACAATCATCTGAGGAATAATAACTCATGAATTTGTTTATACATTGATGAAACATTAATCAAACTATAGAGTGTGATACAATGAATATTCGATTAGAGCCATACCGATGTTAACATAGCTGTAACCGAGCTTATACAGGCCAGTGGTAACCAAAGCATCAGCTGTTACAAGCATATCAGATTGAACATTTGTTAAGAAGACAAAAGACAACAAAATGTAAGAATTTCAAAATCCAAGATCGAAAAATTCACCAGTTTCTTTGATGACTTTCTCATCTATGTTGCAACTAAAATGATTCCAACTATTCCACCTGCAAAATATTTACATTCAAAAAAATTCATTCAGACATCAATAAGAACACAAAAACACATTCCACACCATTATTAATTTTGTCTAATCACAAAAATTTGGTCAAAACTAGTCAAATCAAAAATCTTCCGACCATTAGACCAAGAACTAAACTCAAACAAAACAAAACACAGAGCTAGAGAGACATAGAGTTGAACTTACCCCATAGGAGGAGTAACACCAAGACCATTAGCAAGCAAATGTCTTCTTAAGATCTCGGAATCGTCGACCGTTTTGACTGATCTCGAAGACTGGACCACCATTGATGACATCATCATTATCACCATCATTATAAGTATTGTCCTCTTCACCATCTCTGTTCTCTCTCTTCTCGCCATCTTCTGCATTCTAGTCACAGAGTACGAGATTGTCGACGAACACTGCTTTGTCTTTATAGTAGAAACTTGAGAGTGTTCTATAAAATTTATGTTTTATTCCCATTTTGCCCCTCGAACTCTTATCTAGATATTATTATTACATCCTTTTTAACTTTTTTAAAAATATCTATTAAAAAAAAGCTAATTGAGGATAAAATATCTAAAATGAACACCATAAAAGCTAAGGTGTTGATTTAATTCCAATTTCGGATAAAGAAAAGATATAATTCTAATTTTATTATGTTTTTTCTCACAATATTTTGATGATTTGCTAATTTAAGATGATATAAACAAGATTAAGAAATATATATATACTAGTATTAAACCTGTACTTCGTACGGAAATATTCATTTAGCTAGTGATTATGAAGTTTAGAATTAAGATACATAAAAGTAAAATAAAAATTTGATGTCGTGGTAGTCATGGATGAGAAAATTTAGGGTTTTTTCTAGATTTATTTTTAAAATTTGATGTTTTACTTTTTTTTATGTATTTTTAATTTATAATTTTGAATCATTTTCCACTTGTCACTCTCTCATTGCACAAGTGACTTGTGTTTTAGTAGTAAAAGATTTTTGTTGAGTTCATAATATGAAAAGTTTTTAATGATAATAAAGCAAATAAATTAACGTTTTGTTGGACTATTAGCTGAGTTGAAAATAATAAAAATAATAGTTTTAGTAGAAGTAAAATCGAAATTAAACAAGACTTTTAAGGTCTTTGATTTCTGTACGTCTTTAGCCATGATATCTAAAAAAATCTAATGTATCGTATAATTTGGTCAGCATATATCATTTTCTTCTCTATGTAATTTTTAATGGTGTGAGATGCTTCGAGAATATGCATGGTGTGAGATGAGTTTTATTATATATTAAAATTCATAAATTTGAATATTCATGGAGCTATAATAAGGCCAAATCATTAACTAAAAATCAATGTCTTAAATTTGACTGTGTGATTAATATATGTACAAAAGTTTCTTGTTTTAAGGTCAGGATCATCTTTTAACATATCCAAATGGAACGGTCAAACAAACCCGATTCAAATGTGAATTTTTTTTTGTTTAAGCGATATTAAATTGGGAATTTACGTTATAAGAAAATGAACATGATCTACTAATAATTTGAGATGGCGCCTCTAGTGAGTAGTGAAGGTTACAACAAAAATGTTTAGTAAAAATGAAAATATATACTTATTTATATACACATTTAACAAAAAAAAATCATAAGATATATACATATTGAAGACTAAATCAATATTCAAATCACTTCAAAAACTAAAATTAAGAACAAATAAAAACTCACCACTATTATTAAGATGCTTAGTTTGGTCAGAGAAAATTACAATTCCCCAACGAATAAAGAAACAAAACCTGATTCACAAGAAACCACCCTAAAAAAGGAGAATCCACAGTGACTTCATGAATCAACTCTCCGACCCACCTTCTTCACATTCCTCTATCTTTCTACTATACTATAAAACCACTCTCTGATTTCTCTAGCTCCGATCATATTCTTCTAAGCAACCATCATAATCAAGAAAGAGAGATTAGAAGAAGAAAATGTCGGATTGGGGACCGGTGCTAGTGACGGTGATACTATTCGTGATGCTAACGCCGGGACTTCTGTTTCAGTTGCCGGGGAAACAAAGATACGTTGAGTTTGGTAATTTTCATACAAGTGCTGCCTCTGTTATCGTCCATTCTCTTCTCTACTTCTCCCTTGTCTGCGTCTTCCTCCTCGCTATCAAGATTCACATCTACATTGGCTAATCATTTTTCAATCCTTTTGTTTCTCTTGTGTGTTTCTGTTTCTACGTTTTCTCTTAAAGTTTATTAACCTTAAAAATGTTTAGTATATCCAAGATTCTCTAGTTACATTAATGTATACTATCATGGTCTATTAATCCTTTGTTTTGGACCCTTTTATTTTCTTTGTTTACCTTTTCTATTCTTGTATGCTTAAAATAATCATGGCATTGCAGTGTTACCTTTAAAGCTGCATGCACATTCGATTATTCGAATTGCATTCGTTTCGGTTATTTATGTGTCTCTTATTAATGTTAACGGTTCTTTCTGTTTTGAGGAAATCAAATCAATCGTTGTATTTTTTGGTTCGGTTGTACGTAGATACAATCCAATCTTTCATAACTTAGAAACAAATAATCATACCAATCAAACTACAATTCTATATTCTCTAACATTAGAGAATTTTTTGTTTGGCATACAAATAATCAAAACTTGTTTGAATTATATATAAACAGATATCAGTTTAATTTTTGTTTTGACTCCGTTTGGTTTATAGGCTCATCCCAAGAGACATCACTAGTATTTATGCAATGCAAATGCTCCTACCCATGAACAAAAACGTGTGTTGAACAGTTGAAGTAATTAGCATCTTCTACGTGCAATTCAAATGAATCATTGATCATCCAAACACGGTAACTTGGTTATTCTGATTCTTTACTTACTAAAGAGTAAAGACCTCAAGCTTCATTAATAAAACTGAACAATATGCAGTAGCCAAACCCATGGTCATTAACAACAAAACCCAACCTACATTAATTACTGATTTCACCGAATTAGACAATAGAGGTTCCACATTTACAAACCATCACAATACTAAACTCGGTTTCGAGGTATGGCGCCAAAATGTAGCGGACCTTTAATTTTGTTGTTTGACCTAAATAGCTGACCTTTAATTCGAAAATTAGAAGTCATAACCGAATTTAAAACCAAATAAACCGGTTATTGCTTCCTCTAAACGATTGCATTATTAACTAGCACTAAAGCACCGACAAAAATTCAAAATCCGAAATATCAACCGAATCATATATAACAAAATGCAAATATTAAAATATTAATACAGACGAAAATATCACTTTAAAGCAAAAATATAATATTCATAATCATACAAAGGGAACCTCAGACAAAGATATCACTTTAGGATAAATTTTAGTGACATTTCAAAAGACAAAATATCTTATTGTTAATGATTTTCTTAACAAAATATTATTATATTAGCATAGAGAAATAGTGGTACTACTACTGTCTATTGGAATTTGGGATGCTCAGTCCACATTTAATTTAATTATTTTTCATATAGTTTCAGTATACAATAGTAGTACTGTAGTAGCATCAAAAAAATTTTCCTGTTTACAAGTTGTTGTAAAGAAATCAACGAATAAGCAGCAGCTTAAGAAATTTGAAGAATTACAAAAAGGTTTTCAAAATATAATTAAAAGCAAAAAAATATAATTTGCTTACAAATTTGTTTATATAATATTTTTTGAAACGACTTTCTCCCTGCACTTATATACTTGTTAACTCACAATTTCATCAAATAACTTCTATTTTGTTTCAATATAAAACCAGTGGAAGATATCGAAGAATATCATCGAAAGATTGTCAAAAGTGCAAAGACACTCTTCACAAAGCGATCTCACGCAGTCATCGGGAATGTTCACTATTTTTTTCGAAGAGTCAAAGCTCAAAAAGATCTCTTTTTGGCGCAGCAAAATATGGAGAGATGGAATGGTTAGTGATCATTAGGCTTTGTTTCATCTAATTAACCATCTTATTCTTTCATTCATAATGTCTTCAAGCTAAGAGACTACGTCAGTAAAGACGAAAAATGAAAAATTACAATTTCAATTCCAAAGGTTAAACTGTACTTTTTATGAACGCTAAGAATTCAAACAGTTTTCTTTAAAAAAAATTATATATTTAACTTCATCTTTCTTTTTTGTCTTACACCCACAAATATTATATCATTATTTTTAACAATATTTAATATAAAAGAACAAAACAAAATAAAGACAAATGCAAACAACCTATGGAAGTGGAACAACAAGTTCCAATGGAATCCATAGTACATTTTCAGCAATTAACGCTTCAACCATGTTTTCTTCACGATAGTGTTACAAAACCCTTATACCTCTTACACCAAAAATGAAATACTACCAAATGGCAGTGCTCCTACCCAACAAGTGATGATTAGCAACTGTGTATCAGTAACAAATCTCCAAATTTTCATTCCCAAACTGTGATAGCACATAAAAAGATGACGAAAATAGATCAGAAGAAGAGTATAAGAAACAATATAATTAATAAACATTAAAAGGCAGCAATACCTGAACATGTTGACGGTAGTAGTGATGACCAGGAGGGTACCCATGATTATCTCTATGGCTACGAATAAACATAATGTACAAGAAAAAATCGTTTTGTGGCATGTGTTGCATAATCTCTTGAACTAGTGTTACATTATCTACTATCAACATACGCAATACTTGACTAACCGATAACTTGGCGATTAGAGAATGTTGAAAGTTATCGGCTATAAAACAAATGTGAATATAACTACGCAAGCAATCAAAGCAATGTACAAATCAGTTCTTAAAACCAAACAAAAAATCTGATACGGTTATACCACATGCAAGCAATCAAAGCAAGGTGCAAATCAGTTCTTAAGACCAAACAAAAGGCCACATGCAAGAAACCGAAGGAATGTGAGAAGCAATGCTTAAATTAATTCAAACAAGAGGTATGCTTCATAATTGCAAGAGGTAAACTCCCTGTTGAAACCAAAACAATAGTTACCTCAAACCTGAAGGTATGATTCATATTTTTTTAGATTCAAGGAGACAGAGACAGAAGAAACATAAGTTTACTGATTTTGCAACCTTAATAAACCATCAATTACTATTATTATTGAATACAATCATAGTAACCTAAATACTATACTAATATTATTCACATAAGTATGTTTTCAATTTAAGTTTAAAACTTCACCAAATAATTTTTAAATATTTTTTCAGAACTTAAATTTTACATTATGCTATATATATTTACTAGAAAAATAAATACTAAGGCCTTAAGTTAAATTTTTGGCAGTAAATCAAATTCAGAAGTTGGGTAATTTCAAAATTTATTAACTTATCAAAAAAATATGAAATTTGAAAAATGATATTTGGAATTTGAATAGAGAAGAGAGATTAATAAAGCAGCTTCCTCTCTCTCTCCTCCTTCCTTGTCTTTCTGTGTCATTCACATCTCTCTCTCTTTCTCTTCTTCTTCACTTCGCCATTAGAGAGAATCACATATAACTCATCCAACAACTCCGTCTTCTCCGTAAAGGAAACAACGACGTTTACTGCAAGTTACTCTTCTTCAAAAAGCTTGCATTCAATTTCAATCCCACGAAATTTGGTTTCGGATTTGAAATTGACGTTCTGGGTTTTGTTGAAGACGATTCGTAGAGTGTTCTGGTATGCTAAATTTGTCTTCATCTCTATGAATTGTTTTCTCATTTTGTTGTTGTTACTGATCTATTCGATATTTTCAGATTTCGATTGTGAAGCGGAGATCTTAAGGTGGTTTTTGAAGTTTCTGGGTTTTTAGAGGTTTTGAATGTTCGTCAATGTAAGAGTTTCGTTTCCGCCATGACCACCAAGCGCGCTTACAAGCTCCGTATCCTTTTAGCTCTTTTAGCTCTTGTTCACGAGATCTGTATGCATTTCTTAGCTTTGTGTTTCTCTGTGAAGGGATTATGACTTTTCGGTATCTGCGTGGCTCTAAGTTGAAGAATTTTAGTCAATTGGTTGTTTCACTACGTGTTTCATTTGAGAGTATTGCTTTAGCCTTGACTTGTGTGAAACATTTGGAATTTTAAAGAGGAATTTGTGGCACATTCTGCTGCTGTAAACTGTCTTAAGATAGGGAGGAAGTCCTCGAGGGTTCTCGTAACAGGTGGGGAAGACCACAAGGTTAATCTATGGGCCATTGGTAAGCCCAACGCCACTCTGGTTAGTTCTCACTTCTCCCTCCTCTGCTTTTACTTAGGAATGCCTCTTGGTTGATTAGGAGTTAGTTTTAGGGGAAATGTGACACACTTTAGATATAATGTAGTAAAGCGGTTTGAAAAAATCTCTGTCTGAGTTTTTACTTGTGGGTTTTTGTGGTCAGAGCTTGTATGGGCACTCGAGTGGGATTGATTCAGTAACGTTTGATGCTTCCGAAGGCTTAGTAGCCGCAGGAGCTGCTAGTGGTACGATCAAACTTTGGGATCTAGAGGAGGCAAAGAGTACGTTTAGTAGTTTTATGAGAACTGAAAATTCTCTTCTCCTTTTCTGTTAGGCAGCCACATTCAGCTTGTATGTACTGAATATGTTATTTTGGTTGCATCGTTGAGTAGTTGTCAGGACTCTCACTGGTCACAGGTCAAATTGCATATCCGTGAATTTTCACCCGTTTGGTGAGTTTTTTGCTTCTGGTTCTCGAGACACAAATCTGAAGATATGGGATATAAGAAAGAAGGGCTGCATCCATACTTACAAGGGTCACACTCGAGGGGTCAATGTACTCAGATTCACTCCAGATGGTCGTTGGGTTGTATCTGGAGGAGAAGACAATATTGTGAAGGTTTGTAGCTGCCTTCCTTCCATTGGTTGTTTTCCTTTCTTCGTATGTACTGGTGAGGACAATAGCTGGAGAGTCAACTCAGACTTGAATAAAAATGTCTGAGGATATTTTGAAGAAAATTACCACATTTTGTTTGATAGACATAAATTGGTGCTGAAAGATGGTAGTTTGAGGAACAGATCTTTGTTATAATCTGCCTTTCTTTATGTAGTGTCATGGACAGACAAATATTTCTGAGTAGGCTCTTTATATGTAGATGAGAACACACAATTATTTAATGTTACCTACCTCTGTGGCTGACCTTATTACTATAGGGAAAAACATTTGCTTGGTGCTAAAATAAGCTCATTGTAACTGATTAAATTAGATACTTAGATCATCAGGCTTTCCTATCTCTCTTCAAATAATAGCTTTGTTTCATCTCACAGCTTGTATTGCTTACTGTACTAGTTATCTCGAAAATCAAGCTACCTGCACTTTAGATTTGTCTCTTAACTTTGTATATGATATGTGGGTTCCCTTCACTAGGTGTGGGATTTGACAGCTGGAAAACTGTTGCATGAATTCAAGAGTCATGAAGGGCAAATTCAGAGTCTAGATTTTCATCCCCATGAATTTCTACTGGCAACAGGTCTGTATCACACTTTCTAGGGAAACTTTGTAACATTGAAGTTCTCAGATTTTTTGGTAACAGAGATTTATCACTATGATAGGACCGCGAATTTATGTTTAAAGTTAAGAGTGATGTGAGCACAATTATAGGGTGTAACCAACCCAGGCATCATTAGATCACTGTTGCATTATCTTCTTTTAGTAACTCTCATTTTATAGCTTTATCATATGTTTAACTTTAGGATTTGACATCTGAGAGAGATAGATTAGAGAGAGAAAGAGAGTATATGCATAAAGCTTGATTCACTTACGATTCACAGTGGCTAGAGAACAATGAGGTTCCAACTGGGTAGCCTTTTGTTTCCCTTGGGCCTCTCTCTTTAGGCGAAAAGGACTTCTGTAGAGGCTATTTCTTTTATGGCATCGTTTTCCTTAATTTTCATATGAGTTTTGTTGTTTGCCTGTGGTAATAGGTTCAGCTGATAAGACTGTCAAATTCTGGGACCTTGAAACATTCGAGCTTATTGGTTCTGGTGCAACTGAGGTATCATGTGTTGTCTGTACTACTTCTGGTTATGTGCTGAGTCGAATTACGGGTATTCAATCTTTCATTTAACTTTCTAATATTCTAATTGCTTAGACTACTGGGGTCCGTTGCCTGGCCTTTAATCCAGACGGAAAGAGTGTGCTTTGTGGATTACAAGAAAGTGTGAAGGTAAGTTCTGGATGTCCCAATTAAAAATATACTAACTTAACCAATCCCTCTTTGGAGGATTTAACACTTATATTTAACTCCTTTGCAATCTTAATATTGTCTTTGCTGTCTTTTCTTCACTAACTTCCATGCAAATTGTAGATTTTCTCATGGGAGCCAATAAGATGTCATGATGGAGTGGATGTTGGATGGTCAAACTTGTCAGATATGAATGTTCACGAGGGAAAGCTTCTCGGTTGCTCGTACAATCAAAATTGCGTAGGCGTGTGGGTTGTAGACCTCTCGGTATATCTCTCTCTCCCTACACGAATTGTTATAGTTTGGCTTGTTCCGTAGTTGTTATCTCTAAGACTCTATTCAATTTTCTAATGACATTCTCAGCGCACTGAGCCTATGAGTGGAGGGGCCAGTCAGTCAAATTTTCATCCAGAGAAAACATCGGGATCAGGCAGAGATCCAGCAGTTTTGAATGATAGCAGCTCAAAGGTCATTCTCGGAAAGTTTCCTGGTTCCCAGAAAGTGGATTCCTTATTGAAGGAAACAAAGTCTCTTGGAAGATTATCAGTTTCTCAAAACTCGGATCCTTTGCCAAAGGAAACAAAGCCTACTGGAAGGTCATCGGTATCTCAAAGTTCAGATTCTTTGGTAAAGGAACCTAAGGCTCTTGGACGGGTGCCAGTTACTCATAGCTCAGACACAGTTAAAGAGTCAAGAACCTTGTCATGTATGTTTTGCACTTTTACTTTGCACTTTTCTTTTTCTTTTTCCATTCTCTTTTCGCATTTGCTATGATATCATTGCTTACTGAATGATATTGCATTTCTTGGTTTGCCTGCTGTTTGCTGAAGCCACAGGAAGTATATCAGATTCTCCTCATAGGGTCACTTTAGCCAGTTCTCCGAAAATTGCTTCTGATGTTCCTACGGTTGTTCCTATGGTTGTCCCTCCTGCTGCAGCCTCAAAGAGAAATTTCGCAAAAGCTAACCCAAAGGCGAATCCTCCAGTAGTCAATAAAGGGGATATTTTTCCAGTAATCGTCCCCAGAATGGACCCAATATTTGAGCCGGTAGCTGAATCCAGAGCAGAACTTGACATTATTGGAAGAACTATGCCGTATTCGCTGCAGTCGAAGGCGGCTGATTCTCGAAGGCTGTCGAGCAGCAGAAATGAGCCTGATCCAGCAACCAGTTCGCTTCTTGAAAGGTCTGGGTCTCAGCCTATAGAACCAAGCAATTTACAAGATGGAAATACATATCCTAGTGACGAAGGTGGTACATGGGATACAGCTGAGAGAAAAAATAAAGATAACAGATTCAGGGGATTTGGAAGGTTTAATTCAAGATCATTGGTGGGATCACCTCGAAGCAATCACGACGAAAACTGTATGTTTAAGCGTCTTTCCAGTCTTTGTTTATTTTAGAGCAAATATGAATGGCATTTGATACTGTTTAAATATGTTGGCATCTTAAATGAGGAGAACACTATTCTGAGTTTCTGAAAGAATTGGGTATATCTTTATGAGGTCCTAGAAATCAGTCTGTAGGTACATATGTTGTTTTTTTAGTACAATATGTTTCGGTAACACCACTTCTTGTTTAGTTAGTCCTTAATTATAGATAGTGTTGAGTTTTCTGGTGGCTGTTCTCAGTTCTAAGCTAACTCACTCTTTATTTCAGCTGATCTGATTAGCTATAATGCAAATAGAGATCAAAGTCCTAGTGAAAGCCCACAAGGAGGTAACTCTTTCCTGGCATCTTGCTTTTTTCCTGTTTTATGCGTGTTTGAATAGATTCTCATTATCTCCCTTGACATACTAGGAAGACTGCATTCCCTCGGTCTCAATAGGGAAAGAAGAGGAAGATTTTCCAACTTTGAGGGTCCTGTTTCGAGTTTTTCTGGTGGAAATATGACAGCGCCAAACAATCGCCCTTCCAATATGGTAATGGCTTCAAATTTTTGTTTTCAATTTGGTATGTCGTGGACAAAATAAAAAAGCTATGAGTAAACTGTCGGGTCTTTTTGTCTTAACTCAATTTCAACTGGTTCTGCATTTCAGTGTGCCCAGTGTTCAACATCTCATCTAGTCATGCTTCCGCTTGTGTTCCTACAGAGATAATGATAACATATTATTTCGTTTCATACAGCTCAAGCAGAGAGGAAACCACGTGCAAGGTGATCAAGGAATCATTTCTGCTGGTGAAGAAGATATTGTTGAAGACATAATGGGGCAGCATGATCAATTTGTCAGCTCTATGCAGTCTCGTTTTGCTAAGTTACAGGTAACACCAAGAAAGTAGAAATTATGTAATGCTTTTGGTTCTGTCCTAATTCGAATAGTAGCCGTAATTCTTCATTGTTTTCCATAAACATTATATTTCTTCTAAATAGTTTCACTGAATTTGCAGGTAGTCCGCAGATATTGGGAAAGAAATGATATTAAAAACTCGATAAGTTCAATAGAGAAGATGGCTGATAATGCTGTAAGCAACTTCTGTCTGTCTAATTCATGTAATAAACACCATATATTGTCAAAAAGGTTTTCCATTTAAGCAAACTCTCAATACTTCATTTGGTACAGGTCGTTGCGGATGTGCTGGTTATAGTTACCGAGAGAGCTGAGATTTTGACACTGGATACTTGTACCTCTCTTCTTCCCCTTATGTCAGCTCTTCTAGAAAGCAACATGGAAAGGTAAGCAATTCGTTTTAAAGAAACTCATGACTACGAATCTGTAATTTTTTTCTAAACGCTGTTTCCTGTCTTTAGACATTTGAGTGTCTGCCTAGATTTGCTGCTTAAGCTGGTAAGAATGTATGGGTCACAAATTTACTCATCGCTGTCCGCTCCATCATCGGTTGGTGTAGATATTGAGGCTGAGCAAAGGTTGGGGGCGGCTTCAATCTTTTCTGTCATTTTCGGTTGCAATTTACTCTCTTTTGCAACTCAAATATGTTTATTGTTATTCAGGATGGAACGATATAGTCGCTGCTTTGTCGAACTTGAGAAAATCAAGGCTTGCCTTCCCTCTATAGCAAGGTGAGTATTTTCTCCTCGTCTACTGGACAGTTTTAGAGCTCAATGGTTAATCACCTTATGTCTTTATGGCTATGCAGAAGAGGAGGATTGGTAGCGAAGACTATCCATGAAGTTAACTTAACATTCCAAGAAGTCTCGTCGTGATGACTCTGTACTTTTTGGACTCAAAACAAAAGCTAATTCTACCAAGTTAACCCAAAAGAGTCTACGGAAGACTAACTAACCCTCGCATATTGTGCCTAGCCACTGCTCGGGTCGCTAACCTTTGCTTTGCGGGATCAAATCCTCTACGGTACTGTCTCGGTTTCAAGCTAACTTGGTGTGTAAAGAGCCATTTCGGCTGTTGTATTGACTAGCTAATCTTTTCTCAGTGACATTGTTTAGTCATATGTTATCAAGAGCACAAAAGATATACATGAATGCTTCTTAGTGAATTCTTTTTGACAGATTACTTTTACAGACCCGGTTACAAAACCTGAAGAAAACACAACATATTTTGTGCAACATGGAAACATAAGATTGAGAGATTGCCAAATCTTTAACACACAAGCAAATATCGAACCAAACAATGAAAAGCTCACAAGAAAGAAGAAAAGCTGAATGCTTTTAGCGTAGCGAACTTTCAACGATTTTGCTGAGTTCGTCAAGCTTTGTCATCCGCTGTTTCTCGCTTTCAGTAACCAGCTTAAAACATTACATGCAGAAAAAAGATTCAGAAAACAACAATCATTTTGAGCCTGAAAAAAAGAAAAATGGAGACAGAATGTTTCACCTCAACTAGCTTGGTAACAAACATAGCTTTCTCTTTGTTCTTTTCATTGTATGCTTCAAGGGCTTCTTTCAATTCTCTCTCCTGTAGATAATAACCATTGAGACACGAATCTGCAAGATTAACGAACATCTTAAACACACATTAATTACCTTTCTCTGCCAACTTTGTCCTAAAGGCTTAAGTTCACGGTTAATTGCATCGACTCTTTTCCTTATGGCTGATATTTCTTTACGCATTGGGTCGGTAAGAGCTTCAAGCTCCTGAATATTGACAAACCATATATATAACTCTCTCAAAATGTAAAATCTTTGTCCAAATTCTTGAAAACGTTAAACCAAACTTACTTCGCGAATCTCGGCTAATCTTCTAGTGGCTTCCTCGGCGAGTCCAAGCTTTGTCTCGACCTTATTCTTAACCTCCATCTTCCTCCTCTCAATCTCATCTTCCTTTGCCTTAAACAAAGCCAAAGCGGAGCGCGAGAGCTCCTCTTCTCTGTCATCAATCATGGGACTGCCATTCATGCTTATGATCCCCGAGCTTTTTACGCGTTGAATAAATGGCGACTGTGGCTGTTCCAAGATCTGTCTTGTGGTTGCCATTGTTTCTCAGATCTTTTTTCTCTTCCTCAATAACCAAGATGACTTGTTATATAACCCAAGACTGGCCTTAAGAGCCTATCAAGTGGGGGCTAAAGCTCTAGTAGTTTAACATGTTTCTTTTCAATTGGTAAATTTAACAATTTTCTTGAGTTTGGTATATTTGAAATAGGTAGCTAAAATGTTATTCTCACTATTTGGTTCCTAATCCAGAAATAAGACAAAGATGTGTATAGATAAAGTAGGTAAGTGTATGGATTAGATATAGAAAAATATGTTAGGTGTGTAGTTGAAGCCAAAACAGAACTCAAAGGATATTATTCATTTTTTTTTTGCAGTTAGGTTTTTTTTATTGTAGATCAAATGAAAATAACAGATGTATATTTATTTTACTTTGCAAAAAGAAAAAAGGCAAATTAAAGATGTTTCTTGCAATAGAAAGATGAGTGCTTGTAATAGAAGGTTTCTTGTCATGTGGAGGAGACAGTATAGAATATGGGGGAAACTTACGGTAAAAGCAATTGATAATTAGTTGATTATAAACACATATACTGTATATCATCAATAAATGTATCACATTCCAAAAGTAATTGGGGAATGGAGAGGATTAAAGACTATTGTCATGATTACCATTTCAGTTCTACTCCTAAATTAGGGCATTGGATCGAACAATTTTTATTTTGTTATCTAGCTAAACTATCCTGGTTTACAACTAATTTTATGACTTTATAACATGTCAATCACAATATCATAGAGCAATTAATACTACACCGAGTTTTAAGATAAAACATGTCATTAGTCGTTTATATGTTTGAAACCATATGAAAACGTTAGAAATAAATACCGGTATGTTTTTAGAAAACATTTTAATATATGGTCAATCTACATATTTTGAACTAGTTTTCATGAATTAACCAATTACCTTGAGATGTAATGTAATGTATAAACCACACATTACACACTTACACTAATATTTTATGTAGAATCAATCCTAGAAATAACAAAACTGTTTACAGATCATTTAGATCTTGAAATACTTGTACCCAAAATCAGGATTTGTCATTCCTTCTTCCCAATCTCCCATTCGTTTACCACCAAATACCACTTGTTGAATGCCCAAATACCTGAAATTTCATATCAGCAAAAGTTAAACAAAAAATCTGCAGCAGAGAGGAATCAATCAAGAAATTATCTCGAGTTACTTACTCTGAACTCATAACTGTCAAACAGTTGAGAAGCACATCGATAGCGAAGATGTCAGAAGTACCAAGATCAACCCTGCAACAAACATTGCAAGTAAAGTTCATACTAATCACATAGTTTCAATGGTTTGGACTAGAAGGGTATGCTGGAACAGATTTTTACCACACACGACCCCAATTGTCCTGAAATTCGACATCGCTGATATCATGGAACGATGAAGGCAACACTTTCAACCCCTTCTCTGCATCATAGAGAGGATCATATTCTAGAGATGTGTTTGCTAGCTGCAAGAAAAACATGATTAGGAACCCAAATTTATGGTGTGGTAATAGATAAGGAGAAGTAACAGAAAAGAGATAGAGGATGATGAACAAACCTGTAAGTTGGATGTATTGAAAGCGCCCAGTCGCCCCATAACATACCATGCCTGTATAACCTGTTCACAAACAAGAATTTTCTTGTGGTCAAAAGGAAGAAATAAAAGAAGTGTTGAGTCATAGCAAGAAGAAGAAGAACTTCATACACTTCCGATAAGATCAACATCTCGATCTGAAGGCGAGCCATAGAGCTCAAACCAAATGAAAGAGTCAACAGGATTGAAACTGCAGTTATCAATATAAGAACATTGGTCACGTACTCTAAAGTAGTCTTTGGTAATGTTGCGCAATGCAGACACAACACAAGTGAAGCAATGAACAAAACGGAAAAGAGAAAAAGTGTCTCACTCTCTGAAGTTTACTTTGAAAGAAAGCACAGAACCAGTCTTCTGCTTCTGGAGATCTTTTCCCTTCTTCCTAACCCTTTCTTCAACCTAAACGAATAGTAAACAAACATGTCGAACTTCACAATCCATAGAAACAAGTCATAAATATCTGAAGATACGCCAAATTTTCATTGACAACGAGACTATAAGAACGAACAAAATTGATTGTAGCGAACTCCACAATATACAACTAAAGCAAAGACCCAGCATTTACCTTCTTTCTCATGAGCTCAGGGTTACCTATGCTATCACCAAGAACAGCTCGAAGCTCTTCATCATCTTTACACGCATTCTCCAATACCCTGCATTTAAATTTCCACCACTTAACAGACAATTTTCACACTTTTTGGTGACTTAGGCAAAAACACAAACACTTGGAGTGCAATATAGAGTGAGAAAGAAAGAATTACTACTTTGCCCAAGATGGGTAATCGTGAAGACGATCGTAATCGCGTTTTCTCTTGTCTTCTCTAACCTTGAGTAATCTCCTTCCTCTCGCCGACGTCCCCGACCCTTTCTTCTCCGCCGACGTTCCACCGTCGTTTTCGCCGGCAAGGTTGTCGGAATTAGAAGAAACAGCAACAAGAGTTGGAAGATTACGCTTGTAATGAGAAAACGGTTGTGTCTGAGAGACAAGAAATGGCCACAAAGCGAAATTGAGGTTAATGGTGCATGAAGAGAGCGACAAGGGTTGGTTTTTCAACATTTTTTCTTTCTTTCTTCGAGTTTCTGTAAACCAACAAGCTCAAGTTTTGCGCTTTTCACACTCTCCAAGATTTCATTTCACTAAACTTGGTTGCTTCAACAAGATAAATGAGTTATTTCTTTAATCCGGTTAAGCCGAACATATCCAATCGAAATCAAACTAGAAAACCGCTGACCATAACCGAACCAGAAACTAGGAAGAACACTTCTTCATAAATTTGGCTTATCATACATTCAAAATTCATTTCAAGTAAATTCGAATGTTTTAACCTTAGTATTATGGTAATCACAAAACCGACTTCCTGGTGGTTCTTACTTCTTAATTTGCTATTATCCAAATACAACTCATCTTATCTCAGTAGAACTAAGATCATATCATCAATATCCATTTCTCTCCTACATAGATTGCGGATTGTCTGTGTCACAACAGTTTCCACTTGTGCAATCATGAACGATTTGGAGCAAACATCCACAATAACCTTATTAAAACACTAACAGAGTTACATGAAGCAAATCCGTAACACTCACTCATGCCCTTCGAGGAGAAAAAGCAATACTAGTAACTCAAAAGCTGACCCATTTACCTACTACAAACGATAACATAATGCAAACTGACCCTCAAATGTTCGTTATAACACACACAGTTAAGGACAAGCACCTAAAAACATCTGATTTCTTTTCGCTCAGCTCTTGTAATCCTAAACTACAACACATATTCTCAGTAAACCTTAAACACTCGCAGAGAAACAAGAACCAATTCCTTTTAACATTCTCATTCTCACTACACAATCCCATCTATAGTATGCTACTTCTACTTCCATAATCACCAACGAATGATAACTTGTGAGGAATAGAAACTCAAATGGTGTTGTGTTGATTTCAAGTGAACCCATCAAATGCAAACTCAGTTTAGTAGAGGAAACTATGTAAAATCAAATCAGAAACAGGAAAAATCAACGGAGTAAGGGGTCAAGAACAGGTGAAAATGTATGTTATATAATACGGTTAAAAACGTATACAAAAGTACATACAAACAAACCATTTCCACAATCGAATTTCGCCATTTCTCAATCTAAAAGTTGCAACAGAGAGAAAGAGATCAAGAAAAACTTGGCCTTTTCGCAATCACGGATCAAGAAACTCGAATTCGTCATCCTTAAGATGCGCGAAGAATTTAACATCACCACGACCTTCAATCTCTTTCACAAACTGTACCTTATACGGCAAATTCGCTGAAATCCTTTTCCCTTTCCAAATCGCAACGTAATCTTTAATCAAACCTTCCATTCCCATCAATTCAACCTCCGGTTCACGAACTACATGGTATACCTTCAACGGTACCGTAACCCTAACCCTAGCTCCAACCGCCGCTTTCCCCTTCTCGTCTTCCTCCGTCTCCAATGTCGTCGCCGACGATACATCATCCACAGACGCCGATTTCACGGCGGTGTCGCAACGAATCGTAGATTTAGGGTTCTTTCGAGAGACGCATTTGCTTCGACCATAGCTACTAGATAACGAGATAGGAGCGAAGATAGAAGACGAAGAAGAAGATGAGTTTATCGGTTTGTGACCATTGATTGAAGCGGAAGAGATGTAGTCTTGTGATGACGGAGGACGAACGGCGGCGATAATCGCCGGTGAGAGAACGAAGCCGCTAGTCATCGCCGGAGAAATCTGAAGAAGAAAGTGAAGAGTAAACAAAAAAGAACAAAATGATTAAGCTTCCTTTGTGTATTTATATTAGGTGATTAAGTTAATTAAACTTGATTAGTGAATTTTGGATTGGACACGTGTCAGATGTTGAGAGTTAAAAGACATTTTAAGGCGATGAGGAACTTGTGGCGAGCATGCTACATGGTAAAAATATCTTGAGACAATTTCCACATATTATTGACGTGGTTTATAAAAACAAAAATATATATTTGATTTATGTATATCCACAATGGTTATTGGATAAATTACCAAAATGAATAAAGTCGATTACAACAAAAGAAAATGTAGAAAAGATTTGTGTTGAGTCTCAGGTTTTGGATTTAGAGTAGCTTTCTTTGACCATTGTCTGAACAAAAAGCTCTCCTGCTCTATATGAAGATCTCACCTGCAAAAGAATATGCATTCAAATCAGGGAAGCACATTACCAGTGGACTTTAATGTTTAAGAGGATAGTTTCGTGGATTTACCAGTGGACCGCTTGCAACATATCGAAATCCGATTGATTCGCCATATGTTTTCCACAAATCAAACTTCTCAGGTGTGACATACTCTTTCACAGTCAAATGTAATGGAGTTGGCTGCATTGTTGAACAAAAATAAAGGGTTTTATAAAACGTCGATGTTATTGGTAATTTGGGATCTTGCGAATGATAGTCTGAAATGTGAAATGCTTATTTTACCTGTAAATACTGGCCAAGTGTTAGAATGTCAACGTCTATAGCTCTTAAATCAGCCATTGCTTCCTTTAACTCTTCGTCTGTTTCTCCAAGACCAAGCATTATGGATGTCTTTGTGATCATTCCAGGTTTGCTGATCTTTGCGTGTTTTAAAACCGACATGCTCTGCTCATATCTACATTCTCCATACGAGATCAATATTTAATACATTTCGAGATGCAGGACACTAAACAACTAAAAGATGAAGAACAAGAAATCAACACTCACCCAGCCCTAGGATCCCTCACTAGTCGTTGGAGCCTTTTCACAGTCTCGACATTGTGAGCAAAAACATCCAATCCCGAGTGTACAAGAGTGTCAACAGCCTCCAAGTCTCCACGGAAATCAGAAGTCAAGCATTCTATCATTATATCCGGCTTAAGTCTCTACAAAGATGAGATATACATTTTCAAATTGTGCACTCAATACTTCCATTTCATAAACATTCTTGACACCAGAACACATAAAAACACATAAAAACAGTATACTCAAATGATCATGGAACAAACGTCTAATCAATCCTATAACCTTCGACTGAAAAAGTGAGCATATTCGATTCTTCTCACTAATAATTTCCATAATAATAATGCATAAAACAGTTATATTACTAACCTTCATCGCTTTCACAGTCTGCGCAAAATGTCCACTTCCACCATCAGGTAGATCATCACGGTCTACGCTAGTAATAACTATGTAATCTACACTGCAACAAAGGAAAACGCAAAGAGAGCATATCATATTACACTGATCATAAATTCACAAAGACATAAAAGGCTTCAACAATCTAACTTTCCCATCATTATATGCATAAATGACTATCAGACTGCAATGACATCGTTTTCTAACGGTAAAGTACATTACTCAGATTGGGAATCAGTATAAAAGCCACTCACCCCCAACTGGTTATAGCCTTGGCAGTGTTCTCTGGTTCCATTGGATCAGGAGGAGCAGGATTTCTACTAGTTTTAACTGCACAAAATCTACAACCACGAGTACAAGTATCACCAAGAACCATGATAGTTGCAGTTGCTATACCATCACCACCTCCATTCCAACACTACACATCAAAACCAATTTCAGAATCTTAGAACAATACTTTATCTTCTTTTAAACACCAAAACCACAAATCTAAACCAATACTGATTGAATTAGCATGTAGATTACTCATTACTCAACTCTACAAACAAAACACACTTCAAAGGATTCAATGGTACTGAATCAGAAACACTAACCTCGCCGATATTAGGGCATTGAGCTTCTTCACAAACAGTATTAAGCTGGAGACGAGATAACGATTCCTTCACTTCCTGATACTTGTCCCCTTGAGGTGCCTTTTGTCTCAACCAAGAAGGTTTCTTCACATTCGGATCTCTACCCGTGTATGGACCCATCTTTGGCATTCCTCCTGGGTAAGGCTCGCTTTTTTTCACTTCCGACTCCATCAGATTCTTCTTCAGTGACGAATCCTCTGTTTCCGACGATAAAGACAACGCATTGATCCGTGAAGACGACGAGACATCACCGGATTCGCATCGGAATTTGAAACCCGAATGGAAGAAGCTAGTGGAATGATGATGATGCTTGTGGGTCGAGATCGAAATTGAGAAAGTGGGTTTCGTGATTGAGCAATGATGAATCATTTTTGGGGAAAAAAGGAGAGATTTTTAGGAGGCGATTAAAACAGAGTATAGTGACTCTGGTTTTGGTTAAGCCAACTTTGGGATATCCGTCAACTACCAATTACTACGGTTTACCAAACCACTCTCAAACTCTTTTATTAAAATCACAACCGAATCAAACTATTTTCTTAAATATGTTATTTTCATTTTCAAGGTCTATGCTAGCTTTATATATTTGGACTTTAAATTTTACCATCGGTTTGTGGATTCTTTTGGCTATTGTATATTGCGTTGGAAGTTTAACATCTTTTATCGAATTAAACTCTTGTTTTATATCAAGCAAAAACAAGAGTATTTGCACTCTATATACATACATTATATGATAATTGGCTAATTAACCATGACACTGTATATTTTTAAAATAATACAATTCTAACCTTATATATAAAAGTTAAAACATTATCATTACTTCACACATTTCTTTGTTTTGTAGAGAGAAATTTTGAGTTCAGATGAATTTGATGATTCATGGTCGTCGATTGAAATAGTGACGAATCTGGTGATTCATGGCGGTTAAGGCTAATGGAAACAGCGACGGATTGGATAAGACGTGACGGATCTGATGATGTTTGACCGTCGATCGAAACACTAACGGATCCGGTGATTCATGGCAGTTAGGGTTAATAGAAGTAGTGAAGGATGCAAGCAACGATGGAGTGGATGAGGCGTGACAGATCCGATGATGTTTGGCCGTCGATCGAAACAGTGACGGATCCAGTGATTCATGGCCGTTGATCGAAACAGTGATGGATCCGGTGATTCATGGCGGTTAGGGTTAATAGAAGCAGCGAAGGATGCAAGCAGCGACGGATCCGATGATGCTTGGTCGTCGATCGAAACACCGACGGGTGTGATTGTTCATGGCGGTTAAGAAACAAGGGGGAGGGTTAAAGGACCAAGATTGTGCCAAAAATACACCGTGACTTGAGTTTCTGATATTTCAGAGTCAATTACCTAATTAATTGATTCCTTAATAAATAAATTAAAAAAACCCTGAGAAATAAAATAAAATAGAGATAATACAACATCAAAGACTCTTGGTGACTGATATGATTTATGCCATTCAAATTCAAGCAGTTTGTCATTATACTCCTCCGGTATAGTGCCGTGTACTATTAGCTTCTTCAAGTCAGGTGAGTTTTGTAGCAACCTTACCAAGCCATGAATTACATCTTGATTAACCATTGTCTCAAGCCTCAAATCTTTGACCTTGAAGCTCGGGAAAAAAAACACTGTGAAGCTCAGAAAGTGATAAAATCTTAAGAAAGTTTGCTCCAAAAGTAAGCTTTTCTACATTATGCAACTTCTCTATCATCTTTGGTAACATGTCTTTAAGAAACAAATCAACATTGACTACTTCAAATGACCGAAATACAATGTCTATTCCAGCTTCGGTTAGAGACGAGACATCAACTAAAATACATGGCTTAGAGTTTGTCCATTTGAGTTAATGGATATGCGGTGCAACAATCTGAATCGGCGTAGAAACCACCCAAATGCGAGTATGTATTACTAATATTCTCAAACGAAGCGATGTGTTGTGATCAAGAACCCTCAACAACAGCTTATTGCAGTGTTCCAACGTTAAACTTTCAATGCAATGTACAAAATATCAATAACGCAATGACAACTTCTTCAAAAATGTCCAAGATACTGAACAATTCATGGAAATCTTCAATTCATAATTTTGTAATGAAACATTAAGTTTCTTGACGGAAGAATTGATATAGAAGAAATCAAGAAACTTGTAGCCTGTAGGTTTAAAATAAAATATACAACGACATAGGATCACATCAGGTAGAGTGTCGATCATGCCTACACTATCACTTAGAACGACGGTGGCGATGTCTCCGTTTCTGCCGTCGTTTGCCATCGGAAGTTATCAACTGATAAGATAACCTATCGGTCAACTATTTAAACCTAATGATGAGTATGTGCTATTTTTGAAGTGTTATATTTTTGGTGCTAGATTTGAAAACAAGAATAAAAATTTGGTATTTGAAACAAATAACCACATTTCTAGGGATGTACAGAAAAAAGTACATTGTAAATTTACCAAACAAGTTTCAATCTGTCAAACACATGAACCCGAGTAAAGATTAGATAGACCAGAAAAAGGATGTACAAATGGCGAAGGTAAAACCAATTTACTCATTCCATTGAATTTTATTTAAGGCTGACCAAAAAAAATACTACAATTTTTTTTTTTCTGTTTTCTCCACCAACCTTTTTATACATGATGATGCTGCAAAGGCGTGCGACCGACCAATCTGCATTGTTCATGGAGTATACTCAACCTGACCGTTCAATCGGAATAATTCTCCATCTATTCCACAACTACTATGCGTTTGTCTCATAACTTTTATTTCACAGATCTTACCTGCAAAATGATGATCCAACATCAACTAAACCCTAAACTTATTTTTAAGCAAATACTAAGTTTCATAAACCATCAATGGAAACAAAAAATTGTAAAGGTTATTGGCATTAGGATTTAGAGAGAGTTTATTGATTTTAAAAGTTTAGAGATTTATTAAATTTATAGAGAGATTTGCTAAGTTTGGAAAGACTTTAGTGCATGTATTCAATTAATCTATTAAACACATTGTATTTTAACAATTTTTTGAAACTTTATGTATATAATTTAAAATTGTCAAAGTTGTGTTTAATGAGTAAAATTGTTAAGAATTCATGTAGTATCAACTTTAGATTTTACTAGAATTACAGAATCAATAAAATTCATTTTTTTTTTAAAACAACAGATTTTAAATAGAATTTAAAAAGGGTCATCAAATGTATTTCATTAAAATTGTTAGAATTTATAAACTAATTAAAAATGGAATCTATAAATTCTTTAAACACTAAAAGTTATACTCCCAATAACCCCTCTTTAGTTCCGGAAACGTTCAGTGAGAAATAAACTTGACTTTATACATTCAACGTATGGAAGGGAAAGGTGTCGGACACACTCTCTAAACAATGAGAAATGTCCAGCTTCTTTAGCTTTCTTAGCCATCTTCCACTCTCTGAAGTTTGAATCCATTCAATCTAAAGATTTTATTCGGAAATACCAAGCTATTGTTTATGTAATTTTCTTTAGTATTTTTTTTTCCTACTAATGTCCCTCTTATTTTGTTAATGCAACTAAAAATTACATTATAAATTTACCAAACAAGTTTCAAACTGTCAAACACATGAACCCGAGTAAAAAATGAGAGACAAAAAAAAGGATGTACAAATGGAAAAGGTGAAAAAAAGATTTACTAATTCGATTGAACTTTTAAGGCCGACCAAAAAAATACAAACTTTCTTCTGTTTTCTCCATCGTTTTTTTATACATGATGCTGTGCAGGCGAGTGACCGATCAATCTGCATTGTTCCGGAAGCATACTCGATACAACCTGACCGTTCAATCCGAATAATTCTCCATCTATTCCACAACTATTATGCGTCTGTCTCATAGCTTTTATTTTCACTGATCTTACCTGCACAGGATCATGCAAAACAATAACCCAACATTAACTAAGCCCTAAACCAAATGCAGACTAAGTCAAGCTTTATAAGCAAATGCCAAGTTCTAGAAACCATAAATAAGAGATTTACTTGCCTTTATACATTCAACATATGGAAGGGAAAGGTGTCGACCCATTTGGAGAAGCAGAAAAAATCTTAGCAATCTCAATCGACCAGTCCCGTGAACCAAGAGCATGTCCATGGTTCCATCATCGTGTTCAGCGTTTGGCGCTACCACCTGAGAGCTCTGAACAGTTCGACAAGCGTGGTTGCAGATCATGATGCCAAGAAAATTACCCTTCTTACCCATCCATTTATCTTCAAACCTCGGTCTGACCTGATTCCTCAACCCGGTTTCTACATCCTCTTGTGGTCCAGGCAGCTCAATCGGGTTTTCTACGTCCCAGGGGGAAGGTTCAGAATCCCATTTGGGTCCAGAATCCCAGATGGGTCCTGGATCTGATACGGTAGAGGATATATCCTCTCTGTCATGAGCAGCACCGGCATGTCCCAAAGAGGAACGAGTGGAGGGATCATCTACAGCAGTTAAACCTTCCCATGCTCTATCTGTTCTTGACTTTGACCTTGTTCTTGGCCAATTAGGGGTTGTTGAAAGAGGTAATTGAGGGTGAATTACCTCTGCCTCTGTTGTGACATCTCTTCTGCCAAAAGACTGACGTTTAGCTATGGGATCTATTCCACGGACATAGTCAGAAGGCTCAGCGCTTGCGTGTGTGCTTTGTGACGTGTCTAATTCTCCTCCAGACACTCTACTAGGAGTCATTGCGGAGTCAATACTTGATAAACTGGAAGCTCTTTGTAGTCCTTCTCTGCTTGATCTCTTCATTACATCTGTGTACAGATCTTGCATATCCAGGACTTCCTCTTCACGCCTATTTTTGGCTTCTGGATCCTCTTTACGTGCTGGAAGATATTCCACTTCATAGCTGTACTTTGGCAGACATAGAAACTTGAGAAATCCAGCAACAAAGTAACGTAGAGGACCAAAGCGTTTTTGGTATTTTTCAGAGGCTGCCAAAACTGCAAAAGATGAAGACAGCAAGGTTAAAAAACATAAAATTCAGATAGCCATGGATAGCCAAAAGAGAAACCTCAAAGCAATAACCGTAGAAGTCAAATAGCATCACAGCTCAAATATATCAATAAGCTATTAACTCTGCTAATGAAAATGGTGACAGATTTCCAGCACTATGCAGGATTCCAACTATTATTATTTCATCAAAAATTTATGCAACTTTGTAGGCTTTTTCAGCCCTAAATCATCACCAGAGAAGTGAGTGCGACACAGCACAATTACAGAGCTGTGACAGCTGAAATAGAGAAATATGAAAACAAAAACGACAAAGCAAAGAGACACACCAAGCTTTAAGGAGAAGTAAACAAACTTCTCCTTTAAATTTATGAAGGATGCAAACTACAGCAGAAAAACGAATTTAACACAGAAGCCAGAAGTATACAATCAGAACTTTCAGCACCAGACACCTGAGAATCTGTAAATCCGAGACAGCTATTCAAGAAAAAAGCACTGAGGCACTTTCACTTACCATCGCTAACAAAACCATAGTAGGAGACAGTCATTCCAAAGTGGAAAACACCCGTTTGGATCCACTCAACAGCGAAGACATCAATAGTTGTTAACCCACCCTAAACCAAAAAAAAAGTTCAATCAAGCAAAAGCTAAAGAATGTCAGCACCTAATCAAATAGAACCAGCACCACTAGCACCTTAACCCATAGTACCTTCACAATCGAAATTGCTGCGGAAATAGGATCTCTGACACCAAGAACAGTCCAAACCAGTGAGTTATCAGAACCAGCAGGTATTATTCCAATTGGGATAGAAATTCCTTCTTTCAGACTGCTTCGAGAAAGTAGACCATTAAGAACCTGCAATTTTGAACATGCAGAAAATGAGAGTTCATCCCAAGTTAACAGACTATAGACAAGGTGCACATTTTCCCAAGTACCTAAAGCTATCTTATAAGGTCCAAACCAAGCGGAATGATGTGAAAAAGTCATTATGGCTCTTTACAGTTCAATGCAGAGTAAGTATTTACCTATACGAACCAAACATCCTCATCTTGGGTGAAAGAATAACTAAACTCATAATATGAATAAATTCTTGCAAAGTGGTGTAAAGAACACATTAAACTATAGTGAAGGAAGTTCTTCACTTCAATACAGAAGTTAGTTTAGTTTTTGAATAACCAACATGAGAAGTAAAATATGAAACAACAAACAGCATTTTTTTTTAACTTAAAGCCTACAAGATATAGAACCAAATTCAGTACATAAGGAAGGTTAAGTATTTACCTCATTGATGATTCCGTCACCTCCAACACAAATAATTCCTGGAAGAGTACATAAAATCTTATATGAGGGATAACAGACATGATGAGGATAAAGATAAGCACCTCAGAAGCTAGATAAGTAAAACATGTCATTCAGTAATGCACCAAGCAGTAATACCGTCTGAACATGAGCTGATATCAACAGTGGAAGCCAACTCTTTGGCATGGCCCGCTTTATTTGTTTTGACAACCTCCAACTTAATTCCTGCCAACTGTTAAAGTTTCCAGAATCATATACAAACAGAAGATATAAAGAGGAGACATTCTTTAAAAAAATTACATAATGTGACTGGAGAAAACAAAGTTTTTGCTAAAACTAAGTTCTGTTGATCTTTATGGGAAACAGTTTGATGATGTAAAACTGCTGCATACAAATAAAGAGAAGACAGGAAGTTACCTTAAAAATTGGTTCCACTATGTCGTGAAAAACTCTAGAAGACCTCCCATGCCCAGACCGAGGGTTCAATATGACAAGCATTCTAGGTGGACTCTTACACCTGATGGCAATTTCAGGAGGAGTATCCATGGGGACTGAAAATAATTCGGATGAAGCCTGTTTCTTTGAGACTAATGGGTGTGGCAAACAGTGGATAAAACATTGTTTATCCCCAAAACTCGCCACCCATTGCACTGCTTCTAGTACTGTAGGTGCCACGAAACGGAAATCCTTACGCCTTCTCTTTGATTTAACGAAGCATGAAAGGCCACACGAACCCTTTCCAATTGGATAAGCATGCACAGTGAAATATCTGAGACCAACATTATAAGTCACCTGTCAAAAAAACACAGAGCATATATGAGTTTGTTCTGAGTCAAGCTTTTCAATACAAAGATTTTGTCAAGCTACCAATTAAACAATTACCGAGACGACATCATCAAGCAGTAGCATTGAAGAACCCCAAAACAAAGCTACGGTTGTAAGCTTCGCATCCACTGCTTTCTTGTTTGAAACATCAGCGTCTGATGCATCTTTACTACTAGCAGATTTTCTCTTATCCAATACAAGCTTCCCAGAGTAAAGCAGATCATCTAACAAATCAGACTTCTCATCTCCACCACCACCAATATCAATCCTATGCTCATCAACTTTCGAATTCACCTTCTTGTTACGCTTTTCAGGGAATACAACAGGGGATTTCTGCTGAGAACCTAAACGCTTCAGCTGAGGAATTGAAACATTTATAGAAGAATCTCGGTTTACACCACTACTCTGCATATCCGATTCAGCTTCTCCTAAGTGCCACCGACAAAATCGACTCTGGAGACATGCACAACCAAAACCCTAATTCCTAAAGAGCTGAAACAATCCAGCAGAATCAAAAACTCATCAAGCTAGGAAACGAACAGATTCTTAATCAGATTCCTCTACGCATTTCAGAAAATTCCGATAAAAAAAATCCTGCAATGATCAAAATCACAGGCGTAATCAAAATCACGAAACAGATTCTTCAACGGATCAAGAATCAAATGCAACGGAGAGGAAAATGATCGGAATCTGAAACGAAATCGTAAGAATATAGAGCTGATCGAGCTATATTTGGCCTTACCTTTATAGAGGAAAAAAACAAAATGAAAATAGAGATAAGTGTTGGCAGAGTAACGTCGTCGGAATTGAGAGAAGCGGCGATGAGAGAGAGAGAAGAGGAACGAAAATGGTGGATTTTGTGGAGAAGATGACTAAACTCGACTATTCGTGAATTCGATTCGACAACAGAAACCTAAGGCACCTTCTTTTGCGGGATTATTTCCATTACAGACTTTTCTTGTTCTTCAATTTTATTTTATTTTTGGGTTTAAGTACTTAAACCACTCAACGGCTTTATCACGGTACAAAATTTTGATTAATCATCCTTTTAAACGTGTTTTTTTCTCGGTCAAAACTATATTCATAGGTTTGACCAAAATAAAACTTTATAATATGTTGCCCAAATTTTGTTTTTTCACTCTATAAAGTAGATGATATTGATTTTGACCATTTATATCTATAAAAAAATATTCTATTATTGGTTGATTTTTGTTTAGATAGATAATAAATGATATTTTAATTTTTAGAAAAAATGATTTATGCGTAAAAAAGTGTGAAACATCATGTATTATCTCGGAATTCTAGTATAATTTTAGTATAAAAAAATAAATACTGTACAATTCTTTCTGGTTGAAAATTGTTTACTTCAAATTAATTTACAAAAGAAAATTATTTTCATTGACTTAACTAACCAACCACAGAATACAAGGATAGGGTAATTTCGTTTCGATTAAACCATTCCGGTTTAATTCGGTTCGGTTTGTTTCTGCTTATCCCTATAATTTCATAATTTTTCTTCATCTGCTAATTTTTTATCCGTCAACTATATTTTTGCATTTTTGATAAACCCTAGTACAAAAAACCTTCGCCGCCATCTCCACTGTAACTAACCGATATCATCAATGGATACGGAGGAGCATGAGCACGACGAGCAGACCATGGAAAAAAAGGTGAGGAAGAAAGGTAAACACGACAAGCCAAAGCCATGGGACGATGACCCAAACATTGATCGTTGGACAATCGAGAAATTCGATCCGTCATGGAATCCCAACGGTATGCTTGAAGTCAGCTCTTTCTCTACACTGTTTCCTCAATACAGAGAGAAGTATCTTCAGGATTCATGGCCCAGAGTTGAATCAGCTCTTAAAGAGTACGGAATCGCTTGCAAACTCAATCTGGTACGTCTCCTGCATAAGAGAAATTAGGGTTTGATTTGGTTGTTTTTTAGGGTTTTTAACATTGATATTGGTGATTGTAATGGTTAGGTTGAAGGGTCTATGACTGTTTCGACTACGAGGAAGACTAGAGATCCGTATATCGTTGTTAAAGCTAGGGATTTGATTAAGCTTTTATCAAGAAGTGTCCCTGCTCCTCAGGTATCTCTTTTGTTAAGCTAGAAGCTGTTTCTGTTTAGGGAACCTTTGTTTAGCTATTTGGAATTGATTGCTTCTCCATTAACATTACAGGCAATTAAGATTCTGGAAGATGAAATGCAATGTGATATCATCAAGATCGGAAATTTGGTTCGGAATAAGGTATAGATTCTATCAGACTTGAGCTGGATTATCACTCACCTCCGTGTTTACATTTTGGTCCTTTTCCATGTTGGTATATCGCAAGACAATCAATGGCACCGTTAAACTTTGCTTCAGCATACGGCGAATAAGTAATTTGGATTTCTATCTGTCTTGCATTGTCCAATGGGTTCTAATATAGATTTATCTTTGCAGGAAAGATTTGTTAAAAGAAGGCAGCGGCTTGTGGGACCTAACAGTTCTACCTTGAAGGTGTGTAAAGCTTTCTGGTTCTAAGTCCTTTGATTAGCGATAATTAGTGATGCTAGTAGTGTGATGTTTAAGAGGTTGTGGAATACTATTGTATTTCTTATGCAAACTTATGAGAGAAACTTGCCAATGTTTTTATTTGTGTTTTGCTTTGAGGCTTAATGATTTTGGCTTTGCTTGCAGGCACTGGAAATATTAACTAATTGTTACATTCTAGTTCAGGTAATTGTGTGTTTCTATCATGAACCCTAATCATAAACTATTTATATGAAAAAAAATAACAATAAACATTGTTTAATCTGCATCTAACAGGGAAGTACTGTAGCTGCAATGGGTCCTTTTAAAGGTCTCAAACAACTCAGAAGGATTGTGGAAGATTGCGTAGAGAATAAACTGCATCCTGTATACCATATAAAGGTGTGTGAAATATTTATCGTTTTTTTGGGTTCCATGTGTTTCACTTGTACCGTATAAAAGCTTTGTCATTAGACTATGTCAAATTGGTTCATATGCTTCCGCACTTTGCTATGCAGATTCTCATGATGAAAAAAGAACTGGAAAAGGATCCAGCTCTTGCAACTGAAAGCTGGGATAGGTTTCTTCCTAAATTCAAGAAGTATGGCCCTTCTTTCTATTCTTAATTAATGAATTGAGTTATATCTCTTGATATCTCAATAAGGGACATCCGTCTGTTTCAAATTTTGACTTTTCAGGAAGAATGTTAAGCAAAAGAAGCCCAAGAGCAAGGAGAAGAAGCCATACACTCCTTTCCCTCCTCCACAACCGCCTAGCAAGGTAAGATATTTGCTTCTTATAATAATCATTGTTTCTCCACATCCTCTTATTGCATCATTTTTCACTGTCTAGTTTCAGCCAAGCTTTTCTGTTTCAACTCTAATTAACAAATATTCATCTTCTTTTGGTTTCTTGCGGCCTGCAAATCCATTCTTCTCAGGTCATGCTAATACAATGGTTTTGACCTTGTTGTATGATTTTTCCAGGTTGATTTACAATTGGAGTCTGGAGAATACTTCTTGAGTGACAAAAAGAAGTCAGAGAAAATGTGGCAGGAGAAGCAAGAGAAACAGACAGAGAAGAGTACAGAGAACAAAAGAAAGAGAGACGCTTCATTCGTCCCACCTGAGGTCTCTCTTCTCCCTTCATTGTCACAAGATCAAAACTCACATCTCTCTCTCTTCTATTCAAAACCTTAAAAACATCCCTAACACGATCGGTTTATTGCAGGAACCTCTGAAGATCAACAACAACAACTCAAACAAATCTGAGAATGATAAGGAAGGTCTAACCGAGTTAACAAAATCCTTAAAGGTAATGAAATCTTTACTGACAAACTTCCTTTGTTCTTGCTTCAGACAATTGGGACCGGGGAATTGGTACTGAGTTAGTTTTTTTGTGTTCTTGAAATTTTGCAGAGCAAAACAAAGGAGTTCAAAAAGCAGAAGAAGACGCACGAGAAAGTGAATGCAGAAGAGTATATTGCTGTACCATCTGCTGATAAACCTTCCAAGAAGAAATCCAAAGTGTCTAGAGATTGAAAACAATCTAAAATCCTGTTTGTTTGAAATTGAGTGAAACATATCTATGTTCAAGGAAATTATATAAACAAAGTTAAAATTCTTAATATTGCTTCTTGGTAGATTTTTTTTTGGCATCTACACTTCATCCAATAAAACCTTAAACGAGGATACAACCTTAAACAAGTATAGAATACACGTGTATTTGGCATATAAAGTTCATTCAATAGAACCTTAAACGATGATTGAATACATGTGTATCTGGCATCTAATTTTCATTCAATGAAACGATGATATAATATACACGTATTCGGCAATTAAATTTAAACGAGGATAGAATACACGTGTATTTGACATATAACTTTTTAAAATAAAATCTTAAACAAGGATAGAACCTTAAACGAAGATATAATACACGTGTATTTGGCATCTAAACTTCATTTATTAAAACCTTAAATGAGGATAGAATCCACGTGTATATGGGAGACGAGGTTTTGTCGGTTAGGTGTATCAAATTTTTTATTTTACCCATGTATTCCATCTTTGTTTGAAGTTTTGTTAAATAAAATTCATATAGAATACACGTGTATTTGGTATATAAACTTCATTCAATAAAACCTTAAACGAGAATAGAACCTTAAACGAGGATAGAATACACGTGTATCTGGCATAAACTTCATTCAATACAACTTTAAACGAGGATAGAATACACGTGTATCTGACATCTAAACTTCACTCAATAAAACCTTAAACGAGGATAGAATACACGTGTATCTGGCGTCTAAACTTCATTTAATAAAACCTTAAACACATATAAAATACACGTGTATTTGTCATCTAAACTTCATTTAATAAAACCTTAAACGAGAATAGAATACACGTGCACCTAAAAGACGAGGTTTTGTCGATTAGGTATATCAAAAATCGCATTTTATCCAAGTATTCCATCATCGTTTGAAGTTTTATTAAATGAAGTTTAAAGGGAAAAAAAGAAATAAAATCCTCCTTTGGTAATTTTTTTTTTTTGATTTTGGGTCAAACTTCTTTGGTAATCAAATCAATATTGCAGCAGTTGTTCATAAAAACATTTCCATAAGTAAATCTGACCTACTAAACGACAAAAAAAAAAGATCAGACGTGGTGCTGATTCCTTTATTGCCACTTCTCTCTCTCAGCATCTCTCCTCCTATTCACGCCGCTCGAAGATTCTCAGATTTTCTGCGATCGTTTTCTCCGCCGGAATCTTGTATTTCCGGTCAATTTCTTCCCGGGCGATTCGCTCGGTCTATCTCTCTCTCCTTCTCTCCTCATTTCGAATCTCTTACCCTTGTTCTCAGTGAAATTTTGATAGGTTTGGAGAGATCGAGTAATTTTGGGGTTTAAGGGAGTGTAAATGGGAGATATAACTTGGGTTGAGGAAGGTAACAATGGACATGCATTGGCTTCGAGTTCGAGGAAAAGGAAAACAAGACCTAAAAAGTACGAATTTGTTAGATGGGGTTCAAGACAACTCATTGAGTTTCTAGAGTTTCTTGGTAAAGATACAACGAATCAAATCTCTCGATCTGAGGTTAGTGAAGCTATTGGAAGGTATATTGCAGAGAAACGTCTCATAGTTAATAAGAAGAAAGTTACTTGTGATGATAAGTTGTATTCTCTTTTTGGGAGTAAGAAGATACATAAAATCAAAGTTTATGATTTGCTTGAAAAGCATTATAAAGAGAATCAAGATGATTCAGATTTTGATTATCTATATGATGATGAGGAACCACGGATCATTTCTCACTCGGAGAAGATTAACAGGACGAAAAAGGTTGTTCAGAAACCTAGAGGTACTTTTGCTGCGATTGTGAGTGATAATGTTAAGCTTGTTTACTTGAGAAAGAGTTTGGTTCAGGAATTTGTGAAGTTTCCTGATATGTTTGAGAGTAAAATGTTGGGAAGTTTTGTGAGGATTAAGTCTGATCCTAATGATTATCTTCAGAAGTACCCTTATCAGATTGTTCAAGTGACAGGTAATTTTCTGAATGTGTACATTGATTTTGTGATTGTAATCTAATCTCCAAGAAGTATCTGGTCGTTTGTGGAACTTAAGCTCTCTTTGTGCTTTTTGTTTGTCTGTTATATAGGTGTGAAGAAGGAACATGGGACTGATGAATTTCTTCTTCAGGTTACAAATTATATGAAAGACGTTTCTATCTCTATGTTATCTGATGATAATTTCTCCCAGGTAATTTACTTAGAAAATAATGTTCATTACTCTATATGTTATGCTTGTGATAAATGACAATTTAGGTATCCATGTGCCATTGGACTATCTTTCATTACTACATTGTTTTACTAACGTCCACTCGAGCCTTTATAGTATATGATTAATCATAGCTTTATTTGAACTTTTTGTAGGAAGAATGTGAAGATTTGGATCAGAGAATAAAGAATGGTTTACTTAAGAAGCCCACAATTGTAAGTTTATTTTTCTATATAGAAGGCTAAGGTACTTCATTTTTGCAGGTTTGGAATGTATTTGCAGCTCTCTCTATTAAAGATTTGCATTTGTCTTCCATACATACAAGTGACTTGCTCAGCTTGCCGTTTTTGGCCTTTCTTAATTTGTTTTTGTAGTTGTTTAATCAAAATTCATTTGAACCTTGGATAGGTGGAGATGGAAGAAAAAGTTCAAAGCTTACATGAAGACCAGACAAAACATGTATGTTTGCTAACTTCCTCTCAGGATAACATCTGCAGCACAGTACTTTTAAGATGATTAAACTTTTAACTATATTTTAAGCTTAAAAAACGACTTGTGGTTCTATTTATCTTAACCGACTGTCAACTTTGGTGACTGTCTTTTTAGTGGCTTGGAAGAGAAATTGCACAGTTACAAAGGCTTATCAATCGGGCTAACGAGAAGGGATTTCGAAGAGAATATCCTTTTGTGTGAAGATATAGTTTTCTTTAACTTTGAAATGATTAAATATCAATTCGGACAAAGTGATAGCAAGGTCTTTGAAATGAAAAAAATAATCTCTTTGTTCATAGTTTTTCCTTGATTTTAAGAGTTGTTACGCTGTCTGAGTACCTGGATAGAAGGGAGCTTCTTCAAAATCCAGAAGAACAGTCCCGTCTACTCCGCGAAGTTCCAGAAGTTATTGAAGAGGAACTTGTACCAGACCCTGAGTTGTCCCCTGAGGCATATAAAAGCGATGATAATGAACATCAAACGAGTGAATCTCCAATGTCGAGCATCCAACAAACCCCAGAAATTCGAAACCCCTTTGGTAGAGAAGATCAACAATGTAATGGTTTTCTGATATCAAACCCCAGCACAACTATGGAACCGTACGGAAGATTGCCAACATGCACTGCTTCTGCAGGTGCGTTCTAACATGTATAGGGGTTACTTGTTTCACTGCGTTGCATCTGTCAAATTTTGGTTTTACTTAACATGTTACTCATCTTTAGCTACAACTTATTCTTACCTGTGACAACATACTTGCATCTCGTCTGCCTTATATATGTTGAAAAGAAAGTGGATATTGCTGCATTCGTCATATGAAATTTTTTATTAACCCAAAATTTAGAAGAGTCACGCCTGCGGAATTGTGTTTCTTTAAACTGCATGTACTGCCTGTAGTAGCATTTTAGTCTATGACAGCATCTGGTGGCATCTACATTATTGTTTCTCCGGTTTTTTTTTATTTGGCATAATGTGCAAGTTAAAAGAGAGCAAAACATGCTATAATAGAAGAGATATGTAATCATTCCTTTGAGGCTATGACGGTTTTGGTAGAGGAAATGACATAAAAGATTGATTTGCATCAATTGGTTAGTCTGCTAATGTTTGCTATATTGTATAGTAACCCAAACCGTCTTAAAGAACGTGATGTTCTGAATTGATTCCAATCTGGATTCGTCTTTTTTACAGGTGATGAATATCTTCATGGAGATATAGAGAAGCCAGCAAGTGATATCATTGGACAAGAGACACCAACTGAAGAGACTAGTGTTCCTCAGCTTCAGCCAAGTATACCAGCTATTAATCCCAACAACGGATCTCGAACTCAACCAAATCCATCAGAGATTATCGACCTAAGCGATGATGATGATGACGAGAACGATAATGGAGTGACTCTTGACCCTAGAGTCGAAGTTGAGCAGGTTCTCACTAATGATAAAGAGAAGTTCAACTGGTTCTACACAGATCCTGAAGGTAGGACACAAGGACCTTTCTCTCTCACGCAACTCAAATGTTGGCACGACGCAGAGTACTTCCCCGGAGACTTCAAGGTATGGATGACAGGCCAGACCCTGGAATCTGCAGTTATACTACACAATGTTCTTCGTCGAGTTTAAACAAAGAAAAATAGATTCAGTGAAAAGTGATTTCAGTTATCTTTAAATTATGGTAGGTTTTTGCTCCACCTTTTAAGTAAACAGCAAATAAAAAAAGGTTGTGTAGCTAACTCTATTTAGCAATGTTATTTAAGACTCCATGAGATTATGAGATGAACAGTTTGTTTTATCAGTGCTTTTGCAGAAATCTTGTCTATAGTTTTGGTAAATCTTGTTATCAAAAGCCTGGAACATGGAAAAAGTAGATTGTATAATGTAAACTTTAACCACTGCTTTTGAGTATTACAAGTTGCAATTGAAAACTAATATAGGATATAATATATTTTGCTTCTTTAAAGTATAAATTGTGAATGGATTAAGAAATTGAGAAATTCTTCTATTTGAAGTACTATGATTACTTTACTTGGTTGTTTTCTTTCCAAAAACAAGCTTAGGTGTAATTTTTGTTTTTCTGAAAAAGTATATACTAATATTTGTCAATAATAAATAATACACTATGATATGAGAGAGAGGGAAGAAGAATCGAACTTTTTAATAAATTACTATAATTACAGGTTACCAATAAGCTAAATATAATTACAGAAATAAACAAACAAATTTGGTGTAATAATCATTATAATTTATATAAATTATTTAAAGACAATGAGTGCTGAATATTTTATTTCTAGTAATAATAAGAACATGAACAAAAATTAAAAAAAAAAAAAACTCAATTCTGAGGTCACACAACTCACACAACTCCTGAAGAAAAAAAACTGAGAGCGAAGAAGAAGAAGAAGAAGGAATATAAAAAATCCATTTCGTTTTGATTCGAAACTCTTCTTATTCATTTCGTTCCCAAATCATACTCAAATCTCCAAAGCTTTGTTTCGGGAAATTTGGCTAAGTTACTGTTGAAATCTCTTTCGAGTAATGGTGATTGGTTACTGGAAAACCTAGATGGGATTTCGAGAGTAGAGCGTAAAATTCGAGGCGGGTTTTGTTCAGTTTTCTCGATTTCGGATTCGTTGAGGTTTGGATATGGACAACGGACATGAGGAAAGACTTGTGGAGAGGTTTTCAGGAGTGGGACTTAGAGAATCTTCTGAAAACGATGTTAAGAATGATAGTTTGTTTCAGGTTATTAAAGCTGTTGAAGCTGCAGAAGCTACTATTAAGCAGCAGGTCTGTGTTCATATGTAGCTATTCCAAGTTTCTGTGTAAAGTTTCTTTAGGGTGTATCAAATTAGCTGCAAAATGTAGGTTGGTTTGCTCTAACTAATGCTAGGGAATTGGGAAATGAGTATATGTGGCGTTGTAGGATCTGTTTGTGAAGTTCTTGTCTCTTTAATGGTTGGTTTGATTTGAATCTGTTTAGTTACTTACTTGAGGAATGATTTGGATACATAGTGTGATTTTAGGTCCTTCTTCAGATGGATTTTCTTGGTTATCTTGAGCTTCTCTGACTGTTTTTTTTATTTTCATTACTGACTAGGTGGAGGAGAATAATCTCTTAAAGGCTGAACTTCAGAGAAGATCTCTGGAGCTTGCGAAATATGTAAGTAGTTTGGTTTTTGCATTTTCCTGGTCAAAGGACAGAAATGAATATCTCTTCTGGTCCCTAGTGATATTTCCTTAGAGCTCTGTTGACATTTCCATGGTCTGCGGTTAGGGGTTCTTTGAAAAATTTTGGTAGATCTGTGGCTTACATGGTTGTCTTTTTTTGTTCTCTATGTTCCTTAGAAATCAGGCGAATCCTTGCCCCAAACATCTGATCTAGGAGATCACTCGAATACTAACACTGGTGGGTCTTCCCCATTTCACCAGTCGCCCGCTAGTGTTAATCCAGTTGACTGGAGGAAAGGAATGGTCAATGCTTCAGGTGCCAATTCATCAGGTATGCTGGTTATTCACCAACATGTGCATCCAAATGGAGAGGAAGCTACTGTGAGTAATCATTTTGAAGACCATTCTGAGGGAATCATGACTAATGGCATTGTAAGAGGAGCTGTAGGTGGTGGGGGAGCCTCTCATTTGTCTTCTTCGCCATCTACAATATCATTATCTCCTATGAGGTACTAAACCTCTAACTAAAACTGGTCCATGGTTCAGCCGTATTTTGCATAAACACGGAATGTATTCTCGTAATTCATTATCTGATTTTACTTTGTTAGACCGCTACTGGAAGGAGATCGTGACTTACATATCAACTCGTCTACTCATGAGTTGATGCCAGTTGGTGAAGTAAATAATTCGGGGAATGCATGGAAGCAGGTCCCAGTCACTCTTACTAAGTCTTGTTTTCCTTTCTAGTGAAACTGAGAAAAATATTTCCTGACTATGCAACTATCCAGGAGCTTATTCACAAGGTCCAAGAACAGGAACAAGAGCTTTTGCGGTTGCGAAAATATCTTGCTGATTATTCTGTCAAGGTAGAACTCTAATTTTCTATGCATGCATGGTTCATTTTACACTACATTGCCTGACTAACCTTTTTGACCTGTTTCTAGGAAGCCCAAATACGCAATGAAAAATATGTTTTGGAAAAGCGTATCGGTCACATGCGTTTGGTTAGTTTTTTGTTCTGTTTATTATAAAACCTGTCTATTAGCTTTTATTTCTGTTTATTTACAAACCTGTCTACCGTTATCTTGTATCAACTTTTGTTTATGTATTCTGGTAACTATATCGGGGCTCATTTATCCTTCTTGTTCTGACAGGCATTTGATCAACAGCAACAAGACCTTGTTGATGCTGCATCGAAAGCTCTCTCTTACAGACAAGAGATCATTGAGGAAAATATACGCCTAACATATGCCTTGCAGGTATTATCAAGTTGTATCTTTTGGTATACGACAATAATTGTCTGTCTTTTGGCATATGTGTTGTTGATCTTCGTTTCTACTCTATTGGTGATCCTCTTTGGCTGGACTCCATTCGTTATTCTCAGTTTCCATCAGTTTTACCATTCATTTATGGTCAATTGGCAAAATCGGATCTGTCTTTGGCTCACTTATAATATGTAAATCTATTTTGAAAAATCCTTATTGCTTCTACCAGGCTGCAGAGCAGGAGAGATCTACATTTGTGTCGTACTTGTTGCCTCTTCTATCGGAATATTCTTTGCATCCCCAGGTCTCTGATTCCCAGTCTATTGTTAGCAATGTAAAGGTTAGATCCATAATTTTCAGTTTGTTATCTGGTTTAGTCATTTTGTTTTGCACTTCGGATCTCCTTGATTGTCTATCTTCGACAATTATTTACTGTAGGATAGTATTTTGTGGGTTGTTGCTCTGCATTTTGGCTGGAATTCAACTTCACCGCCTAGAAATTCGTAGAAGTAAAATGTAATACATAAAGTGATGTAAAAAGGTCTCCTCAGTAACTATTGAGCACTTTCAATAGAAAACTAAAGTGACTGATAGAGCTCCCTGCTTCCTTGATGTTGTAGTGAGGTTGTATTATATATCTTTGCCGTCCGTCTGAACTTGTGATTGATATTTACATCTATGTTCATCCATATTCAGGTCTTATTTCGGCATCTGCAAGAGAAGCTCCTTCTTACTGAGGTATGATATGCGGGTATGGGGTTTGCTGACATCAAATTTCAGCGTTTGTTTCATTTGTACTTAAGTTTACTCCTACTGATGATGCTGGAGCTATTCTCTACTAATTTATGATAAGGTGATTCGCTCTGATATTTTCCTTTCTCTGGTACTAGACAAAGCTAAAGGAGACAGAGTACCAATTAGCATGGCAGTCAGATGTAAACCACTCAAATGCTTCGCCTTTGTCGCCGTACCAGCCTGGATTGAGATACTCAGTAAGTTCATATTCCTTAATGTTATATCAACATGCTGAAGTGTCTTGAATACAAAATTTCTTCTTTTATTTCCATCAGATAGATCCGGAAAACCATCATCAAGACCGGCGTGATGGCTCAGCTGCGAGTAATTACCATCTTGATGGCCCTGAGAGGTATTAATACATTAACTTTTCTGTTGATTCCCTGGATATCTGGGAGAGTTATGCATCGTTGAACGAATACCAAAAATAAGTATTAAGGAGAACGTCGAAAAATAGCGTATATCATTATTTTTTGGTAACGGTTGGGTCAAGCTATATGTAGATAACCTGGTATTATTCCCAAACTGTGAAGTTTTTCTGTCAATTAGACATTTTATGGAGTCTTTGCTACTCTCTGAACCGTTAATTTCTTCTTGTTACTTGACTTTGAAGCATGGTAACATTTTCTGATTTCTCACCTAGGTTGTATGCTATGCAGCAATTTGAATGAGTGCTTTTGACCTGCTATGTAAAACGTGGTTAATTGATCAAATGTGTCTTGTGTACCAGTAGGTCGCCAGCCTTTCAGATGACTGTGCAACCAGCTCTTAGTCAAGATGAGCCTCATGGACCAAATAACCGTGTTCAGTTTCGGGAGCCTCTCAGCAATACTTTTATTGATGATGTACAAGCAGATGCAGAAAAAACTTCGGATAATTCGACTTATGTGGCCGAGTTTAGTGATCCTAGCCCCTCAAATTATCCCAATTTGCCCCCGGTTCTTGAAGAACCATCTTCATCATTTTCCGAGGGTAATGGTTCATATCAATAAATATTAGTGGCATATTACCAATGCGATCACGGTCTTTTACTTTTGTCTTAAATATTGTGAATTACCCTTGTCAGCTGCAGATGATGATCTGTTGCCAGGTATAGCAGAGCTGCAGATATCCGGAGAACCTTTTCCTGGACGAGAGATTCAGGCTTCTGGTCACTCCATCAACGGAACGACAAAATGTAATTTTGAGGTGCATGCTAAATAAAAAGCAGTACTTTTTCCCTGGTTTATGTCAAATTGCATTTTAATATATCTTCTTTCCTTCTTAAAATTTCAGTGGGTGCGGCATCTGGAAGATGGATCAGTGAATTACATTGATGGTACACTTTTTTCCCTTACTACCCTTGCTTTATTCTCAAAGATTTATCTTGTAAGTTTTTTTCAAAGAGCTTAATTGCTGACACTATCCAAATGCAGGAGCAAAGAAGCCAAATTATCTAGTCACTGCCGATGATGTTGATTTATACCTTGCCATTGAGGTTCACCCGTTGGATGACAAGAACCGCAAGGTTTAATTTCTTATTCTTCTCTCATGAATGAGGAATATATCAAAAAGTTCCTGATTACTTTTCTGTGGAGAACATGGATTAGGATTTGGGATGTTTTGTCAAAGCTTTATAAGCCATTAGTTTAACTATGTCTGGGACGTTAATATTGTGCTAGATGTGATTACCGTTTTGTAACCTGGCTGGTTTTGAGTTTTGCATGTCGTTCATACTTCATTTGTTTTTCTTTCTGGTTCTAGGGGGAGCTTGTGAGGGTCTTTGCCAATGACAATTGCAAGATTACGTGTCGTAAGTTTGTTTTTACCCTTAGATTTAAAGAAATCGAAAACTACATACATGACTTGCTGGTTTAAATTCAGTTTAGTTTTTTACTGGTTGTTTTTCTGTTGGTTGGATAAACTCAATCCTACCTCCTTTTAATCATAATAAAACTCAATCCTACATTGCAGTTATTATTCTTAGATACTATCATGATTATTGCACCAAAATGTTGTGGAGTTATCTGGTAATTGTATTCCTCTTCTATCTACACAGATCCAGAAATGCAGAGCCATATAGAGAAATGTCTTCATAACAGTCATGCTTTATTCAAAGTTTCCTATTCGGTATGCCAGTTCTCTTATTTCTTCTTGTACAAATTTTCTATTTGTTCTTGGGCTTTTTTAGACTGTTCCTTCATACCTCTATTTACTCTCACTTGTGCTTGTATTTTTTTTTTAACTATGTGGTCTCTCTTTCAAAACAGCTTGGTTATATGGATATATGGGAAGCAGCTACGTTATCTATTAAGAAAGAAGGCTACAGTATCAAACCTAGTAATGATCCTGTAATTACAGAAAAGTTCTCTCCTTCTACCGCTGTAAGAGTCTGCTTTTTCTTATAAATTTAATCTTGGCTGCGTTATATGTTAACAACTTAGCATACATGCTGAGAAAGGTAAGCTTTGAAGAGTGTACTAATATTATGCTTGTTCTGATACTTCTCTTAGGTTGTGATTCCCTTTGAACAGCCTGCGGATTTTGTGATTATTGGTACTGATGGCATGGAGCATCTCTTTCGGGTGGATAATGATCCAACAGATCTTAGCTGGTAAGTAGAATTTGTCTATGAAAACGATGAAAAATGGATGAATTTTCCCTAGCTATGAAACTGATATGAGACTTTTTGCTGATATCCGAAGCCTCATAATAGGCTAAACATAAATCTGACTATACTGATTGCATATATTGCTTGTGTTTTCTTTCTAAATGAAATTGCCTAATCTGTTCTATGTTGTATTTGGCAGCTCAAGAGATACAATTGTGCTCACCCTCAGATTATTTATTAAGAAGGTAATGTTTCAGCTAGTTACTTAGATCATTTAGCTTTTTCTTGAGAAGCATTGGTTGATTTTATTTGGTTTTGCTTGCAGGCTCTCCAAAGAAAGAAGGGGAAGAAAAAAGGATTTTTGTTTAACATTTGAGGTTTTTGGTAAATAATTATTGTTGGCCTTTTTTTCTTCTGGCCTTTCCAGCTTTACAATATTAGAGAGTCTTTCAATGATTGAGAGTTATAATGTAAGTCTTGGTGTAGCTGATTAAACAAAGAAAATTATTCAATCAATTTCAGTATAGGGAAAAGAATGAGCAAACAAATAATGGCGCTTTGTTTTCTTTTAGGTATAAGACATTGTGGAAAATTCATTCATTTAGAGAAACCCATCTTTCTTTATCAAAACGAAGTCTATCCCGTTCCTTTTAAGATTTCTTACGTAAATTAAGAAAACTATTTAACTTCATTTTTTTATTGGTTTGATACGTATTTGTATAGTATATGAATGAATTTTACCGATATACATTCAACTTAACCCAAATCTGCTTCTTACAAAGAGAATTTGTAGTCTAACATCACAACAACAGAAAAACTAGTTGGAGTATTCATGCACTTACCCAAAATTGGATCTTGGAATTTCCAAGCCCATCTATAACTCCGATACAATCCTGAGGGAAGGTTAAAAACAATGCAAATCAAGAACATTGCATCACAATAACCTAGAGATGATAGATTCTTTCGTTTACCTTAAAATATGGATAAAGCCTTTTGCTATTGACTATCTCTTTAGGTGTTTCCAGAGGTGGTGAAATCACATTGCGCAAAATAAGTTGAGTCCATATGGAATATGCATATCAATTTAGAATTTCAAGCACACTACCTTCTGCTAACAATCTCAGCCCATATCGAAGTTATGTCGCCGCCAAACAGTTCACAAGACAAATTGGTTTTTGTAATGTTGAAAGGATGCTTCATCGATGTTTTCCTGTGCAAATTTAGGCCATATGAAATGATATACCTCCCTAAAATGAAATAGATAAAAAAATTTGTTTATACTACTAACTTACGAGTAGCTTCCCAATGCCACGTATAAAGTGTTTTATTCGATTCGACACATGGTTTGGGTGAAATGTTGGAGAAACAACTCGGATAGAAAATCCATAAACTTGAAGAGACATAGACCTCGACTACAGAGCTAGAACTAGAATGTTCTTTATGGTATCCACATAAGATTCGGGAGATCAAGTGATCACAATGTTTCTCATGAGATGCAAAATGAAAATCTGTCAACATCCTCTGTTTGATGATCTGAGTTACCAAATATGCAAGTCTAAGAACATAGGGTGTGATGTGTGACATTGCAAAGGAGCGGTAAACATACAAACATACCTCGAACCGTTTAGACTTAGAGAGAAATCGAAAAACTCTTTCCATATTTATGATAAGAAATTGCTGAATTTTGCTCTATAACCCTCAACCTTCAATACCCGTTTATCCTCGCAAAATTTTAATGAGTTCTCCATCTTGGCTTCATTAACTTTCAAAATTGTATTAGTATATTGTATTATTAGTAGATTATATTATTCATCATTGCATTGGATCTCCATAATCTTAAGCACGACTCTACATGATAATGAATATAATCTTTCTAACTCATTATCATAATGTTTAGATAAATTGGAATTGGAATTGAAATTTAAAGGCTATATGTAGATTTTATTGGTTCTAACTCATTATCAAAATGAATAAAAACTTAAAGTTTGTAACTGGCTTCATTTATGTTAGGTTTGTAGAGTTTTTTTATCTTAATCTAATTTATAAGTCAGATTTTCACCAAAGTTAATTGGAAAAGAATGAACAATTTACTTAAATAAACTACATGAAAAGTTCATCGGAAAAGAATGATCAATTAATTGTATAAGCTATTTGAGTTTTTTGTGTGCACGACGAGTTCAAACATTTAGTTTAATAAGAATGGTGTGAGGCTTCACAGTAATGAACATCTGCTTCTTTCATTTGACTTTTTCTCTGCAAAATCAAGTCCAAAATGTCATTATACTTAGTCCAAAAAAGTAATTATACTTAACCAACAAAATTTCAAGTATTCCATTTTGAAAATCCATGTCTGTACTCTTTACTTCCATTGTATGATGTGGATCAATTTATGATGATTTTATTTATAAAACTAAAGATAAACTAAATGATCTTAGTTGGGAGGTGAGCTGTATCTAAACTTACCATAAAATTTATTTTATGTTGTTTATAAGATGAGAAACTTTTTATGTTGTCTTCTAAGGTTAAATAGAATTTTTTTTATAATAAAACATATTTGTATGCAAGGTAATGAAGCTAATATGTCCAACTCATTAACACTTTGTGAAAATAAGTTGGTATTGAAGATTGATGGCTATAGACAAAAACTGTTTTTTCTTATCACTTACTGTTTTTTCTTATCACTTCTATGGAATAAGTTTATGTCTTTCTCTACCACCTTAAAACGTTTTAAGGTATGCTTCTTTTAGTTGTTGATCTATTTATTTTTTTGTATTTTTCCTTTGCAACATCGCACCTTTATATGTTCTAAGATTTGCATTCTTGTAAAAAAAAATATTATGTCAAATAATCAAAAACAATGGTGAGAGATTTTAACAACATGTGTCATATAGAACAAACTGATTACTTGACGATCTCAATGTTATATGAAAAATTGTGTTGCGTCGGTAAGACGTTGAACATCCTAAAAAAATCACCTTTGATCATCTCCGAACGTCATTAGCGGTTTGTTTTCTTAGGTAATTGGGTTTCAAATTCAGATTATTTAGCAAAAAAATCAAAACTAAAAGATTAAAATGAATAAATTGTTTGTGATCTTGTGATCGATGATAAATTATCATAGTCTCAACATTTATAGTATTATTCCATTGATGTTTTATATCATATGTATTAGAAGGTGTTGAAGGCAAATTTTCCACCCGACATTCTTCAATTCAACAAAAATCAGTTGAAAGCTTACATTGACTAGACCGGTTTGAAATAGGGAAAACTAAAAATTGTGGTACAAGATTGAATTAATCAATTTCCCCTGCAACAAGAAAATGCAAATAATTTTCTAATGAAGATTACAATTGCAACCATTTCTACATTCAACTTTAATCCAAGTCTGTTTCTAACCGCCAGAATTTGTAGTACACCACAAAAAAAGCTCCTTGGAACTTTCCATTTGTTACATGAATAATCGGTTTATATTACAAGCTCATTGGAATTTGTAGTATAAAATAGTCAACAATGCAAGATAAGGACTCTACTTAGGTATACTAATTAGTTATTACCATTCTTCCCATTTGTTCATGAAGTCATCCCACATTGTATAAGCAACTGAGTCTCTTGCTGAATCAGCTGCAAGGTCCATAGGCGTCAAATCCAAGTGCAGTAACTCTAGTTCGTCTTCCTCTTGTCCATGTGTTTCCTCCACCAGACCAGGATCTTCAGCACCAGTGGCAAAGAGCCAATCGTGGATGCCATCTTCCCTTTTAACGAAGTTATGCAGAGCACAAGTCACAATCACCAGATCCCTCTGGACATGAAACGGGTACGGAGGCGCTGATTTCAGGATTGGAAACCGGGTTTTCAGAATGCTGAATGATCTTTGGATGATGTTGCTTAGACATATGTGCCGGTGATTGAAAAGATCATGCGCGTTCTGCGGCATCTGCCTTGCGCCACGGAACTCGTGGAGACGGTACCTAGTTCTCGGGTAAGGAGCGACGAATCCTTCTGTGTTTGTGTAGTCTTTATCGACAAGATAGTATTTCCCTGTAAAAATGGGATGTCATTTTATTGGAACTTCTAGAAATCTCAAGGGATATACTAAATGTAGAAGAAAGTTTATACCTTTAGGAGCTTGAGGGAAATTCTGGATTGGATCGTCTAGGACTGTTCTTAAGATGCGTGAATCCTCAACAGAGCCTTCCCATCCCGGGCAGACAAATATAAACTGTGAATCAAAAGTGCAAGCTGCAAGCACATTCTGCATAAGTACGCCTTTCTTGTTCTTAAACCGGGACTGGTCTTTTGTAGGAATGTGAGCAGGAATTTGCAAGCCATCTACAACTCCGATACAATCCTGAGGCAGGGGTATAAACAAAGCAAATCAAGAACATTGCATCACAATAACTCAAAAATGATAGGTTCTTTCTTTTACCTTGAAATATGGATAAAGCCTTTTGCTATTGACTATCTCTATAGGTGTTTCAAGAGGTGGTCGCTGAAATAACCCGCGTGACAACGACTTAACTGCCTTTAGCACATTGCTGAAATGCCTGCTAACGGTTTCACAAGAACGCTGGAACCTCTCTTGTACCACCCTGACTCGCTCATTATGACCGGCAATGCATAAGAATATAGCAACCTGCTCTTCTACCAAAACAGTAGGAGTATCTTTTAGCAGGCCTTTACCACGAAGGATTTCAGATAGTTTACGAAACACATGTTTATCCATCCGAAGCTGTTCCCTGAAATCTTCAACAGGACCTTCTAGCAAATCTTTCAGATACGTACATATTTCAGGAGACGAAGGACGACACCACTGAGGTTGATTTACTCGACTCTGGTAGTACAAGTAACCAGCAGCTGCTGCAACTAATTCCATCTCATCCAATTCAATGTCAATATCGAAGCTACTAGTTGACGTATCTGAAAGTATAACCAAAGATAACAGAGTAATTTCCATAATGTCATTTATCATCCAAACTTCTACAAGTGACAATCTCCACACATAATTAAGTAAAGAAACTCGCTAAATCAAATGATATCATTCCACCAAAAAGTACCAAGAACATACAAAGCAGAAACAGATAAGCAAAAAACTAACTATTCAGCTCTACTACACTTCCCCTGAAGCCACTTGAAACGTTTCTCATTTTTCAAAGAGATGAAAATTTCTCGGGAACTCGGATTCTCAAACAAATCCAACGCAAGAAAGTAGGTATGTTGATCAACACCTTGTAAGTCGTCCAACGCTTTGATGCATTTGCTGATAGAGAATCTGTCTCCGTCCTTGGTCAAAGCAGCAGCTCTCATTTTAGAAGCAGCTGCAATTTCAAGCATTGCTTCAACTATCGAATCACCACTGCAAGCTTTTCGACTTCTTTTACGTGTTGGACCAGCACCACCACTAGAAGGTGTTACAGGGGTACGTTTGTTGTTGTGTCCATCAATGACGTTTACTTCATCTCCAGAGCCATAAGAAACCTCATCATCACCAGGATCACCAGACATTTCTTCTAACAGATAATAAAACCCAACAAAAGCAATAGAATCAGAGTGTGAGTGAATCTCTAATATCAGTACAAGACATAGCCTAAATTGAACAATATCTAATTAGGGTTTCTACGATTGGGTTTTGACAAGTTTCGATTTACTAATCTAGACATGCGAGAGAAACTAGGGTTTTAACTTGAATTCGATTAAGACATGAGAGAAAACTTACGTTGAGAAACGAAGACAAGACGAGGAAGATCGAACAAGCTTTGGTTTGGTCTGAGGAGAGAGACCACTACTACAGTTTTTTCTTTTCCACTAACTATTTACTAACAAAGAGTATTCTGATAGTATTAATGAGAATTAATTTTTATATATATTTTAATTAAAATTGGAAATATATAAAAATGATTTGTTATTGGATAATAGTTTTAAACATGCAAAAAAAAAACCAAATATATCACCATGTTTGGATATGCATTTAACTAATTATCAAAGCTAGTGTTTATGAACATCAATTATTACAGCTACAAGTTAGAACTACGTACCTTTAGTTAAAAAGGTTAGAAATCTTAGATTTTAACAATTGAATCATTTTGTTTATAATAAATACTACTTTTTGCTATTTTTCTACTAATCACAATCATGAATCACCATAACTGAAAGCAAAGACAAGTAATAATAAAATGAAATGGGAAGCAAAGGGGATAATCTATACTCTGATACAATCAAACCATTTAACTTCAAACAATTTTACAAAGAAAAAAAACAAGACATGCCAAAGAATCTGTCGTCTCTAAAGTAAAGAAAGACAAATAGAAGTTTTGTAAGAAGAAAAAGCAAACCATGTAAGCTTTTTTCTTAGTTGGGAGACATAAAATGAACACGAGCAAGTGTGTACTCTTTTCCAGCAATCCAAACACCAGTTTGTGACCACTGTACATCTTCCCAATCAAGATTCTCCTCCAACACCTATTCTCAAATCCAAAACACATAAACATCATCAAATCCAAGAAATTTACCATACAAGAGTCAGAATCAAAAGGAAATGTTTTACCTCGACATGCTCTCGTGGGAGTGGAAACCCAATAGACCGCATAAGCTGCTGCGGGAGAGGTTTCTTGCAGCGTGACCAACGGAAAACATCGATTAAACTGTTGTCTGAATCTGTTTTGTCACCGTTCGTCTGATGAGGAGGATGGTTCTGTGGCTTGTTATTGTTATTATCTATCTCCATAGCTTCATGTGATGACTGTTGTTGTGAGGCTTGGATTGCTTTGATAGTCTTCTCTCCCGCGAAACAGAGCTCATACCTTAGTTGCATACAAAAATTATACTCAGCGTCTAAGACCTCATTATTAATCTCGATAAAGCACATGCGTTTATGTGATTTTAGAATACCTGCATGCATGTGTTTCTAGGTACAAAACTTCTCCTTTCTTCAAGCGAGCAGAGGTGAAAAGAGGCTTCTTGAGACCCTTGTCCGCGACAATGCTTATGCTATACTTGATCCTGAAAAAAGTACATCAATGCGTGAGTAAAACTGATCATGGTTCTGATCCTTGATAAATATTTATAAAAGATTTTAGGAAACTCAGTGAAAAATCCTATAATACAGCAAACAATACTTTGAAGCATCAGGCCAAAATTATCAGAGTTACCAAGGTTCATTGCAGAGGTTATACTGGATTGTTACTTCTCGTACAAACCTTTGTTGCCTCAGAGCATTCTACAGAGCGATAAAAAAGTAATAAGTGCTTGAGAGATATGAAATATGAACAAACTATGCAAGCCAAAATGCCATGTGTTATAATCCAAGAGTGTTAGAAGATTGCACCACATGATTACAGTCAACAATACTGCAATTTGTCTGAATCAAATTTAAAATCCAAGTGAAGTGAAAGATGTTAACACTCATAGAGCAGACATTTCGAAACGGGAAGGGAAGTACCGAAGCTGCAGCTCTGGTGGTCATAGATCTCTCAACAGCCATTGGTGCAAGTGTTGGCTCCACAGTTGAGGAGTGTGTAAGAGAGGGTTCGAGTTCAATAGTTCCACCTCCTTTCTGGAATCATAACATAGAACACAAAGTTACTTTATGAACTGGATATTATTATGCACATGGTGGGAGAAAATGGAGGGAAACGTAAACGACAGATAACAAACAGATGTCAAATCACCTTCAATATATAGCACCGCTCAACCCTGTAACTGCATCCAATTCCGGCTCCCCATGCCCGAGAGCGGACATTGTTCCTTAGCTTGGAGGTATAGTCTAACAAATATATCAGTTAGATCAGAAGTTTGGACAAAGGTTCATTCTTGATATAAAACAGAGAGGAACTCAAATATAGTCATGAATTTAAATATGTTTTGCTCATGAACATGGGAAAGTCAATTAGAAGGGATTAAACGCATAATAAAGGTAAGCTAACTTACAATCTTGAGGAGGTAAGACCCTGATCGTAGCACGCAACTCTTGCATTGTCGGTGGAGGAGGAGAAGCTGTGGGACGACAGTAACCTGTATGCATGAGAACTAGAGGACAAATAGCTCAAAGTCAATGTGATGTTAGGACCAAACACAAAGGCATCAAGTTGCAAAGACTTCTAAGGACACATACCAGCAACAAGATCGGAATCATCTGTGTATATGTCTGTTCCCCATAGCTGGCCACCTCGTACCTGCATAGACAAGAACCAAAGGTCTCAGCAACTCAGCATACAACAGAAAAGGATGCTCTAGAGAGTTATTTTGCCCAAATTAATAGGCACTGTAAAATCATAGGGCTTAAAGCAAAACATGTGAAACATAGGAGAAATGGGAGCCTAGAGAAACAAGAAACAGAGATACGGATTGGAAATAAAACTATATGAAGTAACTACAACACACAAGTCATCTTGAGGAAAACCATAAAAAGATTATGAGAATTTTTTTGATGTATCTTCGTCTTACTTGGCGATTGGTAGCAGTAACATGCTCAGCTGGAATCCGAACTTCAAGAGTGGGGCCATTACTTGCAAAATCACCACTTTTTTCAAGCTGGGAAGATTCATATTCCTTCCACAACTTAAGCAGATCTTGCATACATTCGCCAACTTTGTAAACAACAATTGACATTTCTGATTTGCCTGCATTAACAGAAGAATAAATTTCAACAGGCGGACACTTACCAAATTATGAACTCCAAATTGGTTAATTCGCATAGTAGCACGAAAAGTATAAAATATGTAAAAGATAAAAGCAACAGCAGTTGATGAATGTTTAATTAACCTAGTCCTCATAATTTTTAACACAGAGGCATAAGTAATATTTAGCAGCCCAGATCTAAAGTAGCATCGAGGATCAAACCAACTTTTTGGTCCAATTTTTTCAGATCTTATGGTTCTTTTATATTTGGCATTCTATCATGAGAGTAAGGAACAGCAACCATAGGACAACCCTAAGAATGAAATCTTGAAACAGATTGGTTATCCAGTACATGCGTGTTCAAAGATAAACCATTATCACAGCACTTGTAAAAAATGAATGCAAATATAACCGATTTTTAATTGCTCTCCAAGCAGTGCAACTATCGATCCTTTCTCGAGGATATCGAAATGAACGATTACCTTGTACTCTGCAAAATAAACAAGAAAAGACGGATAATACGTTACAAGTCAGGTTAATGATTAAAACAAACAAAAGGGGAATTAGCCGATGACTAACCTATGTGATCAAAAGAGATACAGGCCAGAAATATTCTTAACACAGAAAGAAAAAGAGGCGGTGGGGAAGGAAATCCAGAGAAAACCAAATTTGAGTTTTACGAGATAAGGTGAGACTACAAAAACATATATGGTTGCAAATTTTCCTTTAAAGGCTTTAAATACAATAATGGTAACACAAGATTCCAACAATAAAATCGTATGATATCACTCGCAGATTTGACCAATAACATTCTGATGTCAATCAAACGTGGCATGCCTCGCTAAATGGTAAGAACATAAAGGATTAGGCTAAGTAATGAGAACCACGTAATTAGATTGAATAGAATTAGATGAGTAAGACAGAGAGACGCACCCTTCGTTGTCCTGACTCCGTGAACGACTTGTGGTTTGTGGGCTGCCTCTCGGTCTCAGCATTCTCTTCCGCTGCTGAACACCATAATTGAAAGCATCCTTCTCCCTGTCTATTGCTCCTTCACCCTCTAAACACCCATCTTCAGATTCTTTTTCACTGATTCTGCTGCGCTTTTCAGCTCTCTCTGCTTCCGAATCAACATCCCTCTCTCTCCTTTTTTCCTTTGATTCTCTTCCATCTTTTTCCCAGCCATCTGGTTCATTCTGCTTTTTCTGCTCTGGTGCCACAAATTCCTGTTCTGCAGGTTTGGCGGATGCTTCGCCCAACTCTTTCTCGTTCTGCGAGATCTCTTTCTCAGCACCAATCCGTGTCTCTCTTTTGATAAGATCTTTATCTTTCTCCTTATTCCTTTCTCGATCTTTCTGCTCCACCCTGTCTCTTTCCCACCTATCCGTTTCTCTCTCTTCTCTTCCAATCTCTTTGGGTTCACCCATGACACTACCAACAAGCACAGTTCCTCTACGGTCATTTCTATCCTTATCTCGGTCCCCCCATTCTCGATGCTTCAATTCTTTTCTTTTCTTATCTTTGTCCTTAAATCTATCTTCACTTTTTGCATCAACCTTGTTTTCTCCAACAGTCTCACGCCCATCTAAATGGGCTCCCTCCACAGGCGCTGAGAAATCTTTAACCCCGGCCTCAGTTGGGCCTTGCAGATTACCACGGGGTGCAACCCACGGTTCCACATTTGCGGAACCTTCAGCAACTCTCTTCCCTCTAAGGTAATCCTTCTGCTCTTTCCAAGCCAAATGAGCATGCCCGTCTTTTTCATTCTTAACCTCATTTTTCGGGTCATTATAATTCTGATTCTCCCTATCAATTTTTGTATCCCTAGCATAGCTTCCAGTATTACTTTTTCCACTAAAATCATCAGCTGTACGCTCAAACTTTGTATCCCTCTCACTCTTAGGACCTTGAATCTCCCTCTTTCCCTCACCATATACCTCTCTCCCATCATTCCTAGAATAGCTACCAGTAGTATTACCTTTTCCGCTAAAGTCATCGACTAACCTCTCAAACTTCCCATCCCTCTCACCACCCTTAGTAGGACCCTGAATCTCCCTCTTTGTCTCACCATACATCTCTCTCCCATCACTCCTGTTTTCTCTATTCTCAACTCTAACTTCCCTACCATCCTTAATACCATCTCTAGGTGGTTCCAACGGCACAGGAGTATGAGTCAAATGAGGATCATTTGAAGAAGAAACCGTTGTTGGAGTAGGCAGAGACGGAGACCGATAGGCGAATTGCTGTAGAGGAGAACGTCTTTCTCCATCTCCTCTAGGCTCACTTCTTGGAGCCTTAACAGTTCTTGATTCAACCTCATAAGCAGAACCAGCAGCAGGGGGAGGAAGTGAGTGAGGATGAGAATGAGGATGAGGAAGCGCGTGAAGATGAGATTGAGATTGAGGTAGTTGATGGTGGTGATGTTGTTGTTGTTGCTGATGAACTTGTTGAGTAGGTGGTGGTGGAGTTACAGGAGAAGGATGTGTGGATTTAGGGTAAGATCCTGAATCATCGTGAGGGTATTTTGCTGATGAAGAAGAAGAAGATGGATGAGTAACACCACCATCTTCGTGAGATCTCTTTGGAACACCACTCATCACTCTCGAATTCACACAATTCACTGCTTTATCAGACGGAATTAGACCTGATTCTTACAAAAACCTAAAGAGAAAACAACACAGAATTTTGAATCACAAGAACCACAACAATGAAGCCCTAAAATGAACACAATAAGCAATTTTTAACCGATTGAAACTGAAGTAAAGCAAGAAGAAGCAAACCCTTGTGAAAATGGCAGAGTGGTTTCGTTTTTTTTTCTCCTTTCTTCTTCGTTTTGCTCTTTTGCTGTGTTGATTTTTTTTTTAGACAAATGTTAATGTTTTGGTTCTTCTTCGTCTCTCACGGACCGTGCACTTAACCCGCAATTTTAGGTTTTTTGACCTTTTGCGTTGTTACCCTTATACTTTACTGAAATACTCATATATTTCGTAAAACTTCGAATATTATCATTTACAACCTTTTTTAAAAATAAAATTATTCTAGTATCTAACCGGTCAATATAGACCGAATTGCTCAAATTCTGGAGTAAAAGTTCAAATACATTTAACTAAACATTTGATCCATATGATGATATTAACACATACTAGGCCCGCCCAAGTGATGCTAAAGCCCGCCTACTTAACAAATGATGCTTTTATTGAGTTAAGTTCTTCTTCTTTTAATTTTTTTTTCCCAAGGACATTCAGTTTTTAAAATTTTTAAGTAACATTTCACATGTTATTCGTTTAGATATTTAGAATGAAGTAAGTTTGAATAACTACATTACATATTTTTATTTAAGAAATTTGATTGTTTATTATTGAAATGTTTTTGTTTCTTTAAAAAATCAACTTTAAACCAAACTGAATGAGAACTGAACCAAACTAAACCGAACTAAACCATAACTACTTCGGTTTAAGTTCGGCTCATGATTTATTACACCCAAACAAACCGAACCGAACCCAAACCCGAAAATAAACTGAAATGCCCACCCCTAATTTGAATCATCATCCAATTCATATATCCATCTATTCGTCCCGATGTCCACTTCTCGTGTTGGAGATGGATTGATCCTTAAGTCGGCGTATTTATGATAAGCATTCACCCACTCTGGTGGCAGATCTAAATAGGCGTTGTCGTCATACTTCTCGTCTTGTGCATTCCTGTCTCCGTCTTCTTGGTACTTCCTTTCAAGGTTGATCGCCTCTTCAGCAACCATTAGTGCGGTGTGGTATTCACGTGTACTGAGGCCCAAACGAAGTTCTTCCTTGAGTCCGTCAAAGAACTTTTTCATTAGTTCCTTTGGGTCAAGCGAGCATTTGCTTGCATCTTTAAGCACGAAAAACTCATTGCGATAATCTTCCACCGTCTTTGTGCCTTGTGTCAATTTATCGAATTGTCTTCGCGAGTTTGCTATCACCGCAGCAGGCTCCATTGGATTCGGATTCACCGGGTCGTCGGTGTGGACTGGTTGCCTTAGTCCCCAACCGCTTGGCCAGTCGCGATTTACAAAGACTTCGGAGCGTGGTTTCACGCACAAGGATGGTGTGAGGCTTGGTTCATGTTGGGTTGCTGGACGGATCAATGCGATTCGCGGATGAGGAGTTGCTTGCATGGTTGTTGGGGTGGTGGTGTGACTCTCTGCATTGGTTCGCGAGGATCGTCGGGTCGGCGGTGTTGTTGTAATGTTAGTGATTTGTTCTCGTTGTTTTCGGTTTATCGGTGGTGTATAATCTGGATCCACGTGTGTGGCACTCCATATTTTTTTAGCGTCGGTGGTAGCTCGAGAAGACATGGAGTTTCTAGGATTTGAGGTGTTTACTGATGTTTCAGAAGGATGTAAATTTTCGTGAATGAGAATCTCTTATTTATATTTAGGGCTGCAAGATAAATTTGAGCTTATCCAATAAAACCGTGGTCAATAATTATAAATACGTATTAGGTATCCTCTTTATGGCGCAAGACTTCTATCTTATCACCTTATCGGTCATATTTGAAAGAAAAATCTTTAAAAGAGTGAGAGTAATTTTGACTATGGTGACTTCTCTCGTTTCTTTTCTATAAAAATATGGTAAACCGTAACTAATAATGTTAATCGAACCAAAACCGAGTCAAAAATAGAGAAACTAATATCAAACTAGTTTATATCGCAACTTCATACTGATAAGAAAATCCCATAAAAAGTTTTTGTTATCTTATCAGACTTTTCATATCAATTTTTATGTGAACAAAGTTGGTTCCGAGTTGGTTCCGAGTCCAAACAGAGCAAGTTTGTGCTTTTAAATTCTCAAAGGTGGTTATAGTGAATATCAAACGTTTCATACTACAGTAAAACCTCTATAAATTAATAATATTGGGACTGAAGAAAATTATTAATTTAGAGAGATATTAATTTATGGCGACAAATTCATTTTAAGAAATAGTTTTCTTAATTTGTTTTTTTAATGATGTTATAATATAAAATTTAATAAATCTATTTGCAAAAATAACAAAAAAAAATTGATTCAAATTTTTGATTATTGCAATAGAGTGGATGTTATTATCATAATAGACGATCAAATTAAAATAATATACTATGTATAAAATTTAGAAAATATCATGGTTGTTATCCCTTATGTCGATTGATACATTTAGAAAGAGTTTTGTATAAAAAATCATTCATTTTGTCTAGAATTTTATTACAAGTTTAACATAGAAAACCAAGAAAACAATCTGAATTTTTTTTGATGCAATAAGTAAAGCTAAATATAAGGTTTAATGAGATTTTCAATTTAAGTCAAAACAAAAATCATTAAAGCCATGCTTTAGTGCATTAGCATATATATATATATATGTATAATTATATATGATTATTAATTTATACTATTATTGGAACCATATTTTACATAGGAGTTTCAAAAAAACTATTATCTTATCATTTTATCAAATTTCGCTAATTTTTACATTGGCCGGATTCGGGACCAGAAAATTTTATTAATTTATGATGATTATTAATTTATAAAGTATTAATTTATGGAGGTTCTAGTGTATTGTACTACAACAATTATAACCAGCTTTGAGATTTTTTTTTTTTGTCATCTGGTGAGATTCATCATTAAAAGATCACAAATGGATCACAAAGAGTATACAAACAAGTGCTCACAACCATAAAGGAAAGATCGTACAACCGTATAAACAACAGTCTACACCAAGAAGTTACAACCAAAAGCGAAAACAAATTTATAAACCATGAGTCGAACCCAAAAAGACCACATCTCCAAGATCAGATTTTGAAGGAAGAACAAAAACTCAAACTCCTTTACTAAACCGAACGCCAACCCACGACCAAGCAGCGAAACAACTAAACTTCCATTGAAACCATTTGATGCCTACTCTGCACCAAAAACCAAGGGCTAGATGAATTACCAAACCAGGCAGCCCCAACCAAACCCTACCGGAAGCAGAGAGGACGAGGAAGAATAGGGAACGAAAGCCGCCGCGGATCAAACACCACTTCCAAGCAACAAAATCACAGACCTTGAGCCAGCGCTCACACTAAGCTCAAGACAAAAGTCTTGACCACCGCTAGTAAACCAATAAGGAAGGAGACCATACTCTAGCACTCGGACAGTCGCAAGCTAACTAAGACCATCTACAGACCAAAGCTAGCCACCTCCTCGCAAGAGCAGAGATGGAAACCAATGCCAATGCTTAGACTTGATACCAACCCAATACAATCATAGGGAAAAGCAGTAGATGTCTCCACATCAACATTACAACACCAATAATGGAACCAAACAACCGAACCTAGTGAGTCACATCGACCAAGAGACCACACTCGTAGCTATAGAAAAGCCACGATTAAGAGAACTCTAGAACCAAGACAAAGGACCTACTAACACAAGAACAAATCCGAGACAAACTATCCAAACCCCATACAGATCAGGAATGCTTATCGACACTAACAAACAAATCACAAAGGAGAAGAACCAAACACAACTCAATACTTCGATGCAAAGGGCCAAAACGAACCCGGTAAAACCAATAAGACAAGAACAAACCTAAGAGAAACCGCTAACTAAAACGCGGATATAAAGAGTGACATCAGGCGAAGAGATTTGTAGTTCAAGCGAGCCGCATAAGACCTGGAAGGAAATCGATCTGAGACGAAATCTAATCTCGTGAGAAACAAGATCCGCGCACTCCCAAGTTATAAGTACGCCGCAACCTTGACTACGAGCAACCATCACGAACCCAGACCACACTCCAACCACCACCTAAATCGCAGTCACCGATCTAAGACCTCACACCAAAAGACCAAAACCACTCATCGAACCTGCCATAACCGAGAAAAAAGAAGAAGAAACAGACCGGTACCGGCGCTAACAAAGCCACTGGCATCGGTCAAGCCAGAGATCGAAGAAGAAAAAACGAGAGAAAATATCGCCAAAAGAAGTGGCTAGGGCGAACCCGTCGTTCTCCGAAACGTTTGCTTATAATATGTCCTATTTACCAGCTTTGAGAATTTAAAAGCACAAACTTGCTCAAAATTGCTATTAAAATACATTAAATATATAGGCCCCGATTTATTGAGTGCATAACCAAAATATCATTTTTCAATCAGAGTTGATTATTCACGGTACTAATGTCTTTTCTTTTATAGTACTACTCCCTCTATTGCATATTAGTTGTCATTTTAGCCTTTATTTTTTGTTTCATATTACTTGTCGTTCTGTGATATATCATGGTTTTTACCGGTTTTCGACCATGATATAAGTCCTTTTATCGAGTCTTTTCGTTGTATTTTGAGTCTTTTTAGCGTCTTAACAGGTTATTACACGTGAGGAGCTTATATGGTGAATACGGTGCATTTTGAAGCGTAAACAAGGTTGGAGCCGGATTTTGCAAGAAAAGAAGTTGATATGAAGCAGCCTGTCGATCGACAGCACCAAGAAGGACGATCGATCGACAGGCCAGCGCAGAAACCGACCTAAATACGTTTTAAAGAAGGAAATTCGCCAGTTAATGGGCCGAAAGCAGCAATAGACCGTCATAAAAGCCCACCACGAGTTTTACCTCTATAAATAGTTTATTTTAGGTTTTTAGAAGAAGAACTTAGATTTTACTTAAAAAAGTTTAGAGAGAGATTTTTAGGGTTTTTAGGGAGACAAGTTTACTTTATACTTTGAGATTCTTCGAACCCTATTGTAATTCTTCTTTTACTCTTTCTTTATGCATTATTATTCAGCTATGATTTGCTTTGCTGCCATGTCTGAGTAGTTTGCTTGTTAGGTTTAGGGTAGTTCGAATGGAATGATGATGAATTGTTAGGGTAAACTCACTTGTTAGGATTATCTGTTAGGTTCTTCACCTAGATTGCTTGAACTCTGATTTAGAATTGATCACTCTAAATTAGCTATCTTAGGTTGATAGATTGACACGAAAGTGTAATTGATTAGCCAGAACTAGATCTTAGGTGAGCAAAATTACTTATTCGCAAAGAAATTTGGTTTAGGGATTTTGTGAACAAATTGGACTTGAATTTAATGCTTGTTTAAATTGATTGAATTCGCAAAGAAATTTGGTTTTCTAGGGTTGAGACATAGTTAGATTTCGCAACGACAATTGGTTAATTATACATTAGTGTTCCAAGTTCTAGAACGGTTCTTAATTAAATCCTGATTTTGTTTAACCTGCAATTCTGATTCATCATGAGAATTACCCAAAAGCCTAGCACTTTGTTTAATTGAATTTTAAATCAACAATCTTTCTCTGTTTCGATTTGCTTTTGTCTTTATTTTATATTATTTTACTTAGCCGAATTTGAAGTCAATATTCCTATCGTTTGATTTGACTCCCAGTGATTCGACCCCTACTACGACGACCTCTTAATTTGAGAGAGTAGCTCAGGGTAAATTTGAGCATATCAAATTTTGGCGCCGTTGCCGGGGAGTCAAAATCTTCCATAGGATTTTGATTCTAGAATTCTGACTAAGTTATTTTTGTTCGTTTTTACGCGTTTTCTTTTGTTTTTGTGTTTCAGTTGGCTAAGATGGTTAATCGAGCTGTAGTGGTTTTTCGGAATGCTGAAGGGGAGAATGTTGATCGAGATGGCAATCGATACAACAATCAGGGAGACCCCATTGATGAAGCTGGTAACATCATTGAGGTTATGGATACAGTTGCAGCAGAGCGTGCTGAGCTAGATCGTCAAAGGGTTGAGTTAGAGCGCCGGCGCGCAGAGATTGAGCATCTGGCTCAGGCGAATCGCGGACCTCAGGGGGCAGTAGTTAACCAACGCACTTTGGGAGACTACTACCGTCCTGAAGAACATTACGCCAACAGGGCAGCGATTCGACCTCCTAGATTTGAGCGGAGGGATTTTGAGTTGAAGCCTGCGTACTTCTCTCTTGTAGCTCAACATCAGTTCCATGGGCACCCATCAGAGCACCCCATGGATCATCTTGAGATGTTTGAGGATCTTGCGTCTAGCATCAAGGCTAACAACGTGTCGGAAGACTACATTATGTGTAAGCTCTTCCCATTTTCTCTTGCTGGAGAGGCAGCCTCTTGGCTGAAGCAGTTGGAGTCAGGATCACTGACTACTTGGAGAGATACCAAGAGTGCTTTCCTGAGTCACTTCTACGATGAGTCGCGCTCAGAGGATCTACGGGCTAAAATCCAAACATTCATTCAGAATCTGACAGAATCTTTCAAAGCTGCGTGGAAAAGGTTCAAGGGATATCAGAGAGATTGTCCTCATCACGGATTTACAGAAGTTCAGCTGCTAGGTATATTCTACAGAGGAATGGATTGGAGACATCAAATGACTCTAGATGCTGCGAGTAATGGGAATTTCAAGACCAGATTCCCAACTGATTGCCTTGAGCTCATCAAGAACGTGTCTACTAGCAATAGTACAAAGAAGATTGATGAGGAAAGGAGACGAGGAGCTGGTCAAACAAATGGAGCTGAGATTGTTGAGGAAGATGTTAATTACATCAACCAGAATGGTTACCAGAGTCAGCGGTATGGGAATCAGTCAGAGAACAAGGGATACAACACTTACAATCAGAGGAACTACGGATCTTCATCGTATCAACCGATTCCTGCTAAATCTTCAGAAAGTGACTTGAAGAGTATGTTCGAGCAGCTTCTTGAGGGGCAACAAACCCTAACAGCAAGTATCAATGGGAAGATTGACGGGCTGTACACTAATCTCAATGGAAAAATAGAAGCCATCAACATTCACTTGAAGAAGCTTGATACTCAGGTTGCTCAGACTGCTGAAAATGTAAGGAGACAAGAAGGTTGTCTTCTAGGGAAAACGGACATGCATCCAAAACACTTCTCCAATTCTATCACGTTGAAGAGTGAATCACAAGTGATTCCAACTATTGGGAAGTGTGATCGAACAGCGGTTCATGAAGAAAACCCAAATTCTAAGTTCGCAGAGGCCCTGTCGATCGACAGACCTAGTGGTTGTCGATCGACAGCTACAGGAAATTTCTGTACGAACTCGATTTCAGCAGCCCTGTCGATCGACGCACCTGATGAGTGTCGATCGACAGGCCCGAAAAATGCAGAGATTTTCGAATGTCAGTCTGAAACCGCTATTGAACGTGTCTACAAGCCCAAGATTCCGTATCCAAGGAGTCTATACCCTTCAAGCATCAACCAAGGCAGTGACAGAGCACCTCGAGAGGAAGAGAACCAAGCTCCAACATCATTGAGGAAGCTGCCAAAGTTGTTGAATCCGGGAATGTTTGTGGTTCCTTGTTCGATCAATGGTGTAGAATTGAAGGATTCTTTATGCGACACAGGAGCCAATGTGAATGTTATGTGTGAGGCTGTTGCAAAAAAGCTAGGAATTTTGGAGTTACAACCCTTAAGGACTCCTATCGAGCTCATAGATAGATCATGTACGATTTCTAAAGGCTTCATTCCTGACGTATCTATTCAAATAGGAGATTGTCTTGTTCCTACGGACTTCTACATCATTGAGAGAAAGGATGAAATCTGTAAACCATTGGTTCTTGGTGCACAGTTCCTTGCAACAGTGGGAGCAATGGTGGATTTTCCTAATAAACGAATCTCCTTCTCGAACATCAACAAGAATGTCTTCTATCCTTCGGTTCTTGTCACAGCAGCTTCTTGTATGAGTGTCAATGTTGGAGATACGCTGGGTATTGAAAATGAGACGAAGAAGGTTCAAAACGTTCTCAAGTTGGCTTCTCCCATTCCACGTCGCCATGACAACATTCCTGCCAGTTCTAAGTGCGATGAGTCCCCCAAGGTGAAGCGCAGGAAGACCTCTAAAGCATTCTCCAAGTTCAGAATTGTCATTCCTTCGGAGTTAAGAGACAAGGGAGAGATAGTTGTCCAAGAGATGTTCGAAAATACTATGAAGCTCTTTCCTGGTATTGTTCCTTGCAAGTCTGGGGGAGTGCATTTCAGTGACCCACCTCCAGCCTGAACATCATCCGCAGTCAAGCTAATGACTGAAAACAAGCGCTTGGTGGGAGGCAACCCACCTGTAAGTTTTTCTTTTCTTTTGAGTCATTTTTCTTTCTTTGAGTCCGTTTGTTCTTCGTTTCATTTAGATTTCTCAAGATTTGTGAACCTTGTTGTTTGCGACTCTTTGCTGTGGTATTTGATGGTATTTTGTTTCAGTGATCTTCAGTTTTTCTTTAGATTTCTCCAACAACATCAGTCGTTAAAGCCAAGTTTTCAGAATTTCCGAGAGCCTGTCGATCGACACACCTGTTGGTTGTCGATCGACAGCCCCATGAAGCCCTATCGATCGACACACCTTATGGTGATCGATCGACAGGCCAGCAGAACAGGTCCGAATTTCATTCTTTTCACAAATTTTCTGACTTTTTCTTTTTCTTTTCACCAATCTCAGATTTAATAACACTGGGGACAGTGTTGTTTAAGTCTGGGGGAGGTAGTTACTAACATTGTTTTCTATTTTGGAGTCAAAAATTTGTTTTTATTGAGTCAAAATGTAGGGAATAATGATCTTTCTTAGGAATAAAGCTTAGTTTTTGAAACTTTTAGCTGCTGCGATGAAGCCTTTGGATGGAACGAATTTGAAATCAGATGATAGTACAGGTTCCCCTCTTATCGCAATTTGCAGAACGAAGTAGATCAAACTCCAGACTAGCACACTTGATCTCCATCTCGCTATATTCTCTTCGATGATATCACGACAGTAAATATTCAGGACTCCTTATTCTCTTTACCACTCTTTGTTGATCCTGAATGGCCAGCTCATTTTTAGTTGGTACCCAACCCCTAACCTTAACCTTTTATTCAAACCTCATGCAGTCTCTTTTCCTTAGTTTTATGTGCAGGCATGTGTATAAACTCCGGAGAGAAAGAGGTCCGACACAGTTTTTCATTCACAAAAATTGCACAGGAAAAAGATTTTGTAGGAGTACTTGAAAGAGAGCAGCAATGCTAAGCATTCTTTTGGACTTAATAAACAACAATGGTAATTTTCGAGACTAATATCTTTGTAAAAATCATTTCCCCCCCTTAGAGTCTTGAAAAAAAAAAAAAAAAAAAAAAAAAAAATCTTTTATTTCGAAAAATAAGTAAAGGAAAGGGAAATGATTATTTAAATAAGTCTCTAGCTTCAAAAGAAAAGTCCCAAGGAATGAAGAAGTTGGATGTGGAAAGTGGAACGTGATTATATGAAGGTGTTTGGTTCCTAATAACGTTTTGGAGGAGGGAGTGCAATGTGAATGAGAAACTGTGGGCATCAACTGGACCCGACTCTCTCTCGTGATTATGCATAATGTCTGCATCCACCAAATAAAATCCGGTAACCCTAAACACTCTGTAGCTCCACTTAAACACAAAAGCCTTCTACATCACACCTAGCCCTTTTACTTGGTTGATATCATTGGAGAGAATTCCATCATCACTTCGATTAAGTGTGCGACAGTTAGGAGAATGTGAAACTGATGGGTTTGAAGGTTAAGATTTGAGGCCCAACCTATGATGGTTGAGATTCGTGACCGCCAAAGGTACTTTGTTTACATGCAGCGAAAGAGTCAAGAAAGCGAAAGCAATGTTCCCAAAGATAAGTAAGTTCTCGCGATTTTCGAACCTCGACTTCAGTTTTAGTCTCTAGTTTGCTTGAGGGCAAGCAAAAGCTAAGTCTGGGGGAGTTGATATATCATGGTTTTTACCGGTTTTCGACCATGATATAAGTCCTTTTATCGAGTCTTTTCGTTGTATTTCGAGTCTTTTTAGCGTCTTAACAGGTTATTACACGTGAGGAGCTTATATGGTGAATACGGTGCATTTTGAAGCGTAAACAAGGTTGGAGCCGGATTTTGCAAGAAAAGAAGTTGATATGAAGCAGCCTGTCGATCGACAGCACCAAGAAGGACGATCGATCGACAGCTACATTGAAGCCTGTCGATCGACATACAGATAGACGATCGATCGACAGGCCAGCGCAGAAACCGACCTAAATACGTTTTAAAGAAGGAAATTCGCCAGTTAATGGGCCGAAAGCAGCAATAGACCGTCATAAAAGCCCACCACGAGTTTTACCTCTATAAATATTTTATTTTAGGTTTTTAGAAGAAGAACTTAGATTTTACTTAAAAAAGTTTAGAGAGAGATTTTTAGGGTTTTTAGGGAGACAAGTTTACTTTATACTTTGAGATTCTTCGAACCCTATTGTAATTCTTCTTTTACTCTTTCTTTATGCATTATTATTCAGCTATGATTTGCTTTGCTGCCATGTCTGAGTAGTTTGCTTGTTAGGTTTAGGGTAGTTCGAATGGAATGATGATGAATTGTTAGGGTAAACTCACTTGTTAGGATTATCTGTTAGGTTCTTCACCTAGATTGCTTGAACTCTTATTTAGAATTGATCACTCTAAATTAGCTATCTTAGGTTGATAGATTGACACGAAAGTGTAATTGATTAGCCAGAACTAGATCTTAGGTGAGCAAAATTACTTATTCGCAAAGAAATTTGGTTTAGGGATTTTGTGAACAAATTGGACTTGAATTTAATGCTTGTTTAAATTGATTAAATTCGCAAAGAAATTTGGTTTTCTAGGGTTTAGACATAGTTAGTTTTCGCAACGACAGTTGGTTAATTATACATTAGTGTTCCAAGTTCTAGAACGGTTCTTAATTAAATCCTGATTTTGTTTAACCTGCAATTCTGATTCATCCTGAGAATTACCCAAAAGCCTAGCACTTTGTTTAATTGAATTTTAAATCAACAATCTTTCTCTGTTTCGATTTGCTTTTGTCTTTATTTTATATTATTTTACTTAGCCGAATTTGAAGTCAATATTCCTATCGTTTGATTTGACTCCCAGTGATTCGACCCCTACTACGACGACCTCTTAATTTGAGAGAGTAGCTCAGGGTAAATTTGAGCATATCATTCTGTATTTCCAATGTATATTTATTACTATTTTTCCATTTTTTATCCTTAACTTTCAGCTTAATAATTACTTTTATCAAACAAAATAATGTATTAATTAGGGGTAAAACAGAAAATTTAATTGTTTTCTTAATTTGTATGAAAACACCTAAAATGATAAGTAATTTGCAACGGAGGGAGTACTAGTTTTACTTTTACAGTTATCGTTAGGGGTTTGTAAGCAAAAAAGTCGTTGTACCATTTATTCCAATGACATGATTATAAAGTCAACGGAAAACAGAGCTCATTAAATTCACCGATTACAAATGAAAAAGTACATTGCCGAAGCAACCATCACATTCATGCTTTATATATCCCTGTCGAGTATCACAAATAACTCTCTTGAAAGTGTTAATTTTTTCTTGAAAACAAAAGACGAGATGTCTTTCACAATACAATCATTCATACTTGTTCCATGGTTCCTAGTACTAGTCGTATTAACCGTCGTCATCACGGCCAGTGGACAAAACTCTCCAATGTTTCCGGCGATGTTTGTGTTCGGAGACTCTTTGGTGGATAACGGAAACAATAACCGCTTGAATTCACTTGCTAGGTCAAACTATCTCCCTTATGGCATCGATTTCGACGGAGGTCAACCCACCGGTCGCTTCTCTAACGGCAAAACCATCGTAGATTTCATAGGTACATACGTTCCTCGATATTACGTTTAATACCGTCGATTTACGGAGGTCAATAGTATATAACTTACATAATTGTTTATGCATGCATGCATGTTGTTTGGGAATCAAACCCACTTTAAATTATACTAGTAATTACTAAGTTCTTGTCAAATCATTTAGTTTGTTTTTAGCTTGGAATATCAGTTTTTTAATAAAATGGGATCTTTGGTTATGGATGCTTGCAGGAGAGTTGCTAGGGCTGCCGGAGATACCGGCGTTTATGGAAACTGTAGACGGAGGAGTTGATATTCTCCGGGGAGTCAACTATGCGTCGGCTGCCGGAGGAATCCTAGAGGAAACCGGTCGCCATCTGGTATATATCTACATAAGTTTAATTAGTTTTTGTTCTTTCGAATGTTTATCAATCGGAAGTTGGTTTAATGTCACTAGTTTAAAGATTTGACCGATTGAGCATTTTTCATTTCATGGAGGGAATCCAAGTTTGAAATCTACATCAATAAATTGTTTTTATAAAACAAAATGAAAATGAAAACTACTCGTAATGTTTTACATTTTTGCGTGTGAATACTTAGTAGTAATATGGTATTAACAATCACACACGGCCATATATAGTTTATATCTTCAGCTAAAACTAAAAATACTGAAGTTGAATATATGTACATGTAATCATATTAATTGGTCTTTCACATTCGTTTTGCACAAAACATGCATAGTTTATAAATTCAATTCTATTGACTTTTCAAGTGACTTTGATTGGGGGCACGAAGTTTTGAAATAAATTTTCAAGTGACTTTGATTGGGTGCATGAAGTTTTCACTAGACCATTGGCGATTGGGGACATTTGACTATGAGACATGCACATGAGAATTTAATAGCCCACACCAAAAAAATATACTAATAAATGAATGTGCATGCCATACATGAAGGGAGAGAGATTCAGCATGAGAAGACAAGTGGAGAATTTCGATAAGACATTAATGGAGATAAAGAGGACGAAAGACTCGACAGTAAAAGAGTATATGGCAAAGTCATTAGTGGTGGTCTCATTGGGCAACAATGACTACATTAACAATTACTTGAAACCAACGCTTTTTCTCACAAGCTCCATTTACGACCCTACTTCTTTCGCCGACCTCCTTCTGTCCAACTTCACCTCTCATCTACTTGTAAGTTGATTTCTCTTACGGTTAATTATAAAGAAAATATGGTAAAAAAGAGATGATTAGAAGTGGTAAAACATTATGGTTTGGTAAGAGATAGTGGTACAAAAATGTTTTCAGTTAATAATATCTTTACGGTTTTGAATTATAAAAACATAAAATAAGATAAAAATGATAAGAGCTATGACCTATGAATTCCTTTCAGTTGATTCCAAAATTTTAGACATTAACTAGTTGCTGCCATAAATCTAGTTGGTAATTAGTTATTGGGAAACTTACATTTTCCATTTACAATCCATGATGCATCAATTCTATCCATGTATATATTGAAGAAAAAATGGAAGAAAACTAAATTTCTATATGTAGTTCTATATACTGCATGCACTTCCGTTTTGTTTTTTCACTAGAATATATCCTTAAAAACGTACGAATATATAAATTGATTCAATGTTTTTAAATGGTATAACAAAATTCATGATATGATAACATTCGAGTTTTCTCTATAGGAATTGTATGGAAAGGGGTTTAGGAAATTCGTATTAGCTGGTGTGGGTCCATTGGGTTGCATACCGGACCAACTAGCCGCCCGGGGAGCTCTGCCGGGTGAATGTGTGTCGGCGGTTAATGAGATGGCTGAGCAATTCAACAACCGTCTCAAGTCGCTGGTGGATCGCCTCAATTCCGATAACAAAACCACCGGAGAAGGCATCTTTGTCTATGGCAATACTTATGGAGCCGCCGTGGACATCCTCACCAACCCATTTGCTTACGGTTAAGTTTCTAATTTTATCCTTCTAAATTACAATGTATTTATGATTTTTATTTTCATTTTTGAAATATTTTCAAAAGTATTTTTCATTTTAAGTTTAGTTTAGATCAGTTAAACAAAAGTAGGGCATTTCAAATTCAAAGTATACAAATTTTGAAATTAATGGTTTATTTTGTTATGTTTTGTTTAGGGTTTGAAGTGACGGATAGAGGGTGTTGTGGAGTGGGCAGAAACAGGGGAGAAATTACGTGTTTGCCACTAGCAGTACCATGTGCATTCAGAGACCGACACGTGTTTTGGGATGCATTTCATCCAACACAAGCTTTTAACCTCATAATTGCTCAAAGAGCCTTCAATGGTTCCAAATCCGATTGTTACCCCATTAATCTTTTTCAAATGTCTCTTCTCTAATCTCAACAATTCCTCATTTACCTAGGTTTTAAGTCAATCTCCAATTTGTTGCATATTTCTTCTCATTGTTATCTTTTTGCTGATACATGTCTCTTTCCATATGAAGTTTTTTGGTTCTAATTTTAGTCTGGATCATTTAAAGATTATATCTTTGGTATTTGGAAGATCAAAGTACTTAGAGAAGCTTATATACTAGACTATGTTTGGTTCAAAGCCTTCAAAAGTATATTTTTAATAGGAGATTTTGATACCAAATTATGCGAAAATGTTGTAGGCTATTAAGTTTGAGTTTTTTATGGGCTTCCAACTCAAAATCAATTGGCTAATGAGTGAATTGGAGACCTTCATGCATAATGAAAACATAAACATTTGCTTGTTGTTTTGGATTTTCCCTCAAATTTTCCCTCAAACCACAGGAGAAGGCAATCCCTCAATACCACATTCGATTGGAGATCTTCACGTATTGGATTTATTTTTATTAGAGACCTACATGCATAATGAAAACATAAACATTTGCTTGTTGCAAACTGATTCATTTATTGTTTTGTTTATATAGTTTTTTTCGTGTTCTATCAATTGATTTGTTTATCGTGAGTACTTAGACGTTTATGTGAATATACAATATTGTGTTTTTTACAGATGTAAAACTCAAGACATGAAAGCTGGATTTGGTTAGCTCGAAGACAAAGACGGCGGTTCAATCATCTCTTGGAGCTTTGGTTAGCTTGATTTTTGGTTACTTCCCTTGTTGTAATTTCTCCTAGTTTCCTTGTTTTTTTATTTCTTTTTTGCCAAGGAAACTTTGTGTAGGGTTACTGTGTAATCCCTAACTTTCATATATGATATTACCTTTTAACAACAAAAAAAAAGAAAAAAAAAAAAAAAAAGCTGGATTTTACGGTTTTTTACCAGTTGAGACAAATCATAAAATGATTCTAAAACTTAGCAAATAAATTGTATGTAATTAGCTTTTAAAAGGCCCAAATACAAATGTTTGAATAGAAAAGCCCAAGCCCAAATTAAGGTTAGCGACTGAGAAAGAAGATAAGCTTTGGAATTCCCGTAATCGGTAAATCATTTTTCCCGGCGAGATGGAAACGGAAGCGGTGGTTCGTACCGTCGCCGGCGTCGACTGTTTCGTTTCACTACCTCATCAACTACTCCATACACTTCAATCCACTAGCTCATCTCCGCTCCCTCCGCTTCTCCCTGTTGAGCTTCGCTCCGGTGACCGTCGTTGGCCGGTTGCTTGGTCCGGCTCTAGCTCCTCCTCTTCCGCGATCGAGGTTTATCTCTTTCTCATATTGATCCTGTTCAGATATGAATTCTAGCTTTGGAGGTTTGATTTTCGTTTTGTTTCTTCCATTAAGATTGCTAGAGTGTTTGCGGAGAGTATTTCGTTACCTGATGGTATAGTTGTCCAAGTTCGAGTTCTTCCTAATGTGCAAAAGGCTACTTTAGTAACAGTTGAACCAGAGACTGAAGATGATTGGGAAGTTCTTGAGCTCAATGCAGAGCTTGCAGAAGCAGCTATACTTAGTCAGGTTAGTTGCTTTTTCTCTAGTTACTGAATAGTAAGCTGTAACATTCTTCATCAGTTCTTATTAAGATTTTGATCGTAGTGCTAGTAAAAGTTTTGCTTCCTAGTCGATTTCTCTGCGTAGCTAGTTATGCCTAGTACACAATTTGATGGTGGTTGTAGTTTGTGATAATGGCATAATCAGTTTGATAATGGTCTGCTGATGGAACATTCGAAAACGTTGTTTTTTCAGGTGAGGATACTACATGAGACGATGAAATTCCCTTTGTGGTTGCATGATAGAACTGTGATAAGATTTGCTGTGGTTTCAACATTTCCATCAAAAGGGGTGGGTAAGACCATGATTATTAGTCTCTATGTCTGCAATTATTATAATTTGATTAATAACAGAAGTGTCTTGACTTGTGGCTCGTTTTCAGTACAACTTGTGCCAGGAACTGAAGTAGCTGTGGCTCCAAAGAGACGCGACAGAAATCTCAACGCAAAAAAGGGTGCTAATGCTCCGGAAAAAGAATGTAACAATGTGAAGGTTCTGTTACGTGTACAAGATACTGATAGATCAGCCTCTCATGAAGCTGATGTCAAAGGATTTGAGCTAAGAGTAGCCCTCACTTCCATTGCTTATATTCATCCTGAAACTGCCAAGAGATACTTGCTAGAATCTCTTCAGTTGATCTCGGTATCCCCTAGAATACCTGTGAAAGGTAAAGGTAGTGCGAAAAAAGATGAAGCCTTAAATGTGAAAAACAGTGAAGCTAAGGTGGTCGAGAATGGCGTTCCAAATGCCAAGAATGATCCCCGTCGAGCAATTCTTCGTCTTGTCTTTTCTGATTTAGCTGCTAAAGGACATCTAATGATGGCTGAGTCTCTTCGTCTCTATCTAGGAGCAGGCCTTCACTCATGTGAGTTAATTTTACTTAAACATACAGATGCTTATGTTTTATGTTCGTCCATTTTTTATGTTAGTGTAATAATCTTATCGGTTTGTTCCACTTGGTCTTTGAAATGTACGGAAAGACCGAAGTATAGTTATTTGACTGGTTATTTACAATATGCGGCACTAGAATTTGTTTTGTTTATTTATTGATGTACTTATCATGAAGCAAACTTGTTAGGTTTTTGAGAGTTGCATGCATTTGTTGAATCCAAAAGTTATAGAATGGACCATTTACTGTTTTCCATTCTCAATTGAGCTTTGTAACCACAGAAGGATCATGTCTGAGTAAGAGTTATCACTTGTATGTAGGGGTTTACTTAAGGGGGTGCAATATGAATGTGAACAAAGAAATTCCTGCTCTTTCACTTTCTCCATGCATCTTCAAGATTTCTGAAAAGGAAAAGGTGCTTGATAGAGGGACAGATTCGCTTGGCAATCATAACTCTATTAGAAAAAGCAGTCATCCACTCTCTGGGTTGAGCACCAATTTGGATGTTGTTGACTGGTCTGTGCATGAGAAGGTTATTACGGCTCTTTCATCTGAGGGTTTGCGCGATAAAGGAGAAAAAGATAATGCCTATCAATTGAAGAATAAGAAAGGATTGGAATGCCTTACTCGCCTGTGGTCATTGGCACAGCTTGATGCTATTGCGTCAGTCAAAAAAGTTGATGTAAGTTCGTTAGTTGTAGGAAGAGAAACATTGTTCCATTTTGAAGTGAGAGGGCTCGACTCTTATAAGTCCAGAGACGCTCATTTGGAAATTGGGAAAAAGGATAAAAATGTTCCTTTAGAAATTTTGTACGTTATGACAGTCTCTGACGAGTCTACACTGGGTGATGAATTCACTGTGTATGAGCTTACATCGGATATAAGTGAGAAGAGGGACAGTGAGGTGCATACTGAGCCGGTGCTTGAGAAGATGGATCTTGGTGAACCTATATTTTTCTCTACTGCTAAAGAAAGATACTGCAATAAAGGTGTTTCCCCGGACATATCTTCCTTGACGTGGATGGGCCCAATTGTGTCGGATGTTATCAAGAGTATGTTTCTACTCTCTTAGCATCATCTTGCTTTAACTGCTATATCATGATGCCGCTCTAATGTTATGCCCATATATATATATATTGTGTTTAGTTTTTGCTATCACATATGTTCTAGTGGCATATAAATTGTCTGAACCAATTTTTGACCTCAATTAAAACGGCTTGATCATCTACTCGTTGTGCAATCTTCACATTTGGGTTGATTTTAACCTGCCTATTTGATCGCTTGTGGAGAATGTCATGAACAGATGTGTTCCTAAACCCAACAGTACTATTATGCAGGGCTGACCGCGTTGTTGTCTCCGGCAGCTGGAATGTGGTTTAGCAAGTTCAATATTCCTTCACCTGGGCATATCCTCATATATGGGCCTCCTGTGAGTTCTTCTTACCACTTTTGTTGTTCCATTTGGTATCCTTCGAAAATGAATTTTGTGCATTTTGGCACTTAGATTTACGTGTGTTTAATTCCCAATTGATTTGTTCTCCCGATGAACGTTAGTACGTTACCCATTCCAAAGCTATCCCTTTGGCCAGGCATGAGTATCAGGGTGTTTATATTGAAGCTTTAGATTTGCTCTTCCTTATAACCTTAAACTTTGTTTCCCTGAGTTCAGTCGCTCCTTAATTTCCCTTTATTCCTACTGGTTGACATGACCTAGTTGTTTACTGGTGTAAGCTTCTGGTTGATAGGGTTCAGGAAAGACAATATTGGCAAGAGCTGCTGCAAAGTACTTCGAAGAACAGAAAGACTTGTTGGCACATGTGTGAGTGATTATGGTTTACGTTTGCCTATACTGATCTACCCTAACCAACTTGATTTATCTTTGAGAGATTCATTCTGGTACAAATGTGGTCTAAGTTTTGATTTTCCATTTGCAGGATTCTGGTATCGTGTTCTTCTCTTGCATTGGAGAAGGTTCAACACATCCATCAAGTCCTTTCTAGCGTAATAGCTGAGGGCTTGGAACATGCACCATCCGTCATCATTTTGGATGATCTTGATAGCATTATCTCATCGGCTTCAGACACAGAAGGAACTCAAGCTTCGAATGCTATTACGATGCTTACAAAATTCCTAACGGATGTTATAGATGATTATGGGGTATGATTTCTTAAAAGCTATCAGGTCCAACAGTTCACTGTTTTCAAGTGTTATATCCACGTTTATGATCACACTTATCTATGCATCATGAGTTACTTTCCTGGAGTGTAATGAATTTAATTATCTGAAAGCAAGACTCTATACAAAGACAAACATTGCTTCTCTTGATAGTCCTGATGACTGCATTTTTCACCTTTCTAATCAATACAACATTAAATAGTAGTTCTTGGGACTTCTTGACTCTCATTTAGTTAATCAGTTCTATTTTCCTTCACTGAACAGGAATACAGGAATATCTCTTGTGGAATTGGTCCACTTGCATTTGTTGCTTCTGTCCAGGCTCTAGATCAAATACCACAGACATTGAGCTCATCAGGTACAAACTTGTTATAGACCAGTACTTCTACTTGTTTTAACAATATTGTTTCTAGCAATATTATTTCACGTAAATGATTCATATGCTATTTTCAGGAAGGTTTGACTTTCATGTACAACTGGCTGCTCCTGCTACCTCGGAACGTGGGGCCATACTGAAGCATGAGATACAAAAACGCCTTTTAGACTGTTCAGAAGACATATTGCTCGACTTAGCTGCTAAATGTGAAGGATATGATGCATACGACCTGGTATTATGCTTTTCAGATTTGATTTTGTGCCAAGACTAGAAAAGATATTTGAAAGAAATGTTGGCACACCTTGGAAGCTGATACTTTCAGTGATCTTCATGTTAGATATTTTTTTAGTTTAAGCTTGCTATTTTGTTTTAATTTGATTATCATTCTGTCCGTGAATTTACCGTGTGCTCTATTTGAATTCTCTTTTTCCAGGAAATATTGGTTGATAGAGCTGTTCATGCTGCCATTGGCCGGCATCTACCTAGTGAATCAAATATATCCAGATACACTTTAGTCAAAGAAGACTTTACTCGAGCTATGCATGAATTTGTGCCCGTTGCCATGCGTGACATCACAAAGTCTGCCTCTGAAGGTGGTCGTTCGGGGTGGGAAGATGTTGGAGGTGTGACTGATATTAAAAATGCAATCAAAGAGGTATATAAGCATGCTGATTGCCATATCTGATTTTGTTGCCCCTGTTAAGATCTAATTAGTGTGGGGTAGGAGATTTTGCCAATATTGTTATCCTTTTAGTACTGCAACCAGGAAGTATTTTCTACCTTGATTTATTTGGTACTATCTTCTGGCATTTGTCTATGTCGTTCCATGCTCTTTAATGAAATTACTTACGCTTTGAGTGGAAAACAGTATTTTTCTTATAAACTCTGGGTTAATATACGTTGAATTGTCTGGGAACAAATTTGACTTCCACTGTGCCATATAATGTAGTGTTACTAGTTATGTTAACAACTACAGTATTGATAAGTAGTGACATAGAGATTCAACTATTTGCTCTTTTCCAATGTCAGATGATTGAGCTGCCATCAAGATTCCCAAAAATCTTTGCAAAGTCTCCTCTGCGTTTGAGATCAAATGTTCTCTTATATGGTCCACCAGGTTGTGGGAAGACTCACATAGTTGGTGCAGCTGCTGCAGCGTGTTCCCTACGGTTTATATCAGTGAAGGGGCCTGAGCTATTGAACAAATACATCGGTGCTTCTGAACAATCTGTAAGAATAACGCCTCTTTTTGTTTTCCATCTTGAAGAACCTTTTGAGATGATTATCATGCTTTTTAAATCTTCAGTAGCGCATGCTTTCTCTGTATTGTTGAATTTATGTTGATTCTCCCGGGTTTTTTTTGCTGAGTCTTTAATTTGTATTAACCAATAGAATGGTATGGAAACCAATGGTTCTAATAAAGAGTTTTCACAGATCACATAACAACAAACACACTTCTCCTTCTTTCAGGTCCGTGATATATTTTCAAAAGCAGCAGCTGCAGCTCCATGCATACTCTTTTTCGATGAATTCGATTCAATTGCTCCCAAGAGAGGACATGACAACACCGGAGTAACTGATCGAGTTGTTAATCAAGTAAGTTACTTCAAAGTCTGTGCATATTCATCCACGTAAAGTTCAAACATCTCATATTTTTCATTTGTGTAGTTTTTGACAGAACTGGATGGAGTTGAAGTTCTAACCGGGGTCTTTGTATTTGCTGCAACAAGGTATACACCAGAATAACTCTATATTGCATATCAGTTTTAGTATACAATCTACAGGAAATAGTGAATTCTTCTGAGCTCGAAGTAATACATTCCATTATATGATACCATTTATGTTGAAGCAATGAAGCCTGTTCTCAGTTCTCACTTTAAGTTCTGATTACATATAAAAGATGGATATCTGATTTTATAATGGTTTACGCTATAACAGTAGACCAGATCTACTCGATCCTGCGCTCCTAAGACCTGGCCGGCTTGATCGTCTTCTTATGTGCGACTTTCCATCCCCACCAGAACGATTAGAGATTCTTACAGTTCTTTCTAGAAAGGTTAGTACTCCCATATAAAGTCTAAACAACCATAAACTAAAATCCTCTATGGATAATACTGTAGTTTAAAATGATGGTTACACAGCCACTTGCATCGGATTTCATCTAGATAAAAGGCTTGACATTCATTCAATGGTCTACCTTGAAAGATTTAGATTAGAGCTATCTATATATATTACAAGTTAAGATGACAACAAAAATATTTGCACATTTCTGCAGCTTCCTATGGCTGATGATATCGACCTAGATCCTATAGCTCAGATTACTGAAGGCTTTAGTGGAGCTGATCTTCAAGCTCTTCTCTCAGATGCGCAACTTGCAGCTGTTCACGAGTTCCTGGACAAAGAAGACAAACCCGAGCCCGGAATTACTCCAATAATAACCGATCCTCTTCTGAAGTCGATTGCTTCTAAAGCTAAACCATCAGTTTCCGAAACCGAGAAGCAAAAGCTTTATGACATATATAGCCAGTTTTTGGACTCAAGAAAATCGGTAACACTCGCTCTTCTCCACCTTAATTCCACTTCTCTTTTATACAAACCATAAAGTTGATTACTGACAACGTCAAAAAATATCTTGTTCGCAGTCAAGAGAAGCAAAGGGCAAAAGAGCAACCTTAGCATAATCAAAAGTATCACAAAGACAAAAATAGTTACATTGTAGAAATCACATCATAAGGTAAAATATCCCTTGTGATATAATGTAAACAGTGATAAGCATTAAAAAAAAACAGATGAGAAAAATGGTTAAGAGTGAGTTTTGAGATATAGATAGTTAGAAAGCAATAATGTATGGTATCCGATTCGAATTGAGTCGATCTTCAGACAAACCGGTCCAAAGGATTTGAATGTATCTTCTCTATGATGATTGTGATAATTTCAAGTGACCAAACCTATTCACAATTGACAAGGCCTTACAAAGATTCTATATTTGACAATGTCTTCATATAACAGTAACCTTACAGCCCTAGAAATGGAGTCAACCAAATATCCATTGAAGATGAATTGAATCAGTTAAGGCAGTTGAAGAAACTGTTACAAGTTCAGGTAATAATATTTCATCACATTCAACCAAAAGACAGCCCAAAACTAAAAAACAATATTACCAAACAAAAAAACCGTTTGGTTAAATTTATATATTAGGAGAGAGAGAAAGGTTGCTGTGACGTCTCTCTCTTCCTATCTCCTTAACCGAAACGGCATGCATTTCTTCCTTGTTTAACTTCCTTTCTCCATTCCTTCACGACAACATGAAATATAACTCATCACAATATGTCATTCTTGATGTTTGACCAAACAATTTTCTAAAAAGACCCAAACCCAAAAAACGGTTAAGAACAAAAGGATAAAAGAGTCTTTTTCTTTCTTTTCATCTTTTCCTCCCTTATTCTTCTCCTGTTTTTCCTCTTCTTCTCTTTTCTGGTATATGAACAAGTTCTGAGCTGTGACCAATTAGACCAACAACAGTCTTTATCTCTTCTTTCAGTTCTCTTTTCTCTCTCTCTCTTTCTCTTCTTATCTTCTTCTGTTTAAAGTTTCCCATTTCTTGATTTTTGGCTCAAAGACCGCCATTCGCATTCACATTCGCCTTTTACTTGCTGCCTCGGCTTGCTCTTCAGGTATCTCTTTGGTCCTTTATCATCATTCTGTGTGGTTCCTGATGCATAGAACAGAAATACAAAAGATATGAGGTTTTAGCTTCTGGTTATCAAATAGTGAATAGTATGTAGAAGTTCTATAAACAATTCTTTCATCATATGAGCAAGTAACCACCATAAAGATGATGAAAGAAGACAGATTTAGGACATGACAAGCCCTGTTCATTTGTCATTCCTACAATTAGTAATAGCACCAAACTTCGATATAGATTTTTGAGTATACAACAAGTCAAAAGCAAATTCAGGAAAAGCCAATTTTTTCTTTCTTTTTCTCATAAGAGAATCTAGTGGTCTTTTTTAAATGGTAAGGTTTGAGTACACGACTGCCTCATCTTTTGTGTCTGTAGCTAATTATGTTTTTGAGTTGCTTGTTTTCAACAATTATGACGATTGAACTCTTTAAGAAAGATAACCGATTTTGGATTTAGAATAAGACTTTTTAGTATTTTTTACCTTCCATCACTCTCATTTCTGAGCTCCTTGCATGAATTGACATTCATTGATTCTCTAGATGGGACTATATTATGGAACGTCCCCTTTGAGGTCTGAATATTATTCATCTTCTGATCAGCTGCGTAAACGATAACATTGTCGCAGGTCAGAGGCGGAAACACAGGAGTAAATCAAAAAGCCTGTTCTATCAGAGAAAAAACTTACATATGAATAACCAAGGAAGTCAGAATGTTGCAACTTGCAAGCCCGTCACTACATTTGTCCAAACCGACACCAACACTTTCAGAGAAATCGTCCAGCGCTTGACAGGTCCATCAGAGAACAATGCTGCAGCAGCACCAGAACCAACAGTGATAAAAACCGCCATACCAAAGAGGCCGACTTCTAAGCTCCATGAGAGAAGACAATGTATGAGGCCAAAGCTTGAAATTGTCAAACCTCCTCTAAGCTTTAAGTCCACTGGTACGACACCAACATCTAAATCTGGTAATACCACCCCTTCTTCATTGCTCTCTAACTTGTCCTTGATAGAAGGGGAGAAAGCAGAACCAGATAGTTGTACAGCAAATACTGAAGAAGAGGAGAAAGCCATTAAAGAAAGACGCTTTTACTTCCATCCTTCGCCAAGGTCTAAACCAGGGTATACAGAACCAGAATTGCTTACTTTGTTTCCTTTAACATCTCCCAATTCGAGTGGCAGACCATAAACTCGACAGATTAATCATAAGCTTGTTCTCTGCTTACTATCCCAAAGATCATGTACATGTAGCGTTTCACAACAATATCATTGAAAGAGAAAGATTGTTCACTTACATTGTATCAGTCAAGATTTGTCTCTGTAATAGCTCTGCAATGTTTTTGTGTAGACCAGCATGATCTAGATTTGCAGCATTTCAGAATTTTCATATATTAAAGTGCCCCTGGCTCTTTCATCTGAAGATATAAAGCATTTAGTACGTCGTAAATACTGTCTCTTCGAGGGTGAGAACAATCTCCAGACACAAAGACACTCCTTTGCTTATCCAAGTCTAGCCAGCTACATCCTGGTGGCTTTTTCATTTCCTTTTTTTTCATAAGGTTTCTCAACTTCATCACGCCTTCCCATTTAGCATCTGCAGCATACATGTTTGACAGTTGAACGTAGTTCCCGGCGTCATCAGATTCAGCTTGCAAAAGATGATTTGCAATTACGCGCCCGAGATCCATCCAATTAAAGGTTGCACACGCCCTTAACAACGTTCCCCATATATTTGCATTGGGTTCAACTGGCATCTGTGTGGCGAAAGAATATGCATCATCAAGCCGACCCCCTCGAGCAAGTAGATCAACAACAGAAGCATACTGTTCCATTGTAGGTTTCAAGCCGTGAACCGTCCTTATTGAGTCAAATATTTCCAATCCATCCTGTACTAATCCAGCATGACAGCATGCAGTCAACAGAGTAGTTATGAAAACATGATCGGGCTTAATTCCCAAGTCCATCATATGAGAGTAGATCATAAGTGCTTCCTTACCCAAACCATGTACAGCATACCCACCTATCATAGCAGTGAACAAAACCAGATCTCTATGAGCATCTGACTGGAAAACAGAATAAGCATTCTTCAAGCTGCCACATTTCGCATATACGTCTAGTAGAGTCCCCTTCAGGCGGATATCAGCAAGTCTGCCTCTAATAATAAATCCATGGCATTGTCTTACTAGATGCAGAGAGGCTATCTGCGCGCAAATAGGAAGGAGATTCATGATAGTCACAGTGTTAGGCCTCATTCCTCGAGCTTGTATCTCACGGAAAACATCAATGGCTTCATTAGGACAACAACTTTCAGCATAGATACGAACCATCAAACTCCAAGTGGTGAGATCAGTAGTAGACATCTCACTGAACAGCGCCTGAGCATCATCATGACTTCCACTATTAACATATCCTGATAACATTGAGTTATAGGTAACCAAAGTTCTCCTCTTTGATAAACCCTGAAAAATCTTGTGAGCGTATTCTACATTACCACATTTGGCATATGCATCAAGAAACGCATTGCCCAGCATGGGTTCCTCTTCATCGTTTAAAAGACCGGCCTTAACTGAGTACCCATGAACTTCTTTTACTTTACCAATTCCCCGTACATTTGTGCAGAATTTGACTATGCTTAGAATAGTAACATAGTCAATAATGATTGACTCATTAAATACGTGGTGCAAGAGGTTTATAAAATGCGAATGTTTTGGACTGTCTGCCAAGACATCAAGCATAGCATTCCAAGATATTATATCCTTCTTGGCTATCAGTGAAAAGGCCCAATACGCTGCACTCGTGTCACCAAATCTTGCATAGAAACTAATGAGAGCATTCCCAACCGATGTATCCTCCAAGAGGTACGAATGGCGCAAAATATAACTGTGGATCTCTTTGCCAAAGGTCAAGTTAGCTAACTGTGCACAGACAGGAAGGATGCTTATAATAGTTACCGAATCAGGAGAAACATCCCCCTTGTGCACCAATATGTGAAATAACTGCAAGGCTTTAAACCACTCACAATTTAGTGCATAACCAGCTATGACGACGTTCCATGAAACCAGATCTTTGGAACCCATCCTCGTAAACAATGAGGCTGCTTCTTCTATTCTTCCGATTCTCAAATAGAAACTCACCAGAGAATTGCATACAAAAACATGAGTTTGCAACCAAGACCTCTGCACAACATAGCTATGAATCTGCCTACCACTTTGATATGCAATGTTCTTGTCCATAGAAGCACAAACTGGCAAAACACTTGCAATTGTCGCATAATTCGGCTCTGTAGATTCCTTCAACATTAGACAAAACGATCTAAATGCATCAGCCTTCATATTATTCTCAGAAAACCCAGCAATAATCGCATTCCACGAGACAACATCTTTGTCAGCTATACTATCAAACGCAGTATAAGCATCAGGGAAAACAAACCCGCATTTGGCATACATGGAAACCAGAGCATTCCCCACAAGTGTATCTTTTTCCAAACCGGTTTTAATTATACAAGAATGCATAATCTTCCCATTGTATGTATTCCCAAGGCGAACACACACAGGAAGAACAATCGCAAAGGTAACAGAACTGGGCTTAGGTTCATCAGCAAAGTGCATCGCTTTGAAAAACCTCATCGTCTCATGAGCACAAGAACCCATAAGTCCAGTTAAAACAATATTCCAAACAACAGGATCAACACTATTCATCTGCTTAAACATCTTCTGACAATCATCCATACTCCTACTTTTCGCATACATGTTAAGCACTGACTTCGATACCTCATTGCATCCCATATAACCAAGCTTGACCACACAACCGTGCAAACCCCTCCCTGATGTGAGCTCAGAAACTGAAGCACAAGCTTTGATAACACCCGATAAAACCCTGTAATCAGTTCCAAAACCAGACAAAACTCTAAAACTCTGAACAAATTGCCGTAAAACTTCCATATTTCCCCTAAATATCCAAGAAACAACCGTTTTCTCAAGAAAACTGAAGTTACAGAATCTGGATCAGACATTTACACAAACACCTGATGTGCAAGAACAGTTTCCCTCCAACCTCCAACCTCGCAACTAACCAATACATAACCATTGCCCATATGTGACAAACACAGTGAAAATAAAGAAAAACGCAATCTTGATTACTTCATCAAGTAACGAAGGTGTCACTTTAGTCTCCGTCTCCGCATAAAATCAAGATTTTTAGCCAGTTTAAACTATGAGTATATATATGGATTATTCTGATTGTAATTAAATCTAATGGGCTAAATAAGAATAAAGTATTATTTCAGGTCCTTACGTGTAATTTTACTATTCTTATCCTTTTCGAATAAAGCTCCATAAATATCTCTCTCCTCGAGTAAAGCTACAATCTCTCGACTTTGGAATATGGCGTCGCCGGGAAGTGAAACAGCGGCGGTGGTTGGCGGCGGAGATCAGCCGCAACAGCAGCAACGACAAGGTGGTGGGTTTGGGCAGACAATTAGCGGAATCATTAGAATCGCCGTCTTCTGCTACTTTGCTTCAAAGTTCTTCTCTCCAAAACAAAAACCTGTGGATCCTTCAAAACCATCTCAACCCATTCAGTTTATGTCCAATCTCTTTCATAAAGGAGAACCCTTGGTAACGTTTCTGGATTCTATCAGTAGCAAATTCGATTTGCGATGTTCAGAGTTTTTTTGTGTTCTACTTCTGGATGATTTAGGGTTTTACTGTATTGAATGGGGTTATGATTTAAGAATGGTGTTTGAATATGATTCTGAATGGTAAATTTATACTTCAGGATATGTGGTTTTATCTATCGGAGCATGAGGAATTCAATGACTTTGGCAATGAAGGTGCACTTGTTTGGCATGAGACTAACATACCTTATGCTGTGTGGAAACCAGAGAGTATTAGGACTTTGTCTATGAAGTATTATCCATCTGAGGTAATAGATATTTTTCGGGGTTTTTCGTATGCTTCCTTTGCGGTTTATATGTAGGGTTTATTGAGTTATATGGTGTGTTGTTGTTCCAGGCATTGAAGAATAATGGAAGTTTGTATGCTCATGTCTTCTTTGCTCGATCTGGTTTTCCTGTAGATCCTAGTGATCCTGAATACCAACCTCTTAATAGTTTTAGCAGGACACACCGTAAGAGTTTCCTTTCCTAGACACACAATACTTTTAACAGTTTTGGTAGTTAGATTCATTCATGTATTCACTAAATTGGATGACTCTTTTTCACTTCTTTAGCTGTTGCGACTTACTTGCCGAAGCGAAAAGCAGATAAGAGGAAGAGTCTGTTGGGAAATCCCAAAGACTCTGCTGAATCCAATGCAGAAGTTGAGGTATGCCTCTGCGGAAACTTTTGATAGTTTGCATATGGTTTTGGTCCTGTAGTGAAGCCTGTGTTATGGTACGCATTCTTATGAACTAACACTGAGCAGACTTCGCAGGAGGTTGATGGTCATGAGTCGGATCTGAAGGATGAGGGCCCTGTGGAATGGATATCTTACTGGAAACCGAATGTCACAATCAACCTAGTTGATGACTTTACTCGGTAAGTTGGTTCTGATAATTGGTAGATAAATAATGGATTTATGGCATGCTTGCTTTTCTTTTGGGCTCACTCTTAACCATGAATTTCGTAACAAGATTGCTAATTATTTTCAATTTCTTTACAGCTATCCACAGCATGGTGTACCACCAAACATTGCTCCTCGTATCCTTCGATTTCTTTTGGCAGAAGCCTGACATGCCTTTATTATTTGAGTTTTTGACAACTCTCTATGCACATGTTTCTCTATCATTTGAAGGCATTAGCATGTGTCCGCTGCATTTTTTAATCTTCCGTGCTATTTATAAGATGTGATGATCTACTAGCCAAATGTGCTATTTGCTTTACTTAACTTTGTTGGCAGACTTACTGGTAGAACCTACTACAGTAAACTACTACCCTACAGTTTTCTTCAATGAGTTTTGGCTGCTAAGGGACAAGTTGATTGCAATCAATGAGACAGTATCAGAAGTACCACTTAATCTGGAAGTAAGCCCGATAAGCATGACAAAGTGGCAGCTATTTCAGCAGATTGATCAGTCTTTCCAGATTCATCGTAGCTATGGAAGCATGCTTGATGGTGAATCTGACGAATTAAAGGTAAAACTGGTCCCTTATGCTCAATTAGCTTCATATGTCTTATTATATACTAAGATCTGCATCTAACGACTCTTAACTATGAACCCTGAAAGTGAGTAGAGAGATGTGAGTTATTGTTTTCTTCTAATGGTGATGTTTTTCATGGTTAATCATTTACCTGCAGAGGGTGTTTTTGGAAGGAAATCCCTATCTGTTGGGAGTCACGATGTTTGTTTCGATGCTTCATTCTGTATTTGACTTCCTTGCATTCAAAAATGGTAAACACCAAATAGAACAGCTACAATCCTGAATTGCTTCTTGAAATTTGCTATCTAGTTATCTAATGCTTTCCCTGCAGATATCCAGTTTTGGAACAAGAACAAATCTATGGAAGGACTGTCTGCAAAGTCTGTCGTACTGAACTTTATCTGTCAGTTCATCATCTTCCTTTATCTGCTTGACAACGACACTTCATGGATGATACTGGCTAGTTCTGGAGTTGGTGTTTGCATTGAGTTCTGGAAAATAGGAAAAGCCATGCGCATAGAGGTACATCTAATATTACATACAATCTGATCATAAAGTTCAGTATTTTTTAGCTTGTGTATCAACATCATTCAAAAACATCATCGAGTGATACTTTCAATCTGATATTTTTGCTTTCTTTGGATAAAACTGTATCAAACATGTAAATTTTCCAGGTTGATCGAAGTGGAATGATTCCAAGATTGAGGTTCCACGACCGTGAATCCTATTCAAGCAACAAGACCAAGGAGTATGATGATATGGCTATTAAATTCTTATCCTATGTGCTACTCCTCCTTGTCGCGGGTTTTGCCATATATTCACTTGCCTACGAACGCCACAAGAGCTGGTACTCATGGATCTTATCTTCACTAACGAGCTGCGTCTACATGTTTGGTAAAAAAAGCCTTTCAAAATTCTCTTACTCGAACTCAAACTCTCTTGTGATTGATTATGTTTGAGTTGAAACCAATGTGTTTTGTGTATTTGCAGGTTTCGTAATGATGTGTCCTCAGTTGTTCATCAACTATAAGCTGAAGTCAGTAGCACATTTACCATGGAGGCAAATGACATATAAGTTCCTCAACACCATCATCGATGATCTCTTTGCTTTCGTCATCAAAATGCCAATGTTGCATCGCCTTTCTGTCTTCCGAGATGGTGAGTACAGATCAATCTTTCCCTGAGATTGTTGGTTAATGTCTCTTAACTTAGTTTTGGAATTTACAAAAAGGTTATTGATGATGATCCAATATTGGTGGTGGTGTTGCAGATGTGATTTTCTTGATATACTTGTATCAAAGATGGGTTTATCCTGTGGACAAAACACGTGTCAACGAGTTTGGTTTTGGAGGTGAGGATGAGTCTGTGGATACGATGAGGATCACTGAACAAGAAGATGACAAGAAAACAAACTAATTTAGCTTTTAATGGTTTTGCTCTTTCTAAACAATTTTGATATCCAAAATATGTTTCGTTTTAGGTTAAATTATAAAAATCAAATTATGTGTTATGAAGATCAATTTTTGTTTTTTTTGGTCTTTTGGTTCATTAACCTCACTCATGTACTTAATAAAACAATAATCTTGGAAATTGAAACATTTAAAAACATATTAAATGATTTTATTGAATTGTTATTGGTTTAAAGTTATAGAATATTTTGACCCCAAAAAAGAAGTTTAGAATATTATTATTTAGTAAAAAAAATGCATTTATAGTTAAACATTATTTTGTTTTTTAATGTGTGAATTTATAACAAACTTTTGTGAGAAGGGAATAATGAACCAATGTGATTTCCATATAATTGTTCTGATGTTGCCATGTTGGTAAAGATTAAATACCATATATATTATGTTAGGGTAGATATATGTTTTTTTTTTTGTTCTCATCCCACAAGTTTGAAACAACAATAATCCATTTCCTTACGAAAGTGAAAGCTACTTTTGATATTTGTTTCTGGTGTAATAATATCATTTTTATTTGAATAAAAGGTAAATGTAACACTAATATATGCAACAACAAAGGTTTTCAATATTACATTGTCCATTCACAGTCCCCATTGAAGTGCAGAATTCAATGCATTTCATCATCCCTTGAAGACATGGGGCTGTGCCGAAACATTGTGTGGGAACACTACTTTTTTCACCAAACCCTAAACAAAACAAAACATAAAGTATAAATCAATTAACCAAAATTTTAATAATGAAAGTTTCAAAAAAAATAATGAAATACTAAAAGTAAAAAAAAAATACAGATGAACAAAATCTTAAAAGGCATGGAATTAGAACCTTGACGGCAATGAATACAAGAGATACCCAACATAATGGTGAGAACAAATACTACCAATGTTTTCTTAGTGAACTCCATAATTTTTGATTAGTGATGTTCATAATCAAACAACAATGGAGTCTATATATAGGTGAATTATTTGTAGAAAAGAATCGTAATAGAGAGATTTCAAATGATTTTTTTATTTAAAACCATTTAATATTTTGGGATATACATTGAAGAGAAAATTTTGATATATTTTTATAAATTATATGACATATATGGGAATTAAATTCTATAATATAGATCAGTATTCTCTTCCAAATTTTCATATTTCTCCATATTTGATGAAACATTTTTTCTTAGGTGATATTATGATTTTATAGAGGTGTATTGTGAATTTAATCTGACATCTTATGAGATTTGAGTTTTAATGATTTTGTGTGATTCCATGAATTTTGTTATAAGATTATAAAATTTGGTTGTTTGTATTTTGAATTAAGAAATCTTTTGAAATCTCAGTGACATCATTTAAAGTCAATTTGTATAACTTTAATAACAGTGGATTTGAATGTAATTTTTCAAATCACTAGTACAATAACATAAGATTTTAATAATTTTTTTAAAAAATCCATGATTCTATAACGTAAGATTTGACAAATTAAAACAAATTACATTAAATACTAGATTGAATATACACCTTCTTATAACTTTGATATATTTGTCAAATAAAGAAAATAAGATATACTTAGGTCAGCAAATACGACGTCGTTAACTAAAGACTTATATGGGCCGTATCTAAAGCCCATAGATATATTTCATAATGTCACGTTTTAAGTCCAATTCACTGATTTTTAGTGCGATACTCACACGCGCGAAGTGTGTGAGCGCGTGGGAATGAATCAGATCAAACAGCTTCACGCGCGAAGTCTTAGAACTGGCTTAGACGAAACCAAAGTTCTCTTACAACGATTACTTCAGATTCCAAATCTTGTTTATGCCCGAAAAATCTTTGATCTTCATCAAAACCCTTGTATCTTCCTCTACAACAAGCTAATTCAATCTTACTCTGTTCATAACCATCCTCATGAATCAATCTTCCTCTTCAATCTCCTCTCTTCCAATGGTCTCAAACCAAATCACCACACTTTCAATTTCGTATTCGCTGCTTCTGCTTCGATTTCTTCGGTTAAACCTTTACGGATGCTTCATTCGCAGTTTTTTAGATCCGGGTTTGAGTCAGATTCCTTTTGTTGTACTGCTTTAGTCACTGCTTACGCGAAGCTAGGAGTATTGTGTTGTGCGCGTAAGGTGTTCGACGAAATGTCTAACCGAGATGTACCTGTGTGGAATGCGATGGTCACTGGTTATAAAAGACAAGGTGATATGAATTCGGCGATGGAGTTGTTTGATTCAATGCCTTGTAAGAATGTAATCTCGTGGACTACTGTTATTTCTGGTTTTGCTCAGAATGGGAATTACTCTAAAGCTTTAATGATGTATTTGTGTATGGAGAAAGATAAATCCGTGAAACCGAATCATATTACTGTAGCTAGTGTTCTCCCTGCTTGTGCGAATCTTGGAGATTTGGAGATTGGAAGAAGAATAGAAGAGTATGCTAGAGAGAACGGGTTCTTTGATAACATTTATGTGAGTAATGCTACACTTGAAATGTACTCAAAATGTGGAATGATTGATGTAGCGAAACGGATATTCGATGAAATGGGCAACCAGAGAAATTTGTGCTCTTGGAACTCCATGATCAGTGGCTTAGCTACTCACGGGAAACACAACGAAGCTCTTGATCTTTATTCCGAAATGCTGGTGCGCATTTTTTCTGTTTATTCTGTTTAAGTTGGTTCATTGGTTTCTGGCAAGAGTTATAACACTATGATTTTTCTGTTGGTACTTCAGCGTAAAGGAGAAAAACCCGACGCAGTTACATTTGTTGGGTTGCTACTAACTTGTGTTCATGGAGGGATGGTGGTGAAGGGAAAAGAATTGTTCAAGTCCATGGAGGATGTTCACAAGATTTCCCCAAAGCTAGAGCACTACGGATGCATGATCGATCTCTTGGGGCGTGTTGGGAAGCTACAAGAAGCATATGATCTCATCAAAACAATGCCGATGAAGCCAGATGCTGTTGTATGGGGAACCCTTTTGGGTGCTTGTAGCTTCCATGGAAATGTTGAGATAGCTGAGATAGCAAGCGAGGCGCTGTTCAAGCTTGAACCTTCAAATCCAGGTAATTGTGTGATCATGTCGAATATCTATGCAGTCAATGAGAAATGGGATGGAGTTTCGAGGATGAGGAAGATGATGAAGAAAGAAACGTTGACAAAGGCTGCTGGATATAGCTATTTGGTAGAAGTTGGAGTTGAAGTTCATAACTTTACTGTGGAAGATAAATCACACCCAAGATCTTATGAGATTTATCAGGTTCTTGATGAAATTTGTCGGAGAATGAAACCAAAGAAGAGTTACTTTGACTCTACACTCCAGCATGAACAACTATGCATGTGGCAGTAGAGATTTTGTTCCTATTGAAACTATGTGATTTTGATGGCTGTCATTCATTCAATCAAGTAGAGATTTTTTTTCCGGATTTGGCTTACTCAATATCCAGTTGGACCAAACGGAAACACCATTGTATGTATATAAACATTACACAACAAAGTTTCCCAGAGGTTAAGCATATAACATAGGCTTTATTGTGTTCATTCAAATACAAAAAGAGGTTTTTTTGTTGTTTTTTCTCAAGTCTGATACTAATCATATAATCTTATTCCAACCTCATAAAAATCCCCACAAACTAAGTAATGAAAAAAACTCACTCAAGGGACAAGCTTGAATATTCACTAAATCCTTTACACATCTTTCTTACACCTAAACAAAGAGCACTACCACAACAAATGCGCATTCGCGTTACCTATGAGCCGTTGGTGTTCGCGGCATTGTGTACGGCATCTGACCCATGTTTATTGGTGCACCGGGAACCACTGAGCCAGGGACTGGAGCAGCATGGACTCCATAAGCCATGTGAGGTGGAGCTGGGAGGTTCACTGGTGTTCCAACTGCTGAGACCAATGGTCCACCTACTGGTTGACCCATGGTTGGCGTTCCATACATAGGAGGTCCCGGTAGTGGTTGAGAAGCAGCTTGCTTGGCTGATTTGTTTCCTCCTCCAGCAACAGCAGTAGGACTGGTGTTGTTGTTGTTGTTGTTGTTCTGACCAGTGATTGGTCCTTGTGGTGTTGAGGCATCTGCGTTGCCAACACTAGTGATGTCGTGAATGCTTGATCGTCTTCTGTCTTTGTTCATTGAGTTTTGACGAATGAAATACTTTTGAGCATGGCTCGCGACTTGGGTCGGTGTTCTTGTTACCACAAAGTTACGAGAAATGCTACGCCAATCACCTTTCCCGTACTTATCCAAACCAAGAAGAAATAACCTGTAACATAGAAACAACAAAGACAATGTTCATCAGAATCATTCCATAACCAAAAGGGAAGAATTATCCGGGACATAGTATCAAACATGGAAACAGGTAAAACCCTGCCACGGAATGAGTCTACAACCACTAGCAGGAAACACAGTTTGTCTACAACTAATATGTGGATTTCTTGAATGCTCCAGAAGCATACAGAATTGAAAATCCTACATCTCAGTTGCTTCTCCAGCACTTTCAAATTTTAGTTTCCTGAAAAAGCACTGAAAGACATTTCTAGACACCAGAACAGAGTTTTGAATATGAAACTAGTGATTTCTTCTCCTACCTTTCCTAGTTAATACCTACCTGTGTTTTTTCTAATTTCACTAGGAGAATCTATCACCACCAAAACTCAATTTGTCGAAAAGCACATGTAAAACCACCAAACAGATCAAGATAACAGGATATTAGATCAAGATAATGGCACAAACATAAGTCTACAAGAATGTTGTAGGAATTTGTCAAGCAAAACATACAAACAAGAAAGATATACTTCACTGTTACATCAATTCCCCATCTTTTAGCATGTGAAAAAGCCGGTCCAGTAATTATATTTTCCCAGTTATCTTACAGATATATACTCAATTTTAATTCTACGCTTATCTACCATTTAATATACCAAAACCACTAGCACCTTCGAGATAGTAAAATGAAGACTAAACTTTAAAGCAAGATTTTCTTGTCCCTTTTCTAAAAGGAAAGTGGGGTTCTCCAATAACAGAGGTAGGCAGACTAACTATCCTTTTCTCAAGGTTTCAGCATGATAAACGGCATCTACCTTCAACAAGTGGTGGACAAGACGGTCAAAATGGTCCCGGGGGTTAGATAGCATTTCCCCATCATCTCTAACATGGTGGATGTAATGATATAGCAGCTAGGACAGGGAGGTAAAAAGAATTTATGAGAACAGCTATCTCTGTCTCATGCCAAATTATAATTTCAATAAAAATCTGCGCCTTTTGAAACCTATCACGTAGATTAAACCTGTTAAATTTCTAGTTTTCCTTCTAAGCATTCTCTAGAGTTACCTCAGGTCCATCCCCCTAAAACCAAACGCAGTCATTCCACTTTTCCTAATGCTCTGAAATAGGGAGACAACAAAACTAAGGTCTTGCTTCTAAGCACAATATGAATTTGAAAACTCTGAGTTCCCAAAGGTTCATAAAAATTGACATCCAAGAATACTTCTAATACTCTCCTAGATGACAGAGATACGGAGCATAGAAACAGCAACAAACGTAATTTTGAGTGAATACTAAAGTAATGAGAAGCTCACCTGTGCTCATCTTCTGTCCAGGCAATACCCTTTCGCCGTTCTTGATCAGACTTTGATTTACCTCCTTGGTTAGACTCTCCCGCATGACTGTTACCTCCTTTCTTACTGGTTCCTCCTTCATCACCAGCATGGCCATTTGATCCATCAGGAGAACCATAAGCAGGAAGAGGCACACATCCTGATTCAATCCTACTAACATCTTCAACTAAAAGCTCGTAATGTTCTTTAATCTGTTCAACACTTTTCCCTGGAACATCTGCAGCAATCTTCTCCCACCTTTCCTCTGATTCATCTGTATAATTCGCAAGCGCTCTCTCAAACGCTATATCATCTTCCCTACTCCACGCACAACCATTACTAACTTCCTCCACAGTCATTTTCTCCAACCAAAATTCAATAGAATTTAACCCTAATCCCCCAGATTTCTTCAAAGTTCGTGTCTATTAAGTTCCACAACCTAGAAAACTGATCCCAAGTAACCAAAGCTGAGAAACAACACACCTAGAACACAGATCTTCCAAATAAACCTACACTGGTATTCCAAAATCAGAATCCAACAATACAAGAAGACTAAAAGGAATCAAGAGAAAATCTCGGGGATATATAAAGGAAAACTAATCGGAAATGGATTCTCTTCTCCAAACAAAATCAGATTCCCTAAAAATAAGGGGCAAACAAAAAAAACCCTTCAGATATCTTAGTCGTAGTCTACTAAGGAACTAAAGACGCGAAGCAGAAATGACAATTACCCACCAAAAGAGAGAAACTTTATCTAATCGTCACGAAATCGAAGCATGAAAATTGAAACCCAGGAAAAAAAATTGGGACTTTGTGAAAGAAAATTAGGGGTTTTTGGAAGGGTTTTCTAGGGATTGCGAGGACTTGAAGGAGAGAGTGAAGGAGAGAGGTCAAAACGCCATTGTTAAAGGGAAGTTGAAACCAAAAAGAAACAGTGATGATAACCATAAACACATTGATAGCAACAGTTTTCACAGCTCAAGTTGGCTATTTTTTTCTTTTATTTATTTAGGTAATTTTGACTATTTTATTTTACCAAGTGATTATTTTTGTTGACTAATATTTATGCTAAGTTTTTAATTCATGGCTGATAATTTAGTTTGGAAAGTATATTTATTAGATTTTTTTTGTTTTTTCACTTTCATAATGCTTTAGCATGTGCATAATTTGTTTTGGTGACATTTGGGGTCTTAGACAATCATTGACAAAATAATTATTATTTGTACTGGGATATTTTTTTTATCATAAGACAATAAAAGATTAAATCAATCAATTATTATAACTAATCTAATATATTTTTACGGTTTTTTCATTTAAAACTTATTTTTTGACGATATAAATGAACAGTCGATAATTTAGTTCTTTTATAGAAAATTAGGAAATAAACAATTATTTTCATCGTGTTCACGATGTTTTGATACATAATAAATGAGATTACGACAAATGGTTTTATATATAAAAATCAAGTTCATATATGATATACAGACAGTAATAAGTTTTGATCAAATCAAACAATAGGCCAAATAGGTTTCCACGCAAATAATATAGTTTTGTAGCTCAGACTCAGACCTAATAGCTTCTCCAACCCAAAGAAAAATGTAATTGCCTATGAAATAACTTTCTTCTTTTATGCAATATATGAATTACTGGTTGGTCATTGTAAAGAAAACACTTCTGCAAACATTCTATTTACTTTTTATGGAGACTGTCGTTTCAATGTTATTTGTTTGCAAAGAAAACACTTCTGCTAATATCATCTAGAACAATGTTGTGATTATGCAAGTGTATCGATTACAAAATCACAAAAATACTTACATAAATCCATGGTTCTAAAAATTAGTGGAAAAAAAAACATGTCTGCAAATTTTATAATATGTAGCTAGTAGCTTCTTCAAACATTTTTGTATTTCACAAGTTGATTTATCTCGTAGTGTTTATCGATTAGGAATGAAATCGGAATAGTGGGAGAGATGGACAAATAAGTTAGGGAAGATGTTGACGTCTTATCCATAAATATCCTTCAAAAAATATCCAATCAGACCGGTCCCCTTCACTACTTGTCCCATCTGTTCACAGGTCTCTCTGTACATTTTATCTTTTCCCCTTTCCTTTTTTTTCTTTCTCGATTAAATGCGAATATATCATTTTGATTTTTGTTTTTTTATATAAATTAATCTATTGAGGAAATACCCAAAAAAATCTAGGTAGATTTCTAAAAATCATTTTGGACTTTTATACCATCAAAATACAGAAACAATAATACAATTTTACTCTATAAATCATTTTCCACAAGAAGCCAAAAGGAACCATTCATAATTAATGTTCAATACCAAAACAGGAGCATCCTTTATTTCAAACATGCAAAAGGGTTTGTTTGGTTGTTCCCAAAATGTGTTCATCATAGTCATAATAAAACAAGTAAACAATTATGCAAAAGAGCAAATACAGAGCTCTCTCTGATACAACTTGAAGAAAGTTTTAACATTAACCATTTCAAACAAATACATTCATTACCTTCTGAAAAGTAGATTTGCATCCCAAAAACCCTAATAGTGTGCTTTCAGATTCTTATTTCCATGGAGAATAATTAGCAAATCCCCTGCCAACAACATAAACCAACTTTTGTAAGAGAAGGATATATTATAGAGACTGTTCATTAGCGAGCAGCCGGCTCAAGATCTGGAACGCCTAAAGATACTATAGGGCTTATAACGGAAAGTCTACCTATTCACAGAAACAATCAACTTAGGCTAAGTAAAATCTAGATCTTTGTTTTTAAGGTTGCAACAGAAGATAAAAAGATCAGGAAGGACTAGAGATGCAAACCTGTGTGCAACCAGGGTTTTAAGCAGCAGCCTGTAGCAACTCCCTTTCAGCGCGTTCCCTGATCCTTCTCTCCATCTCTGGCCTAAAGTGTCTTATCAGACCTTGCACGGGCCATGCAGCTGCATCACCCAATGCACAGATTGTGTGTCCTTCAATCTGTTTGGTTACCTCGTGAAGCATATCAATCTCTTCCAGCTTTGCATTGCCAACTTTCATTCTCTCCATGATCATCCAAAGCCAACCTGTTCCCTCTCTGCAAGGAGTGCACTGCCCACAGCTTTCATGCTTGTAAAAGTAAGAGAGCCTCGCAATTGCATCAACAACATCAGTTGATTTATCCATCACAATGACAGCTGCAGTTCCTAATCCTGATTGGACAGCCTTGAGCGCATCGAAATCCATCAGCACATCCTCACATACGTTCTTAGGAATCAAAGGGACAGAGGAGCCTCCAGGAATGATAGCAAGTAGATTGTCCCATCCACCTCTAACACCTCCACAATGCCTCTCAATCAGTTCCTTGAGAGGTATACTCATCTCCTCTTCGACTGTGCATGGCTTGTTGACATGGCCTGATATACAAAACAGCTTTGTCCCAGAGTTGTTCTTCCTACCGAAACTCGAAAACCACTCAGGTCCACGCCTTAGAATGGTAGGAGAAACAGCAATTGTTTCCACATTGGTAACAGTTGTGGGACAACCATATAAACCAGCATTAGCAGGGAACGGAGGCTTCAACCTAGGCTTTCCTTGCTTCCCTTCAAGACTTTCAAGAAGCGCAGTCTCTTCACCACAAATGTACGCACCCGCACCAAAGTGAATATAAACATCAAAATCATAACCAGAACCACAAGCATTCTTCCCCAAGAGACCAGCAGCATATGCTTCTCTTCTAGCCTTCTCTAGATTCAAACGTTCATTCACATACTCACCCCTGATGTAAATATACGCTGCACTAGCTCTCATTCCAACACCAGCAATCAAACACCCTTCCAACAACTTGTGAGGGTCATGACGCATGATCTCCCTATCTTTACAAGTGCCAGGCTCACTCTCATCAGCATTAACAACCAAATAAGAAGGACGTCCATCAGACACTTTAGGCATAAAAGACCACTTAAGCCCAGAAGGGAAACCAGCACCACCACGTCCACGAAGACCAGATTTTTTCATTTCATTAACAATCCAATCAGTACCCTTGAGTACCAAATCTTTAGTCCTATACCAATCCCCTCTCTTCATCGCCCCTTTGAGAAACGGATCATGTAAACCATAGAGATTGGTAAAAATCCGATCTTCATCCTTAAGACCACCGAAATGAGTCTTTTCCGGAGGCGGAGGCGGTGGAGGTGGCTGTGGAGTGGTGGAAGTCGATGCAGCTTGTGTGTTGAATGATCTCAAAGCTGGAACCAATCTGTTACTTTCCTTCCAAATCGATACTGCTCTCTGTAAACCAAGAATCCCCCTCACAGGTGCCTGTCATCAAATCCATACAACATAGAGGTTATATATCAAAGTAACATACATTAAAACGCATGATCTGATTCAAAAGGCAAAAACTTTAAAGCACAAAATCAATGTTTAATCATCAGAAAACAGAAAAAAAGTGAATAAACCCAATCGCTCAAGAGAAATCGACAATTCTCTAGCAGATCAAAATCAAATCCCAATCAAATCACAACCCATTAGATCTATATGAACAAAGATGTCGCATTTCGCAATTATTCAGCTACATTCGAAAATCCCGAAAACCCTAACAAATGCGATCGAGATTAAAAAAAACCTAGAAATGAATCATCAAATTGAAATCTGAGAAGCTGATTTCTTACCATGGAGAAGAAATTTCCGAGAAGAGAGACAACACTGGTCTTTGTTCGTTAAACACGAAATAGGGAAAGTAGAGGAAGAAGAAGGTGAAGCTTGGAGCCACCTGAGACCGACGAACTCAAGAGAGAAACTGGATGGTTCAGATTAGTCCGCGTTTCTCTTGACATTCACTGTTCTTTAATGGGCCTTTATTGGGCCTGACTAAATATTCATGCCCGGTATGTTTTATTTTTTATTGAGCTATTTATAAAACTATTGGGTATAATTTTGCATTAAGAAACATTTAAGGCGCCTTTTTACAATTTTCTCAATTTTCCAAATCGGCGTTTCAAATCTTTAACACGACCAACCGCCTCTCGCCGGCGAAGACAACAGAGGCGGTGGGTCTCGCAGCGCTTTTGGCTCGATTTTGATTTTAGGGTTTTTCTTGGTCTGGTTTGTTCGGCGTCTAATTCCCAAATCGGCGTTTCAAATACCGTCGTCTCAATCCGGCGACGACAAGCAGAGACGGTGGTTCTAGGGCTTTTCTTTGTCTGGTGAGTTCCGTCTATCTCCAATCTTTCGTGATTTGATGATTCGTGATTCGTGATCAGGGATTGTGAATTTGGTCGTAATTTTGGCTAACTAAGCGAAAATTCGAAATTTTCTAACCAAAAATTCGTTATAAGTATCTCTGATGGTTGATTCATTGTATTTTAGGTTTCGATTTTGTTATGAGAGATTCATCGGATTTAAGAGGTTCAGGGACTGTCATTGATTCTGCCAATATTGGTTTTCAGGTATAAGTCATCTCTGTATGCGTCTGTTTTGTTTTAGGGGGTAATTGTGTTTCATGTTGTTTTCTTTTGTTTTGGTTCTTTAGTGGTTTGATTGCTCCTAAGGTAATGGTGCAATTGGGTTATTGCAGCTACTAAAGAAGCACGGTTGGAAGGAAGGTACTGGTTTGGGAATATCCAAACAGGTGAGCTCTTTGATTCTTGTAACTGGTACTTTTGGTATAAGATTTCTTATTGATTTGATCAATCTGTGTTTGCTCAGTTTACAGTAGGAATAATGTTCAATTTGCTAGGTATGTTATGGTTGATGGATGCTTTTGCTTGTATATATATGCTCTTGAATGTTGTTTCGGTATGTTACCAATCCTTATATGTGTTTTTCATCTGTTTGCAAGTGTGTATATAACTGGTCAATTTCAATTTGATTTTATGTTTTTAGCCATCGTATTCATTATGTATCGTTTCTCTGACAATTCCTCTACTTGCAAGCAGGGGATATTGGTACCTGTAGAAACGCAAGTGAAACATAATACACTTGGACTGGGAGCAGAAAACTCAAAGAGACAAAGGAGAAACACAACAGATATGTCTCAGGCTACAATTTCTCAAAACAGTGAAAAGGTAAGTGTTGCACTTGATCTCACTCTTATTCCGTCTCTGCAGTTTGTGCCTCTTTTACTGATTACCTGGAGTTTTTCAATCTCTTAGTGATCTGAATGGTTTATGATATTTATCTGTTTTTCTGCTTCATATAAGCTATTTACATTGTGGAACTGTTCAATGGTAGGGGAATGGAAGTTTTGGGTCTGTTTCAGTTGTGATTAATAGACTAATAGAAGCATAGAGAATCGTATGTACACCAAAATATTTGTTAACAATTGAGTTACTGAATTCAGGTGTCGAACGCTGTGGGCGAGTCAGCTGGATCAAGCAGTTCATGGGCTGCTATCAATTCTTCCAACATTGGGTTTCAGGTAGATATGTCGAGCCTTGTTCTATCTAGGATGTTTGTATTTAATGTGTTTTTTTCCTATATTGAAATGGTCTAGCTGGTGTTAAAACCAATTGTGTTTAATTGGATTATGCAGCTCCTAAAGAAGCAAGGCTGGAAGGAAGGCACTGGTCTTGGAATCGCCGAACAGGTAAATTGTCATGCGCTTGTATCAATTCTGGTTCTGTCTAGCTGAGGGGTGGCATTTACTAAGGCAGTGTCATTCGCCATCAAATAGGAATGTTTCACTTCTCTCATTAACTGTCTTCTGTTTATTAGATTTCTTTGTCGAATTCATATTACTTTACTGTTTCTAGGAATCATGTTCATTATGTAAGAGTTTGTTGAACTAAGTATTCTTGTCCTTCTAAACAATTTGCTCTTTTTCTAAGCAGGGGATATTGGTACCTGTACAAACAGAGCCGAAACACAACAAACGAGGACTGGGCGCTGTAATAACTACTAAGCGAAAAGCTGCAAAACCTCAGGCTACAGACAGCGAAAAGGTCTGTTGATATTCCCTTGAATGCAATTTTAAATTTGTTAACTAAGATAAAAAAAAAAAGTGTTCATGCATTGATAAGAATCTGAGTTCTTATAAGTCTGCATCAATATATCAAGAGTTCTGGACTTGGGTTTGCTTTATTATTTAGCCATGAGCTTTAAATGTTTCATTTCGTATTGAAAGAAATATTTGACACTATTCTTGTTTTTATTGCTTCTAGTGGTTGATATCCATGCACATAATGTCTCTAAGGCATAGAACTTATCTTTGTCTTACTCTGAATTTCAGGATGAGGAAGTACCAAAGAAAAGCAAGAAACTTTCGAAGAAAATGCGGAAGATGATGGAGCATGAAAAGCATTTACAGGAAAAGGAATTTGAACGAGCCTTCTTTAGAGAGTTCTGGCCTGATAATGTATAAAAAAACAACATTCTGTTCCTTTTTGACCTTGATGTTCAAACGAAAAGCTTCAAATATGTAGTTAGAAATTCCAATAACTCTGTCTCTTATAGAAGCATGCGCTCAAAATTGGACTACCTTTTTGACATTTATAAAATGGGAAAAGAAAATGAACGTAACGCAGCAGACAAAGCAAACGAATGTCTTCCTTGTAAGATTCTAATTCATATGTTCATGTCCCTTGCATTTTTTTCCACTCATGCTTCTAGCATGACAATTCCAATTTCAATGGTAACAATTTTTTTTTAAAAATTACTCCCTCCGTTTCATATTAGTTATCATTTTAGGTGATTTCACATCAATTAATAAAACATTTAAAAAATTTGTTTTACCCTTAATTAATGTGAGTTTTCATTTGATATATGTAATTAATAAGCTAAAAGAGTATGGGTAAAAATGGAAAATTGATCATAAATATGTATTGAAAATGTAAAATGATAATTAATTTAAAATAAAACAAAAAACGACAACTAATACGAAAGGAAAGGAGTAAATAGTTTTTACAACTACAGTAGAACCTCGATAAATTAATATTCGATAAATTAATAAACATCATAAATTAATAAATTATCCCAGTCCCGAGTTGGGCCAATGTAAAAATTAACTCAATTTGATAAAATGATAAGATAATAATTTTTTTGAAACTTCTATGTAAAATATGGTCCCAATAATAGTATAAATTAATAATCATATATAATTATATATATATATATATGATAATGTACTAAACATGGTTTTAGTGATTTTTGTTTTAACTTAAAAATGAAAATCTCATTAGACCTTTTCTTTTAATTTAAGTGTTACATCAAAAACTTTTATAATTGTTTTTTCGATCTTTACCATAAACTTGTAAAAATTATAGGCAAAATAATTGATTCTTTATAATAACGCTTTCTAAATGTATTCATCGACAATAGGGATAATAACTATGATTTTTTCCTAAATTTTATACATAGTATACCATTTTAGTTTGATCGTCTATTATGATAATATCATCCACTCTATTGCGATAATCAAAAATTTTAATCAAAATTTCATCAATTTGCAAATAAATTCATTAAATTCCATAATATAACATTATTCGAAAAAATAAATTAAGAAAAATCTTACCTAAAACGGATTTCTCTCTATAAAGTAATAATTATGAATTTATCGATAAAATAATATTCTCTCTAAATTAATAAATTATCCCGGTCCCAACATTATTAATTTATAGAGGTTTTACTGTAGATCAATGAAATTCTCTTCTTAATATGGGCCGGTCTAAGATTTAAAGCCCAATTAGTTAGAATTATAAAACGCATCACTTCACCTTCGGAGTAAGTTCTCTTGATAAGCGGCTTTTTGTATAGCTCCGCCGTACCCCAAAGCCGTCGTCGTCACTTTAAACCTCCCCAACAATGGCGTCTCTTCTCCTACCTTCTTCTTCTTCTCCATTTCTCCAGATTCCAACTCAAACCAATGTCAAACCATTACTTCCCCCTCGCTCCTCCTCCGCAACACCACTCTTCGTCTCCTTACCTTCTCTCCGTTCTTTAAAACCGAATCATCGTCTCCTCTCTGTTTCCGCCGCAGCGTCGAAGAAACCGTCGGAGACGGAGACAACGGATAAAAAAAAGCAGCAGCAACCGGCGAAGAAGGAGGAAACGGAAGAGGAAGTAGAAGAGGATATGTTGTGGATTCAAGAGAAAGCTTTAGACCTAGTTGAGTTTACTGGATCGGTGACTCAAGCGATTCCAGGTCCTCGTGTTGGTAGTAGTAAATTACCATGGATGCTCGCTGTTCCGTTAGCTTACGCTGGAGTAACATTCGTCACTGCTTTTGTTAAAACCGTTCAGAAATTCTCTTCTCCTAAAACACAACGCAAGAAACTGGTCTCTGTTTCCACTGATTCCACTTCTCTCTATTGTGATCCTTTGCTTTGAACAAAGAACTGATTCGATTTTGGTTTTACTGATCTCTTCAGGTGAATCAGAATGCAATGCTTTGTAGATCTATAGATGAGTTGTTAAAGAAAGATGGAACTGTACATAGCTCTGAGCTTAAGGCTCTTGAACAAAAGGTGTGTGTGACTACTATATATTTGTGGTTTTTGATCTTTGATTGGAATATGAGAATTTGACATGAGAGTTTCTCTGAGTGCAGACAGAGTTTAACATGGAGGAGATATTGAGGAAATACATTCGTTACGCGTTGAATGAGAAACCGTTTAATCCGGAGCTTGTTGAAGATCTTATTCATCTTAGAAAAGCTTCTGGCTTATATGATGCTCAGATTCCTGGGATTTTGAATGAAATCTCTCGTCGTATTGTTAAAGAAAAAGGTCGAAAACGAAAACTAAACCTCGCTTTGTTAAGGTTCTTCGGTGCAGTCTTCTTTAATGGTCTTGGCATGTTTGGATTTGCAGGTCCTGTAGTGATGAAGATGCAAGGGTTTACAGAGAAAGGATTCAAGAGAAAACTCGCCGTGCAAGCGCTTTTCGGAAAAATTTACTATCTTTCTGAGGTAATGAATATGGAAACACAACCCTGACTTCATTCTCTATTGTGAAGGCATATTCTAACGCCATTATCTGTTCTACAGCTTCCTGAATTCTGCTTAAAAGACAACTCCTTAATCGTCAAGGAAATATTCGGAGTTACAGAGTAAGTCAGCTTGACTCTCCAGTGGAAGAATAAAGAATCTTATGTTTTTATAGTGTTCCTTAACATGCACATCTCTACAAAATATTCAGTGAAGATGCAGATAAGCTGCGGATACACGCGCTTGGTGAAGCTGGAGACATAGATTCGCTTGAGAAAATGGTGGAACTTGAGAAGACAACAGAGTCTTCTTCGGATAAGGAAAATTCAAATGAAGAAGATGACTCTAATGCTACTCCTTAAGATGTTTCTTCAAAGACCAACTTCGATACTAAATTTTTTCCATAAGGGTGTTATTTTCTTAAGTTCTTTTGACTTCATCACAAGTTGTTCAAAGCAGAAAGAGTCTGTTTCCAACCAAAAAAATTGTCTTTTGCCATAAAGCAAGACAGCTTGTAATAGAATTTTACTGCACCTAAATTGCAGCACAACAATAGAAGTTGTGGGTTATATTAATAAGAAAATTGCCCTTGCTAAATCTTTCTAAAAACTCATACAAGTCGCGATACTTCAGGTTCTATTCTTCTATAATCTCAGATGTTACTTACATTGCACGAATGAAGCCAGTTTAAAACTCTTGTTTCTAAAAATGGACTCTAATAAAATCGACATTTAACATTTTTGGTGAATTACTTGCTAACCTAATACATCCGCAAATGTTGATTCAGTTTCCTGGAGTCGAGAGTTGTAATTCTCGATGTTGAGATCAATCAGCCTTTACGGGTAGAGTCCGAAAGGTCGTGTACCTGATAACAGGTTTAAGGATGTCGATTTTCCAGTTTCTCAGCTATAAGAGTTTTCATCAAACTGCCTCCTTCAGATTGAATGTTCTGACAATTTCCCTGGCGTGATCATGTTCATGGAGCTCAACTAGTATTCTCTTTAACCGACGAGCAAGACCAGTGGATTCAGCGTCGTCCAGTCCTGAGGCAAGCCTTTTCTCGAGTATTCTTCTTAGGGTCAGAATACAATCCACAAGTGGTTGCAACGGACGACTGCAAAATCAAATAAAACCTTTTAGTATGCAGCAAGACAATGTGGTAATGTCCTCATATGAGATGCGGATACTATAATAAACTAAAAACAAGATAAACAAAGAAATTAATTTGTCTAAGGCGAAAGAGATTCCGAAAGGCATAGGAACCATAGCCTGACAAATACTCCTGGTTTTGAGGTAAGGCCCTAGACTATGCAATATAGAAGAATGTATGGTACACATCTTAGTCCCAATTTGACAGAGTTGCCTTCCTTAATCTCACATTAGCACTCGCGAAAAACCATAGCTTAATATCTCATGCAGACAGATTATAATTGAATTAGACAACGATATGCAACACCACAAAATGTCAAATACAATGTTTCACTACGATGAACCATGATTATCCTTATGTGTGAGAAAGCAAATTTTTGATTTGACTGTTCAAATAAATCATTGTTACCTGTGGGTTCTTGTGACGCTTGGTCCTGTCCATACTTCAGATAAAGAAGCAACGATCCTTTCGCTTCTTGTCAAAGCATCATGGATATTTGATGCAATACTTCTGACATGAGGTAGAACTTTTCCAAACAAAAGGTCACTAAGAGCCAAGTTCTCTAACACTGGAAGCGCCAGGATGTCTTTCCACATACATATATTTCTCATAAGACGGACTGACGTTCCAAACCTATATGCTGCAACTTGTGGAGCGTTAGGTACAGCCTTCAATACCAGAGGATCCCATGTTGGAACCTGGAGAACAAAGAAATAATCAGAGGATATAATTAGTCCACTATACATACTCATAACAAACTCAGAGAGATTCATCAGGAAATTAGCAAGAGACGTAACCGATTCAAATTCATACCGTAATAGCTGCAATGGCTTCAGCAAGACGAGCACGAATAGCAGCAAATAGTTCTGCTAGGGCCTCGCTTGAAGCAGAAACATAATTTGTCACCAAGCTTGTAGCAGCAACAGCATTCCTTGTCTCCCGGGTGCTAAGTATATCCCAACAATGAACTATCTGATGGTGCAAAATAGGAATCGCAACCTTTTCTACTAGCTCAGGGATAAGGTTAGCATCAGTATCATCCGGTGCAAAATCATCCCCATCTTCTGGCTTCCCATAATCAAATAGCAACCCATGCCTGGAGACCGAAATCATGAGTCAGATCAATTTCAAAAATTCGAAGTAAACAATGAATTTAGCTTACATGCTAAGAGACTAATGCCTACTACGTAAGATAAGTGAAGAATAAGGATGAAGGTTGGATATCGTAATTTGCATACCATTTCATGTCAAAGAAATCCACATCTTGATGAAGAGGATCCCATTTCAAAAGCTCCAATCTTACATAAGGTGAAAAGATGGAAGGAACCGACAAAGACATGTAAGCATCCCGATAAGTAGATGAATAGTCTTGCTTCCACCTCTCAAATCTCGCCTTCACCTTAGAAAGCTGGGAATACTCCTCAGATGCATCACTGAAGACCTTATCAGCACACTGAAGTAAGCTATCTCTGGTTTCCTTATAAGCTGAAGTCTCACTGTCACTCTCATCAGTGCTTGATTCTCCTTCTAATTTCAAAGATGATCCATCAATCTCCATGGCTGATGCACGCTTATTTTCAAATCGAGCTCGCCTTTTCTGCCGAGCTGCAGCCCTCTGTTCCACTTCCCTGCGCTTCTGCAAGTTCTCGTCTCTACCAAATTCATCAAGCTTAACTGGTTGATTTGTCTGCTGTCTTATAGAAGCAGACGCAGCCAACGCAGCACTTGTGGCAGCAGCAATCACTGAAGTACTGCTTCCTTGTTTGTTAAGAACTGCCATTGCTGCTTTCACGGCGGCCCCCAATTCTACCATTTCATCATTGTTATCTGCAATTCTCCTTTCTAGAATAGCTGACGCATGTTTTTCATTAAGTTCCTTCATCTGGTCTTCAATTTCCTCAATTAAGGAACCCTTTTCCTGCAACAGAAAAATCACAACAGGAATTAGGAGTGCTATTCCAACAACCGTTGGCTCGCAACTATTTTTACGCACAGAGCAATCCTTCCAGTAGCAGAATCTAACTACATGTGTCAAAGAACACATACGCCCAGATTACCTAGGTAATTCTATGAAAATATGGTTGAGCTCATTTTTTCTTGATTTTGTTAGAGATTATAATCAAACATACAAATGCTATATTCATGATTCTATGCAGTCAAATGAGATGAAAGGAATAGACATCAAGTGAAACAGTAGCCATTGGTATATCAAAAGTAAAAGAAGACAACCCTGCAACATAAGCTATATGTATACGACCACCGCCACAACATTATATGAAAGCGTACCTGCATGAAGTCGCAGATAACAGCAATGAAGTCTCTAAGTTTTTGCATGAAGACATACTTGTCTCCAGCTGCAGATAGAGTACTTTCAAGAGCTGTGATACTCATCAAAGAAGCAGTCAAATTCTCATCTGTCTTGGTAAGGGAGGATACGGTTTTTGCATGAGATTCCTGCCAAGTAATTGAAAATAAATGCAGTTCATCAGAAACCAATACAAGAAATATAATACATCACTAAATCAGTCTCATAACAAGTCAAATAGCAAAGAAGACACTAGCATAACCATGTGGTGAACTATGTTTAGAAATTCAACTAGAACAACATTAACAGCATACAAAACGGTGATATTAACCAGACCCTAATATAAGGCAGTAGATTCAAATATAGGAAAGCCAAGATCATAAAGCAATACCTTAAGTTTCTTAACATTGTCTAGCAATGCCTTCTTCGCAAGCTCGGCTTGTTGTGACATTGGTAATGTATCAACACTACTAGCTGGACCAATCGTAGGAGGCACTAAACCAACTGGTATCCCAGCATGATAAGCATACATCTGCGGTTGCTGCTGTGGTAATGGCTGCTGCCTAGGATGCAAAGCCACACCATTACTACTTACAGTCCTACTAGATCCATCATCCATTCTTTTACCAATACCCTTCTTAAATTGTTCCTCCTCCCACAACTTCTCTTCTTCAGCCTCATCATCATTCTCATAAAAACTACTTGTCGTAGGTTCTTTAGCTATAGGCTTATCATCACCGAACTCAAACACACCTTTCTTATCACCTTTGCCAGATCTCGCACCAATGAAACTTCCCTGAAAATCTGCATCTTCATCACTGACCACTTCAACAGTAGAACGATTTGCGGTACTACAATCCAGTGATATGAAATCAGGTGCTGGTGCTGAACGTGGATGATTCATCTTCTCTCTTTTAGCTTTAATAATAGCATCAATCGCCGCTTGATCATGAAACCCATCTCCAGGAAGATCATCTTCTCCTTCCTCATCGAAATCCAAATCCGAAACCTGTTTAACCACATCCTTAAGACTCTGCTGCTCTTGCTCCTGCATAGGTATGATCCTATCTAAACCCTTAAGCACTACCTTCGTCTCAGAATTCGCACTAGGTCGAGAATAAGGAAGCGTTCGTGTATTCTTCTGGAGCTCGAGCAACGCCTCTTTCGTATACGCACCAGCCTGAGGAAGCACGTTAGAAAGCGTAGATGTAGAAGAAGAAGAAGAAGCGGGACGGTGTTCCTTAGTGGAAGAGTTCAATCTGTGAGAAGATCCTGGAACACCGAGACGAGAAGAAGATTTGCTTCGGTCTTTACCGTTCTTAGGCTTCACCGTCACACGAGGAGGTCCATCTTCTTCCTCTTCGTCGTCGGCGAAACTGAGAAGCTTCTTCTTCGGAGCCACGACTGGGAGTTTTTTAGGTTTTGACGAAGGAAGAGCTGATGACGGTTTCGTACCGGCGGTAGCTTCTTTACCGTCGATCTCATCGCCGCCGTCGTCTCCGCGCCGCCGGAAATTCCTAGGGCGGTTACTTCCCATAACTTTTTCTCTCTCTCTAGATTTAGGGATTTTACGGTTAGGGATCGGAACTTTGAATAAGAGAGTGGGAATTTAGGGATTGATTATTTTTTTCTCATCTATATACATAAAAAACGAGAAATTCGGGGGGGAAAAGGTAAATTAATGGAAATAAAGTACTAAAATTGTAATATATTAATTTGCACATTTTTTTTTTTTTTTTTTAACTTTCAAGATCGATTTCATATACTAGATGAAACATAGTCACAATGTAACAGTGGTACAAGAAATTGAGGTACAAAATAATAAATGTAATCCAGAGAATGTAGAGACACTTCTTTTGTTACACGATCTGCCACGCGATTGTCATGTCTTGGCACCCACACTAATTCTGAAGGCCATAACTTAGAATGCCAAAATCTGATATCAGAGATCCAATTATGTAACGCAAAATTGTCATCAACTCCATTTGCGAGACGCACACCAAGTTGGTTATCTCCTTCGAAAATTACCTTCGCAAAACCGCGACCTTCAACATATTTCATTGCCATAAGGAGAGCCTGTAGTTCTGCCTCAAGTGCCGACGCACAAACTACGCCGGTCTTGTAACCAGATTCAATATAAAATCCTTCGGAATCCCTTAGAATCCACCCCATCCCAGATGGAGAACCATCTGTCCTAAACCAACAGTCATAATTGCATTTTATATAACCTTGTTTCGGCCTTTGCCAACTAGACTCAATAATTGGCGGTTGCTGAGAATCAACCTGAGTAATTGATTGTAAACTTGTACTCCATTCATGAGCTTCTCTTTCACAGTTGGTAACATCCTCTTCCCATGGACAACTTTGTCTTTGATATATGAGGAGGTTACGACTCTTCCAAATTCTCCATAAAATCCATAATGGTAATTGACGTTGAAACGCTGAAACTTGTCGGTTGTTCGCATTCTAAAAAATGGCTTGTAGTTTTTCTTCAAAAGACGTAGTCGGGTTAAAAATATTGAGATGACCAATAGAAGACCCTTCCCAAATCGCTTGAGCATGTGAACACTGAAAGAACAAATGGTCTAAAGTTTCTTCATCGTTGGAACATCTTCTGCAGCATCCAGCTTGCGTGATACGACGATTTTTCAGAATCGAACCTACCGGAATCGCATTAGATAAAACACGCCAAAGAAAATGTCTCAATTTTGGCGCTGTTTTCAATTTCCAAAGTACTTTCTTCTGCTGCGGATTGCCAGGTGGAGGTATTATTATATCACCATCTAGAAATTGGTTAAGTAACCAATATCCGGATTTCACTGTATAAATTCCAGAGGTCGTATAATGCCACCCAATAATATCCGGATTTGGTATATGACTTAGCTTTAACCTGAGAATCTCCAAAGCATCATCGGGTCTAAACAAGTCTTCAATTAGTACCTTATTCCAAGTATGAGTGGTAGGAACGAGCAGCTCACTAACTTTCTGCAAATCTGTAGCAACCCCTTCTTTTAGTTGAGGACTTCGAGGAGGATGTGTTGACAACCATGGATCAGAAAAAATGTCAATTTCATGTCCATTACCAACCACACACCTAAGACCTCGTTTTACTAATTTTCGACCTTCAGATAAAGATCTCCAGATATAAGAGGCTCGATATCCATCTCCTGCTTCCAAAATATTTGAGGTTGGAAAATACCTTCCTTGTAGAAGCCGAGCCACCAAGCTATTAGGATTGTAGAGAATTCGCCAAACCTGCTTTCCGAGTAAAGCTATGTTGAACTTTTCAAGATCACGAAAACCAAGTCCACCTTCATTTTTTGATAGACTCATTCGTTTCCAAGAGAACCAATGCATCGATTTCTTGTCATGTCCTTTACTCCACCAATAGTCTGCAATCACACTATTAAGTTCATCACAAATACCCTTTGGTAGCTTGAAACAATTCATAGTATAAACCGGCATTGCAAGGGCGATTGTTTTCAACAAAATTTCTTTTCCTGCCTCCGAGAGATAGCGGTGTGACCAATTATGAGTCCGTGCTTTAACCTTGTCAACCACAAACTGGAAGACTTCTTTCTGCCCACGAGTTCCGGAAGACCCAAATACTTACCACATCCACCATCATTATGTATATGAAGAATCCTGCGAAGTCTTGTTTTCACATCAATACGTATTTTGGCTCCAAAAGTAATAGCTGATTTGTGTAAATTGACAGCTTGACCCGAAACTATCTCATACTCTGTTAGTAATTTCATTATCGTGGTGCAAGACTTAGGATGCGCATGACAGAAAAACAGAGCATCATCGGCAAAAAGCAAGTGGTTAATGTTAGGCCCGGTGTTGCTTATCTTCATACCTCGCAATTGTCCTGATGCTGCAGCTCGTGTGAACATATGTGTTAAAACCTCTGCACACAAAATGAAGATATAAGGCGATAACGGATCCCCTTGACGTATACCCCGTTGTGGCTGAATCATACCAAATGGGACTCCGTTTATCAATGGAGAGAAAGTTACGGTTTCAATACACAACATGATCCAATTTATCCAAGTAGGGTGAAAACCGAGATTGGTCATTGTATCTCTGATAAATTGCCATTCCATCCGGTCATATGCTTTCGAGATATCAGTTTTGACTGTCATGTAAGATTTCGCCCATCTCTTCCTGTGCTTTAAAGAATGCAACATCTCATGTGCAATAATAACATTATCCATTATATTCCTACCAGGGACAAAAGCAGCTTGTGTTTCGGATACAATACTTGGAAGAATCCTCTGAAGTCGTCGAATCAAGATTTTAGAAAAAATCTTGTAACTGACGTTGCACAACGCAATAGGCCGGAAGTCACTCATGGTCTTGGGAACATCAGGTTTCGGTATTAAGCAAATATTAGTATGATTCGTCGCTCCTGAGAAAGCATTCTCTCTGAATATCCTTTCAATCTCTGCGATGATTTCGTGTTTTATATCCGGCCAAAATTGTTGATAAAAGGCACCAGTAAGACCGTCAGGACCCGGAGCTTTGTCTGGGCCAATATTAAAAACGCAAAACGTACTTCCTCTTCACTAACTGGTTTGAGAAGTTCTTCATTCATTGCAGCCGTGACTCGAGGTTGAAATCCGTCAAAAACTTTCGTGTAATCCCTTGATGTATTTCTTGTAGAGGAAAACAAATTCGTGAAAAAGTCTATGGCAGTACGACCAATATCTTTATCACCTCTGTGGATATGTCCTTGCTCATCTTCAATTGCTAAAAGTCGATTCCTAGCGATCCTCTATTTCGCACAAGCATAAAAATACTTCGTATTTCGATCACCAAACTGAAGCCAAACTTACGAGCTATCCCCTTTAGGCGTCGAACTGTAAGGTCTATGCCGAGACCTCGACAGTTCCAAACTGCTGTATTCATGTTGAATCGGGTGGTTTGGGATCCACCGTAACCTGAATCTTTGTGATGTCTTGTGTGCCTTCACTACTGCCTGTACCACTACCTTCACCCCTTTCACAAGTTGTAATCTTTCTCGATTCTGCGTTTACCTCTACCTCAATAAGTTTACGCTTTCTCGTGACCCGTCCAACCCGTGGATCATGAGCATTATCAACACCATAGAGCAACCTGAGATCATTCACTCTTGTTGTCGCAGGATCATAAGGAATATCACCCATGGAGTTAGGAATCCGTGGGCACGGATTAAAAAGTTCACTCACCTCATATTCCCGTAGCATACTTATATTGCCTTCAAAGATATCTTCTTCAGCTTCATGAACAAACTCCCCAGGGAGAGGTCGCGCTTCCTCATCACTGTCATTAGCATCCTCTGCATTGGCTTCCTCATCATTAATTTCACGAAGCTGCAGACCTTGATTGGGAACAAGTTCCACATTGGCAGCAACATCATCAGCATCATTATCATCATCCAGCTGTTGTTCCTCACCACCATTTTGGATCAAATAGTTACCGGAATCGTGGGTGAGCAATCCGCAAACCTCACAGAAACCTCGAAGACGTTCATACCGGAAACGGAGCAGAGTGTTAACACCCGGTGTGAATTGAAAGTTTCGTTGAAAACGAAGTGGGTTACGCACATCCCAGTGTAGACGGACCCGAACATACTCGACTCGCGTAGCAGCTTCAGCGTTGTAATCGATTTCCAACAACATAGCCATTGCTCGACCAATGTGAGCAATAACATCTTGGTTCATGAATTGGAGCGGAATACCCCGTATTTGGATCCAGAAAGGTATGAAATTAAGCATCTCAAGATTCATGTTGGGAGCCCATCGTTGCAAGACCAACATACGATCTGCAAAAGCCCAAGGACCACGATTGAGCACCACCTCCATTGCTTCCTCTGTCGGAAACACAAACTGGAAACGACTTCCGGCCACAATGCGACCATGGACAAGTCCCGCTTGTCCCCAACTTCTAGGTAAAGCGGCTACAATCGAACAAAGATTTTGCCGGCGAGGGACGGTGGGACGCCCCATGATGACAAACCGATTTTCAATTGCTGCTTGATTCACCACATCAAAGGGGAGTGGAATCGGTTCATCCTCAATACCCAAATTGATGTCTTGCATGCCTCGACGGAGATTATCACCCATGCGAACGAAATCTTTATAAACTTGATAGAAAGAATGATGATTTGAAAGTAATAGGAAAAGAGATCGGAGAATTGGAGATGGTGGTCTTCGTTTATATCCATATCCAAACCGTAAAGTAGTTTCACGTTTTGCATCACAAATCCACTCAGCGTAGATCGTGGAGATAACCGTCGGGAAATGGATCTGATAACCACTCACCACATCACCGAGAAATAAGCCTGAAACCGTCACGGAGACGGTGAAAATCACTCGGACAAGTAACCGTCCGGATATCGCCTTAAAAATCGTCATTTTTTTCTTAAATCTTTAAATCTTTTAGAAAATAAATTCTGAGAATATTAATTTTTCGTCATTTGCACAATTTTCTTTTACCAAAAAGTAGAATAGTTTACTTTATCCCTAAACGTAATTTGAGAATATTAATTTTAAATTTCTGAAAATAATAGCAGTAGGAGATTAATATTTAATTAGAACTATACTAAAAACACTTTAATCAATTTACAAAATATAAAATCATTAAAAATGAAATAGTTTTTAGTAGAATTTTGGTTATTTCGGTTCAATATCGTAGAAATCGAATTTGGTTATGGTAATTTAGTTTAAAAAAATTCTATATCCATTCGAATTATTCTACAACTTAATATGAGTTAAGTTCGATTTGTGTATTTTGTATATCTCTAGCTAATAATCGCAATATATACATTCGAAAATCAGATTTTGTATAATAATTTGCACAACTTCAATTAATTTTTTAATTAGTGTATAATGAAGCAACCAAGAAAAGGAAGAAATCAATGTTGCAAATTGCATTTTCTTTTGCTTTCTGTTTCTTCCACATATGGGTTCAGAATTTTAAAAACAGATTTTGCTTTCTTTGTTTGCTTCCATAAAGCAAAGGAAGCAAGCACAAAAGATAAAAGAAGAAGAAGAAACAACTTAACTGTTAAAGTAGTTTTAAGAGTCATTTTTTTTCCTTAATCATAAATCAATTCCCATTGCATCGGTGAAGCACACCATTACTACTACTTCCTTGCACTTGTTGCTTCTTCTGGCTTTGTGGGTTAATCTGGTCAAGTCCCCATATCCTTATGGTTCCATCGTCGCTTGCTGAAGCCAGCATGTGGAGGTTCGTCGGGCTCCAGCTCACGCAGTTAACCGCTCCTGCATGGCCTGGTAGCTTTACGATTAACTTCCCTGAAGATCTGTGCCATATGTATACCTGCAAATCACGTATATGTGCGAGACCAAAATCAGCATAAAACCCGCAGAGATATCGAGTGGATGAAGAAAGAAACCATTCTTCAATTATGAGACTGATTTAGAAAACAACCCGGATTAGCGTCTTTGATTTAGTTATGTTCTTTATATGCTTATGTGATGACACTAAAAGAAGAAAATAGTGGATTTTACCTGAGAATCCTCGCTTCCGCTAGCGATAAAAGCTTGTTTATATCCACCAAAGCATGATCTGATGATGAATCGTGAACGCTTGTGGCCTTTGTATCTCGACACAATCTTGGGCTCACCTTCTATATTCCAGAGACGGATTTCCTGGTTGAGGAGATTTACCAGAATATATTTGTTGTCATTCGAAATCGAGAACGAGGTAATCATGTCTTCCTCTTCGATAAATCTCTCAGCTGTCGCTTCCCTATCAAACAGCGATACCACGGAATCCTTGCATACACTAACGAGCCACTTTCCATCATCCGTCATTGCTATATCTGATACCTTTTGTGTCCTCTGACCTTTCCAGCATTCCATCTCTCGGCCCTCTAAGTCCCACATGCAAATGCTTCGGTCTGTCATCCCCGCGATTATTCCCTGCCCATCAGGATACCATCCACAAGAAATGGGACTGATACCGCCTTTTTCATACATGTGAACACAATCTCCTGAATCAACATCCCAGCGTCTGATAGCCTCTTCTGCTCCACATGTAAGAACTTGACTATCATCAGGACTCCATAAGATCGCAATCACAGGTTTCTGGTGGCCCACAAGTGTATGCTTCAATGAAATGTGCCCATCTGCGTTGATCTGAAAAGTACATTCTAAATGAGTCAGCAAACAGGTTGCCTTAATTAGAATAGGTAACAAATCAAAACTTTTAACAGGTTAGCCTTGGGTTGGTAAGTCAGCATTACCTCCCATATAACTGCGGTCTGATCCTTGGACGATGAAGCCAAATATTTGCCATTATGTGAGAATTGCAAGAACCAAACTTCATCAGTATGCGACTCCAATATCTGAACCATTCACGTAGAGAGAACTTAACGAATGTGATTTATGTCATTAACGCACACATGCACTGCAAGTCTGACTAAACTACAAACATAGACAAGAGGCCACATAAATAATTAGACAATCAGAGGAACGTGGTGCAGCAAAACAAATCCAATTCATAGCCAATGATGAAAAAGGAATGACCGAAAAACGAAAGCATCATCAGACTGAGACAATTATCATCTTCTATTTCTTTACGAAGACCTGATAAGGAAGTGGAAAAGTTTGCAGCTGTAGCCTTTCAGCTAAAGACATATGACTCTCCTATAGTTTCAACAAACGCACGATCGCCGAGAAACAGAAGCGACAACAACATGAAGGAAACAGAAGTAATATTCACAAATCAGAGCAGTCTAACCTGAACAGTCTGTGAAGGAATTTGGTGCTTCCCGCATTGATGGTCAGCGTATAGAGACAAATCACTATCCAAAGTATTATGGTAAACACAAAAATCCCGTTGAATATGAAGAGAATTCTCAACTAAATACTCCAACCTCTTTTCTGGGATTATAACAGAAGCAGGAAGCAAAATTTGCAGTTCCTCCAGAACCCTGGACCTTGAATTCACACTTTCTTTACCTGAACCCGAAGAGGTATGCGACATAATGTTTGAAGGTGATATAAGGAAGGAAGCGAGTTCATGAACACGCTTTGTATTAATATGAAGAGGCACAATCTCATTCCTTAAGGTGCCTAGCGCATCAACTATCTTTTCTATTTTCAGAAACTCTAAGAACTTCTGCTCTAGAAGTAAGAAGGACGCAGATTTGACAGCCTTTTCATCAGGCAGACCGATTCTGTGCAATGTCACAACACTTTCATCCCATTTACCGTCCTTTACCTGCTGCAGAAACACCTTGACGATAGAATTATGCAGAGGAATTCCAGATTCTTCCTCCAACATAGCCCCGGTTCTATCATATCCAAGCGAATAAAGAGCCCTAGTGATTATCCTAATGAATTCAGATTTCCTAATGACCCCTTTGGAGCCGACAGTTTCATCATCCCCTTGGGAGGTCAAAGGCCTTGCCATAAGGTCTCCCAAAGAGTTGTTCACACTACTACCTCTAACAGACGAGTTCCCAGAGAAGCCGTTCGATTCTTCAGCTAACCGTTTTGCACGTTTCAAAGGAGGTTCAGTATCCTCCACAACTCCCATGAAATTCCTAGTTCAGCCCATATAACTTTCCTGCAGAGACACAACATGAGACCACTGCACATTAGATCCATATAAAAACAGGAAAAAATGCTCTTTTTGCTAAAATGTCAGTAACCAACACAAAAACAGTACAAGGATTCAACTTTATCACAATCAGAGATATGCAAAAGGAGAGAACCATAAAATGGAGTTAAGAAACACAGAAACTCAGGTAGATCTACAAGCAGAAGATAGTAAATCAATCAAACCCAATTGATCAAAAGTAGAAATTAGTTTGATCAAAACTAAAAATTAGTTTCAACTTCACTTGTGTTCGATCGGAACAACAACAACCTGAATCTGAGATATGCCTAATCGATTCAATCACGATCATCACTTGCGTAAAACTACTCAATCAAACACCACAAAATCGACAAAGTACACATACATCCCCCAATAAAAAAAAACCCAATTCGTAAAATCAACATCAAACTAAAGATATATGAAGAAGATCAATTAACGATCTAAGAAGCAAAATAAGAAAAAAGGGTAAGAGTAAAAAACCAATCTTACCAAATAAGAAGCAAAACCCAGGAAGCAAAAGATAAGGTTTGGCGATTGCAGACGAAAAAGGAGAGAGATTGATTAGGTTAATGAACAGCCCGGAATCGAAACCGCTAGAGAGATGCGAAAGCGGTGAAAGAAGAAGAAGAAGAAGATAGAGAGAGAAAGGAAGTTCTCTGGGAAAAGAGAGAGAAGAGAGAGGAAGCAAATTAAAAACTAAGGAAGGTAGAAGAAGAGAAAAGAGGAGGCGTGGCTGATCACAAGGATACTCTCAATCCCAACAAAACTATCTCATTTTTCCTCTTTTTATATAATTTTTATTTTTTCACTTTTACACCATTGGTAAAAATCGATAATTAGGTTTATTCGTTTGCCAGACGCAGAGGTTGTAATCGTGTCATGCGGCTAAATGTTGTTTGTTTACTTGACCTAGGCTCTTGCGATTAGACGTTATGGTCAGTAACGGCGTCAATATCGACGTTGTGGTTAGTAACGTTGTCAATATAGGAAATTTTTAATTGTTGAACCATTTTTTTTTTCTTTTTTTTTTATATAATTTAATGATGTACTTTTTTGTTTTCAGATTGACAATTGTGAATTGTTACTATATTTGGTGATCTTTGATATATCAATTAGAATAACTAGTTTTAGCATGATTCTAGATAAAAAAGATATTGGTTTGTTACTTTTAGGAGGATTATGTGAAGTTTAAACCCAATAACTAGTAGCTATATCACATAGACTGTTAGGAGAAACAGATTCTCTCAATCACACAAAATATTTGGTGCGGAAGGTTTGTTGTGGTTTTAGTAGAATTATGGAATACATTTAGGATTTGATTTAGATTGTGCTAAAATGTTGTGGAAAAATTAATAAATTATTTAATCATTGTACATAGCTTCGATGAACAACATTTTCTAAAAGCAAAGTATGTTTCATGTACTTTCAAATTCAACCTTAAAAATTATATTTTGCATTATTGTCTTCAATACTCGTCATAATTTTATTAAGGTTTTGAATAGTGACAAACATTATTATAAAAACTTAGAGATCAACTTTTGATCATCAGTGGTATGGGACCTGGACCACTGATCTGAAGCTTAGAATCTCTTGACACTGATGGTAATCTAGCGTGATAATCACACTTATACGGTTTCTGTTTTGCATGACCAATAACAGTCCATTCTTCATCCTCGTACTCATCAAAAACATCATCATTGTTCGTTTGCTTCGGCCACCACGGAAAAGAATGATTCTTAAAACCTTCGTTATCCTCCCTTGTAATAGGAGGAGGATTTAACAAACCAGTATCTTGCATTACTTTAAGATTCTCCTTGGCCTGTTCCATACTGACATAGGGAATCTAAGCAGCTTCCAACATGGCCCTGAAATCGATAGGTGAGTCCATATTACTTTCCCTGCACAGACATAAACCAGACAATGTCACTTGCACATTATAAAGTAAGATCCAAACAAAAACCAAACTTCATCGGAACAGTTACAAGGATTCTACTTTGATTAATCAAAGATGTGCTGATTAAAAGAAGACACAAGTTCATGTACTAGGCCCAATCGATTCAACCACATAGTCACTTGTGAAAAACCCTATAATTCGTACAAAAAACAACAACATCGAACTAAACAGAACAAGGTTCACTAGCGGATAAAGATCTATCACACAAAAATCGAAAATGGATTGGAGAAAGACATAATCCGAATCTTACCAAATTAGAAGCAAAAAAAGATACTCCCGTTATTTTTTTATTGATGTTTTACAGTGATTTTTTTGTTTTGTTTAGATTGATGTTTTCAATTTTTTATGTAAAATTAATTGTGATTTTGAGTTTTTGACTGTTTAAATTCTGCAGTTTGTTTTTTTATTGGTTGATTTTTTTTAGAATTGATGATAAAACATGTTTTGTTTTGAAAAAATTAAAAATTGAATAATTTCTTAATTTGTGTGTAGAAACCTTAAACATCGTTTAAAAAAGAACGGAGTAAATGTTATTTTCTAGCGAGACATACCGTATGTGCTTGTGCTTGCTTCCTAAGCTAGGTTTAAGGTAGCTCTTGGGTCTAAAGACTCAATAAAACCGAACCACGTTAATGGGCCCACGCTCAGGCCCATATTTTATGTTTCTGTACGGAACTGAAACATCATCTTTCTGGTTCTTAAAAACCTTGAAGAATCGAAACATACTTCGAATTCTGGGGAAGAATCAGAAGTAGCCCGAGTTAGGTGTATCGAATTTTGGAGATAAAACCCACAATGAGAGAAGCGCCTGCTCAGATTCCGACGAGTTTCGGCCACGAGCTCAGGGCGTGTCTTCGATGCCGACTTGTCAAAACCTACGATCAGGTCTGGCTTCTCCTCTTTCTCGCTCAGTGTGTTCTTCTCTTTTGTTTAATATGGTTTTCTACAAACAGTTTAGGGATTCTGGGTGTGAGAATTGTCCTTTCTTCAAAATGGAAGAAGATCATGAGCGTATTGTTGATGTTACCACTCCTAATTTCAATGGGTATGTATGCCCTAAAATTTCAATTTCTTTGATTTGAATTTTACTGGGTTTTGTTCATATGTCTGTCTCTTACATGTGTCCGAATGGTTACATGGAGTTAAGTTGGAATCTTGGTGGGACTTTGGCTTAGGATGAATCATTGCACATTGTAAAATCACTGTGGAAACTACCTAAATTTTGCTGCTTTAAGAATGTTTTTGAGTTTAGTGGTAGTGTTGATGTCTCCATTGTATTGACATTATGATTGCTTTGCAGTATAATCTCTGTGATGGATCCACGTAGAAGTTGGAGTGCAAGGTGGTTAAGAATTGGTATGTTTGAGTTCTGTTTCCTCAACTATTGACTTCTCTTTTTTTGAGTTTTCCATACAGTGTTGCTTCTTCCTTCAATTGCTTGTTAGTTGCGCTTTAGATTTCCTAATTAGCTGTTTCGTGGACATCTGTTTGAGCGTTAGCTGCATTCAGATTTCTATGTGTTTATGGATTGATGTTGAGCATGTTCGTTTGTCTGCCGCATGCGGCTGCGGCTTGCGACTGCGTCATGCGGCTAGACGCTGCGATTGTTGTTCGTTTGATTTCCACGTGCGGCTTGCGGTTGCGTCATGCGGCCAGACGCAGCGTCTAGTCGCTGTTCGTTTGTCTGCCGCTGCGGCTGCGACTGAAATTTTAGCCGTGACGCGAATTTTTAAACGCAAATGCTGCATTTAGCTGCGGCCAAAAATTCCTGACGCAAGACGCAGCGTCTGACAGCATGACGCAGCCGCAGGTACCTGCGGCTGGCAAACGAACAACATTTTGCCGTATGACGCAGCCGCAAGCCGTTGCGGCTGCCAAACGAACATGCCTGTTGTATTCTCAGAATTGCAAGCTTTCTTTGAGAAAAATTATTCTAACAACTTTGTAATTCTTGTTTCCAGGGAAGTTTGCTCCTGGTTGCTACACTCTTGCTGTCTCAGAGGCACTCCCAGAGGAAATGCAGATAAAGATATTTACTTCAAAGCGGCTCAACGATATAATAAGCAATCCTTAGCTCAAGTTTCCAAATAAGAACATGTCTTCTCAAAGACACGACGAGCCGGTTACATATTGACTCTTCTCTTTTTATTTCATTTGTATGTGGCGAGCAGTTCCTTTGTCAAGAAGAGAGGGTGCAGTATGTTCCGCCCAAACGGATTTGAAGCCTTTTGGGATCAAGTGTCTCCATGTTGACATCTTTTGCTAATCATCAGCTTCAAGAAGACTAAAGTTTGAATCCATGGAGGCTATTAGTTGAAGTAGTTTAGTAATAATTTCATTTCGGATTTCAAGTTTTCTACTAATCTAAAGATGTGATCCTGTAGGGCTAAAACCAAAAACTTTTGAGGAATTCCCTCGTATACCACTATTTAAAGTTTTTTTTCCAAAAATATCACCTTGAAGTTTTTTTTCCAAAAATACCACATTTTTTTCCAAAGTTCCAAAAATACCACTTTTTTAAATGTTGATTTTTAAAGTTTAGAATTTAAATTTGTTGGGTTTGGGTTTGGGGTTTAGGGTTTAGTTTTGAATGTTAAAAATGAATTTTTGAAAAAGTAGTATTTTTGGAATTTAAAAAAAAAAATGTGATATTTTTGGGAAAAAAACTTTAAGGTGGTATTTTTGGATTTTTTTTTAAAAAAGTAGTATTTTTGGAAATTGCCCAAAACTTTTCTTGCCAAACTCATTTTGTAGTTCATATAACCTCTGGAAGATAAGATAGATTACATTATTTTCGAATTATGGAATATATTTATTTACTTAATAGTAATGAAATTAGAGAAATTTTGAGAAATGCCACTTTCAACATGCCACATAACAAAAATGCCATGAGTAAAAGCACTTTCACAAAAATGCCACAACTTTTAAAAAATATTCATAAATTACCCTCTCTCTTAATTTATCGCTCTTTTATTTTATTTTTGTCTTTTGAGAAAAAAAATTAGCTCTCCATCTCTAGTTTGTCGTTGACGAGTTCGCCGTCACCGACGATGTTGATCTCTAGAGCTCGTCGTCGTCGACACCGTCTTGAAACTCGTCATCGAGACATTATCAACCGAATCTATCCTCTCTAAGAGATACAGAACTCTCAAATCTGAAGAAGCTACCGAAGTTGCGAAATCCATCGAAGAGAAAGCTTATGATGTTGCTTCGAGTTCTGTGTCGAGTGACGAATATGGAATCGAATTTTTTCAGGTTAGTAAACGTATGCTTTTTCTGTTAAGGCTAGATCTAATGGTGGTAACGAAATTGAGTCGACTAATGAATTTGTGGTTGGTGATGATGCAACTGAGGGTTCTAAAGACGATGATGCTCCTGAATATGTGAAATCTGAGGCTTGAAAATTTGGTATCTCTTCTTAAAATCTGCATTTAGGGTTGCTTTTGGTAGATTCATATGTTATGATGAGATCTGTTCTTGTAATGACGTATGGATTTGGATTTCATATGTTATGGTATGGTATTTGTCTAACTGATGATGTTCCTAATATGAATATTTCATTCATTTCGTTTTGGTTGGTGTTTTGGCGTTATGGGTTTTGATTATTATTATCAATAATGCTTCTTTTTGTGATCTTTGTTGGTAAATTGTTTTCCTTTGCTAAGTGTTTTGATTGTATTAGGAAACAGAGGTTCTGATGCCTATTGTTTGGGTGTTTTGATACAAAGAACTGTAGTTTTATATCAAACCTTATGAGTATATAATCAAAACAATGAAAGCAACTAAGTTATTCGGTAAACAAGATGAGAATTCATTACAGGTTCTAATGTTCATCTTCTACCTAGCAAGTCGGAGTGGTAACACAGCGACTGTGGAAGTATTCATTGACGGAGTCGCGCAGAAGCAGCAACAAATGTGCTCGCAACTTTGAAAGAGAAAGAAATAGCATAATCAAAGGAGAAAGGCGTTCAAAATGGAAATGCAAGAGAGAATCAAGACGTGAACTACAATGGGAACAAGAAGAATGGGAATTAGACTTGCAAGACAGACATTGAAATGATATTTGCTTGAGGAAGAATTGGCCAATGCCTTCGTACAGGTAAAAGGCTCGTAAAGTTCGGAGTGTTCTCGTCTTTTTGATTGAGCTTCTTGGTGGTCGTCCTCACTTTGGTAAAATAGTACAAAATGATGATTTTCGTGATCCAATATTTCATTGGAATAGTATAAGTTACAAGGTATTTAAAATATTTCAACGATTTCATACGAATGTATTATAAAAGTCGAGTCAAATTTCTTCATACAACAACAATAAGCAACTTCATAAAAGAAAACGATTTTATAGACAAATTTTGTAGATCTATTCATAAATGATTTCAGGTAAACCTTGTAATATTTGTGATGTACGAGACCTATCTTACACTATAAACTTCTTTTTGCAGATGCGTCTAAAACTGGCGCTGCCCAGGAAGCAATGCAGTTCGTAAAGGAGCAAAAGCTATTAACGAGAAAGATGCTTGTCTTTTCATTATAAAAATTTCAAGCTGATTACCTATAGTTTGTAATATTAGAAGCCAGTTCGGCACGTGGTCGAAGCAACTACTTTCTGCGATACGTCCATTAAATCGTCACCTTCGTTTTGCTATGTACCTTGCTGTCATCTCCATCGTTTTGCTCTGTCGCAGAGATAGACGCTGCGACTTACTCCTGAACAAGGCCTATGTATATTTACTTCACTTGAGAAGCTGAGTGTAACTTGATCATGTTTTGAGTAAGATAGTCAAGTGGAGCCTGATTTTTCCTTTGGGTTTAAGAAGAATTAGTTAAGTATTTCAAACAGATTTGGGTAAAAGTGTCAAGTTACACTTTTAATCTTAATAAGCCATGTTTTCATAATCCTTACAAAATAAGCCTTCTTTTGTAAGGATTATGAAAACATGGCTTATAATCCTTACAAAAACTTTATAATTTTGAAAGAAGGCTTATAATCCTTACAAAAACTTTATAATCTTGAAAAGTAGGCTTATATAATTCTTACAAAAAGTTTACTAAAAGAAGGCTCCTTACAAAAAACTTTATAATCTTGAAAAGAAGGCTTATATAATCCTCACAAAAGAGGCTTATAATCCTTACAAAAACCTTATAATTTTGAAAGAAGGCTTATAATCCTTACAAAAACCTTATAATCTTGAAAAGTAGGCTTATATAATTCTTACAAAAAGTTTACTAAAAGAAAGCTTATAATCCTTACAAAAACCTTATAATTTTGAAAGAAGACTTATAATCCTTACAAAAACTTTATAATCTTGAAAAGAAGGCTTATAATCCTTACAAAAGGCTTATAACCCAGTAATCATTAGCAACCCATGTCCCCCATGTCCTCTGTCTAACTCCTCTATAGTTAATACTCCCATTTTCAAGTCCTCCTTTATCTTTCACACAACCTTTCGCAGGAGCCTTTCGAATCGGTTGTCTTTATAAAATTTACAAAAGTTTATAAGTATTTGTCTTTGACGAAACAATGAAATTAAACCTATAAACAAATATCTTATAAACCTTCCAAAAACTTTATAAATACAAGATTATGATTGGTGACAAATAGAATGTGATAATCAAAGGACCACATACACATAGTAACCAAAATGTATAATCAAACATGAAATATATGAGACTGCTTTGTTTCACTAAGTTCCACATTATTGATAACACAAAAATATCACAAAGACTATCCAAATGGTCTTCGTTCTTACTTGGAGAAACATCAAAAGAAGAAGCCAGTAATTTTCCACTAATTCTTACACGGAAAATGCTTGTGCTGCCATAGGAGGACCCGAGATTGTTGCTATTTCTTCTGTAGGTAAGCGAAACTGAACATGCATCCCAAATATTGCTTCATATTCACCCAAAGCACCCCAAATATTGCTTCATATTCACCCAAAGCACCCACTTTTATCATGTGCCAAGCACCGGCGCCACCTTCTTTCGGTTGGAAAAGAAGCCTCACTGTTCCGTTTTTCATTAAAAGCAAGGACAATTTCTTATTCACAAAAAAGCTAAAGACATAAAGAAAACTAAATCTTTTTCTAACCAATCAAACACAATTACAGCTTTCAACATTCTCCAAATCAGATAATTACCAAGGATTTAAGAACATAAACGCTATAGATAATGCAAGATTCATCATTTTGTTGCAAACTATAGACTAATTGTGCATGACTTATTATGTTTAAGTTCACTAAGCTAATCCCACAAATTCACAACACATCAACTTCAACCAAACTTACATTGAGCTCATGTTTGCGTTTGCTAAGCAATTTGGCAGCTCCAAGGAGCATAGTGGTATCTGAATGATGCCCACATGCATGTATTCTGCCGTCTGATTTTGCTCTTAAGATCCCACTCAACAAGTTATAATATCGCAACAATTCGATTTATAGAATCTGAGACATTCAAGGAAATTAAAAGACCAATCTGAGAAATCTTTCATCGCAACAATACGATCTATAGAAGAGGAAGAGAGACACCAATTCATTTTCACTTTCGCAACAAAACAAAATCAAATATAAGACCACTACGATATATGAACAAATACAAGTTTCTTAAAAATAAAACGAATCTAGGATCTTCTCACTAGGAATCAGTACTCAAATCCGGGAGATCCAAATAAAATCCCGATACATAAAGATGAGAAATCGAGCTCCGTGTATGAAGAAGAGAAGAAGAATTGTGGAAATCGTAGATTTAAAAGATTGTTTTCTTCGGGAACTGTTTTCAAACTCCATAGCCATGGTGGTTCCACAGAGGAGGAAGAAGAAGAAAAAGAAAGTGAGCAAATCTGAGAACTATAAAAAGAGCTATGGTTTGTTTGCGTGTTTTGTGAGTAACGGTGGGGTGTACGACGGAGGTGACGGTGGTGATCGGGGAAGAAGAACTCCGGCAAAGAGTTGTGATTTGGATGTCGTCGAGGGGCAGAGATATTAACGAGAGAGAAAGAAGTAATTTAGGGTTATGAAATTTTCCTCCTTAAACAGAAGGGTAAAATAGTCCTATTACCAATAAAGTGTGACACTTTTGTGAAACAAATTTTAAACGTGGCATAGATGAAAAGTGGTAATTCATATGTGGCATGTTTGCAATTTCCCCATGAAATTATGTTCATTTTAAGAATTTTGTAAACAAAAATAAAGTACTTCAAAGAAAATTACATAGCAAAATATTATGGTGAAGAAGGTATCAAGACTATTTTGAAAATTTATTTAATTTACAAGGTATAGAATCGACATTTGTGAAATGTTCAATAACAATTACTCATCTAATTCTAAAATAACATTAACTAAACACGCAAATAATTCCTTTCAACAAATGTCAATAATTTACATACAAAATGTCAAAAGTAAAGTCAAGTGAAATGAAAGAAGAGCCACCTTTCAATGAGTCATGAGTGCATTCAAAACAATGAATCATGATTCATCATTTTATTTGATTTTGGATATTGTTTAGGTAAATACTATTGATCTTGAAGTCTTAAGAAATGACTCCTTAATAAAGCCAAGAGGGAAAAAGAAAGAGGAGACATTATTGGTTTTAGGAATATGGCCATTGAAATTTCCAAAGAACCAAACTAAACTAAGGGAAAATGCATAAAATGTTTGTATTTATTGTCTCTATACAAAAAGTATAAGACCCACAAATTCATGGATACAAACAAAAAGAAATATACACAAGAAATCAAGAATCGCATATCTCGATCCAAGGCATATTCTTCTGCTAGAGTAATCATGATCATAACATGCATAGTTAAATAATCTGTTTTTATTAACACTAATAGAAATTACAAGCTACGTGTAAAGTGTAAACAATGTAAACCAACGAAACCAAGTACATCAGAAAATCAATTTATAGGTTCGAACCCAAAATATATATATATATAAAGATTTTACACGACCAAACCAAAATTATTGGTCTAATACACTTCATTAACGTAATTCTATCTCAAATAAGTATGTTTTCACCAATATTTTTAACATTATACTTTTTGTGTTGAGCGTAGGGAATATATAAATTAGGGAGTGATATTTTATTATTGAGAAATAGGGAAAAACCCCGAAAAATACCCCAACTAATTTATTTATGCTAGAAAAATACATAAACTTTTTGCGTTGCCAGAAAAATACCTGAACTAAATAATTTTGTTTGTTTAATACCCAAACTTTCGAATTGTGAAAGTTTTACACATCCGACTTAACGGATGTTAACCTCCGTTTACTGACCGTTAACGGCATTAAAACTCCGTTAAGTCGGATGTGTAAAATTTTCACAATTCAAAAGTTTGGGTATTAAACGAACAAAATTATTTAGTTCATGTATTTTTCTGGCAACGCAAAAAGTTTAGGTATTTTTCTAACAGAAATAAATTAGTTGGGGTATTTTTCGGGGTTTTTCCCTTCTAAAAATGCGTGAATTTTTGTTTGTGTGTAGCTAACAAACTATTGTGACTATAAAGATAGGTGTGTAACAAGGAAAAACTACAAGAAAAATTACAAAGTCCTAGAAAAGATCCAATTTTTCTAGTGTGCGTTACTACCTTACCATATGGTCATCTATGTTGTTGTTTAAACAACATGACAAACCAAAGATATAGGTTCTTCAATGACATATGTATCACGATACCTATCAGAATATTGATGATTAGTAATAATTAATGTTTGATTTAGCGAGTCGGAATTCAATCCATTATTCTGTGATTAATTTATCAACGTGTAAATATATACATATTATACCGTGTACATAAATGTAAAAAATGGTAGTAAAGGAAATTTGTAATACTCAAAAAAGGGAAAATTTAGTAATGGCGTAATGGGTCTTGTTCAGACTTCAGATTCCCACATCGAAAGCTAAGAAGTTTTGGTAATGGAGACTTCACTATATAAATAAACTTCGGGAAAAACCCCAAAAAATACCCCAACTAATTTATTTATGTTAGAAAAATACCTAAAATTTTTGCGTTGCCAGAAAAATACCTGAACTAAATAATTTTGTTCGTTTAATACCCAAACTTTTGAATTGTGAAAATTTTACACATCCGACTTAACGGAGTTTTAATGCCTTTAACGATCAGTAAACGGAGGTTAACATCCGTTAAGTCGGATGTGTAAAACTTTCACAATTCGAAAGTTTGGGTATTAAACGAACAAAATTATTTAGTTCAGATATTTTTCTGGCAACGCAAAAAGTTTAGGTATTTTTCTAACAGAAATAAATTAGTTGGGGTATTTTTCGGGGTTTTTCCCTTGAGAAATACAAATTTGATTGTTCTAGTAAATATACTTTTGTTATAAAAATTCGTGTTCACGTGGCAGTCGCTACCAACTTCGTTTTCAAAAGGCTAATCTTTATTACACTCCAAAAAAAACCAGAGTCATCAACACAAGTCCAACCCCCAAAACAAGGGTTCTTCTTGCTCCGACACAACAACAAATCAAAGAATCGTAGCTCAGGTAATAAACTCTCTTCTTCTCCACTCCATCTTACTTCTATGTCCTGGATCCAACAAATCTCAGTCATGTTCGTTTGAATAAATCTGTGTAACTTGTGTTTCCTTTGTTATGGTTATGGTTATGGATCTTTGTGGAAAAAGGATCTAAAGTAAACGAATTTATAATCTTTCGCTTGTTTTATTTGACGGATCTGAATTATTAGATTTTTCATTGCAGGGGAAACAATTCTTGAGAAGAAGGATTTTGGTGAGGGTATAGAAAAAATGTCGAACATAGACATAGAAGGGATATTGAAGGAGTTACCTGATGATGGGAGGATTCCTAAAACAAAGATTGTGTGCACTTTAGGACCAGCTTCTCGTACTGTTCCTATGATTGAAAAGCTTTTGAGAGCTGGTATGAATGTTGCTCGCTTCAACTTCTCTCATGGTAGCCATGAATATCATCAGGGTACACTCGATAACCTCCGCAACGCTATGCAAAACACCGGCATTCTCGCTGCTGTCATGCTTGATACAAAGGTTAAAACTCTACATCTTCTTGTGAAATGGACTCTCTTAGCATAAAAGATCAAATTAGGAATTTGTTAAATGTTAAGTCGGTCTTTGGTTAAATGATAGAGACTAAATGTATATCCAAGATCATGGCTCGATTTGCGAACCAAAAAATCTAAGGCACTAGCTGATTTTGATTTTCCTTGTTGATTATGCAGGGACCGGAGATTCGTACTGGTTTCTTGAAAGATGGGAATCCTATACAGCTGAAGGAAGGTCAGGAGATTACTGTAACCACAGATTATGACATTCAAGGAGATGAGTCAACGATATCGATGAGCTATAAAAAGCTTCCGTTGGATGTGAAGCCTGGAAACACTATATTATGTGCAGATGGAAGCATAAGTCTAGCTGTTGTGTCATGTGATCCCGAGTCTGGAACGGTTAGGTGCAGGTGTGAAAACACAGCGATGCTCGGTGAAAGAAAGAACGTGAATCTTCCTGGTGTTGTTGTTGATCTTCCGACTTTGACAGAGAAGGATATTGAAGATATTCTCGGTTGGGGTGTTCCGAATAGCATTGATATGATTGCTCTTTCGTTTGTCCGTAAAGGTTCAGATCTTGTTAATGTCCGCAAGGTTCTTGGATCTCATGCGAAAAGCATAATGTTGATGTCAAAGGTACTTTGAATTTTTTTTTCACTCATAGGATTGCATTTTATGTATATTGAGGCATGAATCTGACTTCTGTTTTTGGGGTTTGGTTTTTGAAGGTTGAGAACCAAGAAGGAGTGATTAACTTTGATGAGATATTGCGTGAAACAGATGCATTCATGGTTGCTCGTGGTGATCTCGGGATGGAGATTCCGATAGAGAAGATTTTCTTGGCTCAAAAGTTGATGATCTACAAGTGTAACCTTGCGGGTAAACCAGTGGTTACAGCCACTCAGATGCTGGAGTCAATGATCAAATCACCAAGGCCAACCCGTGCTGAAGCAACGGATGTTGCAAACGCTGTTCTTGATGGCACGGACTGTGTGATGCTTAGTGGCGAGAGTGCAGCAGGACTTTATCCGGAAATTGCTGTTAAAGTTATGGCTAAGATCTGCATTGAAGCCGAAAGCTCACTTGATTACAACACAATCTTCAAAGAGCGGATCCGAGCAACTCCACTGCCAATGAGCCCACTGGAGAGTCTTGCATCATCTGCTGTAAGGACTGCCAACAAAGCGCATGCGAAACTCATAATTGTGCTGACTCGTGGAGGTTCAACCGCTAAGCTTGTAGCTAAATACAGACCGGCTGTTCCGATTCTGTCAGTGGTTGTCCCCGTTATGACCACTGATTCCTTTGACTGGACTTGTAGTGACGAGTCACCTGCAAGGCACAGTCTGATATACAGAGGTTTAATCCCTGTGTTGGCTGAAGGATCCGCAAAGGCAACAGATAGCGAGTCCACAGAAGTTATCATTGAGGCTGCTTTGAAGTCAGCTACAAAGAAAGGACTTTGTACCCATGGTGATGCGGTTGTTGCACTGCACCGTATTGGAGCTGCCTCGGTTATCAAGATCTGTGTGGTGAAGTAGGATTTCAAACTTCTTTCAAAATCTTAAACGTTGGGTCCTGATGATTGTTGGTAATCATAACTGCGAGTTAGCTTCGTAGCATGAAATAAAGGAAAAACAGTGTAATGTTGAGACATCTCCGTCACTTTTTTTGTCTATTTAGCATTTCAAGATTATGAATCATAATCTGCCTTTTATGGCTCAGTCTTGACTTTTGATGTATAAGAATGTTACTCTTCATAAGCTTAAAAGGTGTTGCGCTAAGTAGAACATACAAAAATAGAGAAAGCCATGTATAACGCATAACGATTGAACAAGGTCCAGAGAACAGTATGTTTCTTTCAGATGTTTAGAATCATAAATACTATTCTAACTTCTAAATCACCAGTTGATCCGCCGTGGGAGAGATTCAAACTGGACTCTGCAGTATAGGAATAGCAGACAGAAAGTCAAGAACAAAGGTGCTACAAAGAAGATTAAACACGTAGCCTGATGAAACTGAGATCCACCTGTTTTGAGAGGGATGTTCCTTGACGTTATAACGAATTAAGCCTGATGTTATTTCTTCCTCTGTTTTGTGTAATGCAATGGAAAATGTCGATTAGTGTTTGAAGTTTGAACAGTTTTGGACAGAGATTGAATAATAAATACAGGGTTGTGGCAGATGCTTACTCATCGTCAAACTAACGAAACTCGTCATGGAAGCTATAGTCATCATCAGTGTCATCTTCAAAAATGGCACTGTAGAAGACGTATGGATGCTCAATCATCTCTGCCAAAGTGAGACGTCCATCTTTGTCTGAATCCGCCTGGAAGATCAGAAAAATAGAGAACAATATAACATCACGCAGTTCAACAGCTAACTAAGCCATTTCTTTTAAAAGTTGTGTACCTGTGATATAATATAATCAGCTTGTTGCTTTGCGTAATAATGCTCAGTGGGATGGATTTTACTGATAATGGGAAGCAATTCAACGTCCGATAAGTACCTGCAGATGAGCGAGAGGGAGCTATGTTAAGGGATGCATAGTCTTTAACAGATTAAGAAATCATAGTGTATTCTTAAATTACGTACCCGTCATCATCTTTGTCAAGCTGAGCAAACAACTGCTTTGCAGGGCCTTCAGGCAAGTCATGATAAGGATGCGTTGAGTTGTGATTATCTTCTTCGTAGTTCCTTACAGTGTCAAAGAGGCCGTGGAAAAACTCTTTGAAACTGATCTTACCATCTTTATCTGAATCTCTTTCTCTGGGAAAGGTAAGGAGACGAATCAGTCGATAAAGAGTAAGCTAAAAGAAAGGCTTCTTGAGAAAGAAAAAAAAAACACATGAGCTCAATACATTACCTTACTTCCTCCTTGCACAACCAAAGCATTAACTTAGGGTTCTTGGTGTCAGCAGGATGCAGAAAGCTAAGTGAAAAGAGTTAACCAGCCAAAGCATTGTGAGAAAAAAAAATTGATAGTAGTGATCAAATTGCTTTTAACACTAGAAGAAAACGCTTACTCGTTAAACTCTGTTAAGTTCAGTAGACCATCACCATTCTCATCTGATGCATTGAAATGCTCCTCCTTCCACCAGCCCATGTCATAGCCAAATGAATTATTATCTGTTAAAATTAAAACCGAGTCAGCTAGCAGTCGAAAGAAACAGATTCTTTACGCCAAATGATCATACGGGATAGAAACAAACGATCACATCTGTCATACGCACGAGAGTTAAAACCGGATAAATCGATTAAACCAAATGAAAATGCACCAATTCTTTTGAATCAAAACCTATCAAGTCAAGTGCTTTCTACATGATCATATTAGCAGCTCACCAGAATTCCGGACCCAAGAAGGTGGTTCATATTCAGAGAATGAAATAAAACCATCCTTGTTTTTATCATGAACATCCAAGTCTCTTTGACTCCTATGCATAACTTCCTTAGCAGAAGACTGCATATTCCATTTAGTCAATTCACTCTCAGTCACAAACCCATCCACAGGAGATACATCAAGCTTCGGAAACAACACAATCAACCTACAAAAAAAACACCAAATCAAACTCTTCCCTTAACCAAAAGTACATAGTCTAAACTCTAAACAAAACCCTTCTAGTTAAAAACCCATAATCAAAGTAAAGATCAGATTTTTACAAACCTATCAGTGACATTGAATTTATCTTCATTATTCAAGTAATCTTCAGCATCCATGAACTCTTCCCACTCAGGCTGCGACTCATGACCAGGTGCATGATCATGACCACCACCGTCACCACCGGTTGCTGCTTTTTGTGTATGTGAAGCTAAATCTGGATGAGAATGCTCAATGTACTGCCGTTCCCATTCCTTATCCTCGCGACGACGCTCCATATCGGCGACGAGAGGATCAAACGGAACCGGATCGTGACGGGTTGGTTTGAAATTGAAAGAAGAACGGAGTTTTAGACGATGGTGTTGATTGTTACCACCGTGGTGATGATCATGGTCACTCTTCTTCTTCGGTGAATAAGAGACGAGGAAGAGGACTAGGATCCCTACAGTGATGTATAGTATCACTGAAGCTTTACCCATGTTTGTTTGGACACACTAGAGGAATTTGGAGCTTGAAACCCTAAGTTTTGTTTGGAAAGTTGTGAGCTTTTATACTCGGAAGTGAAGAGGATAGATCTGTTGAAAGATGGAGTCTTGTGAAATTGGATTTTAATTATTATCTTTAGAAGATTTGACTCTAGATCTGTTTATGACCTTTTTAGTCAAATAGTTTTTGTTTATACTTCTTTTTTTCCTTTTTCTGGGTAATTAATAGAGGGAAATATTCCATACAAATACTTCGACTTTTTAATAATTACTCATGAAGGAAAAAAAAGTATTTTTTTATATAAACCTTGATGCGTCAAACCGAATAATTAAAAGGATCGTGACACGTGTCAAATTCATCTACCGAGATTTAATTTAGATTTTGTATTTATCTTTAAATTTTTTAATCACGTTTCAATTACTATTGGTTTATAAGGATTACTATAGATTTAGGTTTTGTATTTATCTTAATTTTTTTAATTATGTTCTAATTAGTATTAATTAATGAGCATTATTAATTATTTTGCATGTATGCGGTATGATTTCTTTTTTAGTATATATATATATATATATCTTAATATTTTTCAATAGAATGTTTCTATATTTGTATTTATCTTCAAAAATTTTAATTAGCTATATATATAATTTAATTAAAAAATTTGAAACCCTTATTCAAAGATCTGATCTCATCCTTGCTTATATATACACGTTTTTTATCTTTGTAAACTTAGGATTGATTGTTCTTTTTAATTTTTTTGCTCTCATACTAAATTTGCTCTATATGTTTCTTCTTTCTATAAGATTTTTCTCTTGCAGATTCACCATAATTAATGTTCTTTGATCATGTGGCACTGATCATCGTGCTCATGAGCATGGGTTTTTCTAAATCACTTTGGTCGTCCTTTGGTGATAATTGATTTGATTTTGGTTTTTGTGTTTTTTATTATATTTTGTAGTTTAGATCAGTGGTAACCATAATAAGGTATGATTTCTTCATCCATGTATTTTTATATTTTCTTTATGTTCTGATTTTGTTTACGTGTTTTTATCTAACGTGATTCTAATAGTAATCTATATATAACTTTATACACTCTATTTGATATTTTTTACACACCTAGCTACGATAGAAATTAAGAATGATACAATTTTTAACTAATTTACATTTTTTTTATGATGTCATGCATGAAAGTCAACTTGCCAACATGTGAGAGAAAAGTGTATCTAAAACTCAATAGAAGCAAAAAAAACGTTTAAAATTAATTGTATATTTTCCCAATACAAAGTTTAATCACTAATTCCACTCGCAAAAGGAATATACTTTTCCTTTTATGGACAAAAGTAAAAATAAAATTTACCTAATGCTATTGAGAAAAGAGATATAATAATGTACTTATATCATAACAACATACATAGCATAAAGTTTAAATCTCAATTGTGGCATTAAACAACAATACTACATCGAGTAAAAAAATTAGCGAGAAAATAGAAAAACAATAAGTAAAAGAAACCAATGTTGACGTATCATGAATGATGACCAATTGCTATGAGCGAGAAGGTGCTTATAGATTAACCTAATATACAACTGAATATAGATAGACTTTAGACATGGGTACACAATCTAAATTATGTGTAAGTATAAAACTCAAATTTTGCTATGTATTCTATGTATTACACAACTTTTTAATAATTTCATATAACAAATAATAGTTCAAATAACAAACCCGTGCAACACACATGTCTTTCACCTAGTGTATATATACAAATAAAAAACTCGAAAAATTACACAAAAGATGATTTTGTTGAAAAAGGAAGGAAAAATATGGATAAATTTAGAAAATTTGGGTGGTTATAATTACCTTTCAAATTTTACTAATTTACGTGAGAATTATTTTGAAAAGTGATAATTATATTTCTTTATAAAAACTGAAAATAATATTTTTTCAAACGGATAATCCATAAAAATTTATCCTATATTTTTTCTTCATTCTAGATTTTTAATAATAAAAAAGATAACATATATAATTTGAAAAAGATTTAATTGGATAAAGTCATTAGATGGTTTTTCCAACCTAAAATCATATCAAACCGAAAAATTACCGTTGTATTCAGTGCACTTAAAGCTTGGTGGTGATACCGGAGTAAGCAACAATCCGAAATCAGTGCAAAGAATAGAGGAAGTAGGTTTAAACGTAAAATCACAAGAAAGAATCAAGAAAAAAATGTGTATAGAATTCTCTATTGAAGTTGATGTCCTCGTTTTGGAGCTTTTGTTCAACTTTAACGCAAAATGTACAAATTGACGAATGCAAATCGCCACACGACTAGATGCATTAGAGCAAGGAGGGCCAGCCAATGGCAATACATGCTAGAAGAGGCTACTTCTGCAATAGAAGCTGGAGCGGGTCTATCTCCGCTCTTCTTCATGACGAAAGCTGAATCGCTCTTGAAGCTTGATCGCTTGGATGATGCTCAAGCAGAGTTAAATGTTGCTCCAAGGCTGATATACAGTGGAGCTAAATTCGATGGCCTGACTTCCGAAAAGCATTTTATAGAAACGCTTAAAAGGCTGCTCAAGTCATTACTTTTTAATCTTTTATCTTGTGTGCTCCATTGTGTTTGTGTGTGTTCCATTGTTTGTTCTCATGATTCTTTTCCTCGACAGCTTCTTGGCGAGGAGAGAGAGATGAGATTCGCCAGAGATGATGCAGGTACTACTAAGGTCACCTTGGAGCTCATAGAGCTTTTTTCTCGTCACATGAATGGTATGGTTTAAAAAAAGATCACATATATATTTTGAAAAAAATTTAGTTCGGACAAAGTCATTAGATGGTTTTTGCAACCTAAAATCATATCAGACCGAAAAATTACCTTTGGACTCAGTGCACTCAAAGCTTGATCATTGTTCAATCAAACTATTGTGATTTTACTGGAGTCTGCTTACTTTTTGTCTGATATCATCTACCCTAGGATGATTGACGATAAGACTAGGGAAATCAAATTACGTTAAAATGATACTAATATGGAACTTTCATAATCAAAATGTGGGCATTTCCAGAAAAACATCTCTAGAACTTTTGTTCAATTTTAGCCCAAAATGTAAAAGATAATTGATTATGGGTGATCCAGAATCAAGTAGTAACTAAACTTCTATGTTATTCAATCGATCATTTAAAAATATTTATTAAAGTCAAGTCTTATTTCTCTGATACAAATGAAAAATTATAAACTTATTTTGCTTGGTTCTCAAATTCATTTCATATGATTTTCAAATTTTCTTTACTAAATTCCCAAAAACCATTTAACTTAATTTTAAAAGATAATTTATTAAATTTAAAATCATACTCCATCCGTTTCGTTTTATAAGATGTTTTGATTGAATGCACGGTAATTAAAAAACAACAATTACTCCTATAAACAAAATTTCATTTAATAATTAACTAATAATATAACTTAACCAATCATATATAGACTACGGAATTTAAAAGAGAATATTATTGAAATTGCCATTTAGTTGACAATTTGTTGTAGAATCTGCCATTTCACAAACTGCCTTTTAAAATGTGCCATAAAGGTGAATTGATTCTGAATTGGACAAGTTGTAAAGACGGAAATGTCCTCGTCAAGAGAGAGTGTGAAATTGCCAGGTTGGCCCATGCGTGGGAGAAGGTTGTGATTGTGACGTGATAGGACGAGGTAGGCCGTCTAGCGGGAAATTCAAACAAGCTCAGCATTTATGGTGTAATTAAGAGGCTTGTAGCCTAATTATTACATTAGAAATATATTAAAAGGACAACATTTAAAACACAAAAACAGGTTGGAGAGAGTAAAAAATAAAAATGATGAGAAGATAAGGAGATTGAGAGAGGTTGTTCTTGTTGGTGAGGAATTGATTTTTTTTTTAAGGTTGCGAAAGGATGGACAATATGTTAGGTATGTTATACTCTTTAATTATTTCATAATTAACTTTTGTATTTGATAAACTACAAAAGTAGAACTTTGTATTAAAATAACCAACTATTTAATGCAGGTTAGAGATTCAGAAGTAAATGCAGGTGTTTTAAGGTGGTAGTTAAAGCTTGGAGGAGTGTAGAAGTTATTGTTTTCAAGCAGAGACGAGTTAATGATGGATGAAACAGTTGTAATTGTCGTTGGTGAGTGGGAATGTTTTGATTCTGGCAAATGGCATTTCCGTGTTTCGAAAGACATCTTCAGTAGATGCGTTGACGTGAAGGAAGACTGCAGCTATGAAGATCTGATAAAAAAAGTGGTGAAGGCTTTTAGGTTAAATCCTAAAAAGGTAGATCCATTCCTAAGCTTTTGGTACGGCGCAGAGGACACGATTTTCACCCAGCTAAGGATGCCACCAGTGGTTATAGACTCCGAATTTGGGTTGGTCAATTTCAAGAGTAAGCGGATAGAGAGACCGGGTTTGAACATGTATTTAACACTAAGTATGGAACCGACCATGCCAAGTAGTATTGATAAAGAGGCTTCTACTAGTGTTCGAGTTCAGAGTCCAATTCCGGCTGATGACGAGAGAATGTTGAATGCAGTTAATGTCGCTTTGTTGGAGCACAGTGCAAGGGATTCTGTATTCAACAGGTGTTTATTTAAGGATGTGGACAATATCGTATATCCTGCAGTGGACAACAATGTTAACATAGTGGACCACGTTGTAGATGATGATGTCAGCGAAAGCAACTACAGAGTACTTGATAGGTTACACACACTGGGAGGCGAGGCAGTGGTCGGACCAATTGATAACACAGGTTTTAACCCAATAAACTACTGCAAGTGCACAACAAATGTTGTAGTAATACAGGGATCAAATCCACAAGAACCAAGTCTACACTTCAAACTATATGAATAAAAATTAAGCTAAGATGAATTAAAAGGTGGTTGTATGCAATAATGTAAATGAGAAACCAAATAAAAACGATGTAAACTTATGAATTAAAAGCATTGGGCATTAGAGAATTCGCAGGGATTCATGGATTTAGAAATAGATAAATTGTCAAGGAAAACATTATGAATCGTTCTAGAACTCAAATCACGAAATCAAATTAATCTACTGTCGTAGCATCAATTACTGTGTCTAACAACGTAAGATCCTAAACTGTCGTTTGAATTCAAGAGGTTAAACATGCATTAGAATCAAGTTTGATATGTTCACAAAACACCCTAACATCAGCTTTCGTTGGCTAGGGATGTTTTGCTCATATAGGTTCTTTCAGGCATTTAAACAAACACTTTTGATGCGTTAAACAACCTTAGATCAGAAACTGGGTAGCTAATCAAGTTCCAACAATAAGAACAACCTATATGAAGAAACTAAGTTACCAGTCCCTAAATCAACATCAATTCAATCAAACCCTGAAATCCCTTTGAAACCCTAAAACCCAATTAGAAAACTACTCAGACATGATAGAAATCAAATCACAAGAAGAATTCATAGAAAACATGATGAAATTAATAAATAAGTAAAAGAGTTTAGAAATCTTCTCCAAATTGTCAATAGGGTTCAGAGATCTTCTCCCAAAAACTTAGAAACTAAAAGTATGAATAGAAAATAATGTCTTTCTTAAATAATAGCTAAAAATATCATAAATATAGGTAAAATCACGAGCTGGTCGAAATCCACGACAAAACCAAGTCGGAATAAGAAAATCTGCAATTTTCCTTTTTCCAGCGAACCGATCGGTTTAGGCAGATTCGCATGTCTTCACTTAAACTTGAATAACTTTTGATCGCACCGTTGGAATGTCTTCATATCACTTCCAAATGAACGATAACTCAATTTTATATTTAGGGTCAAAATTTCAGCTCGATCCATCGGTGGAAAGTGCCTCAACAAATGCCAAACTTCTGACCTTTCTGCAAATTTGCTTTAATTCCTTGCTCTTTTGTCTTAGTCTCCATCCAAACGTGTTTTAACCTGAAAAGACTCTAAACATATGGAAAAGACTCGAAAATCCATTGAAAACATTGGTTAGAATGCGTCAAAAACGCAATACATCAGTGGTCGGACCAATTGATTTATCTTTGGCCGTAGTCGGGTCTAATGACGGTTTGGACCGTAGAGGCAGGGTGTGTGTAGTGGACAGCATTGGCGAATCTGAAAATGTGGGAGAAGTAGGAATGTATATGGTGGACAATATTGAAGAAGTAGAGGATGTGGACAATATTGAAGAAGTAGATGATGTGGACAATATTGAAGAAGTAGAGGATGTGGACAATATTTTTCCTTGGTATAACATTCCTCTCACGTACGAGGATGACAGCTTTTTAGATAGAGTGGATGAATTAGAAAGGACAATACAAAGAGGGACGGCTCCAGGAGAATTAATTGGCTGTGTAGGTAAAGAGGTTACTCAGGAAGCAAATGACAATGATTCGGGAGATTGCGACTTTGATGAAATGAGAGACCTCATTGACACAGAGTATCCAGTGGACTGGGATCCATTGAACGTAGGAGCTGCTGGAGGGACGTCGACATGCCCTATAAAACGAAGGTGGAAAGAAGTAAGCAGTGAAGATGTTGTGGAGTTAGTAGATGATGATGCTACTGGTAGTTGTGGAGGGGGGAATTGTAGAAATGCTTTGGAGGAGACGTTCACGGAAGGTGGTGCAATTAGAAGGAGGCCGTGGGAAGGACTCGGAAGTGCAACTGATGAAAGTCATTCTCCTGTATGTGGTAGCCTTGGGATTTCAGACGATGTAGAAAATCTCGTCGATATACCATTGAATGAAGCCGAGAACCTGAATGAGAATGGTAGTTTACGTAGTACTTATCCGGAGCAAATTGTGACCCTTGTGGACAACAATTGCATGCTTAGCGAGGACGACCCACTACTGGCAAGAGACACTATTCCTTTAAGAGACAACGCGAAGATTTTGGAGAAGGACAACGTTAATATGAATTTGAAGAAATCTGGAGATGCAATCTACGTTGGTAGGATTTTCAAAAATAAGTTGGAGTTGCGGAAGGTGTTGAGTGTGTATTCTGTGAAAAGATTATACAACTATAAAGTATTGAAGTCTGACCCGGGACGAGTAATTGCAGTATGTGTTGACGAAAATTGTCATTGGAGAATTTTTGGGAAAGCGCATAAGGATTCAACATGTATGGAGATTAGGACAGCAACACTAAAACATACTTGTGATGCAGGTTCAAGGTCAAAAAGATCAGAAAAAGCCACTTCAACATTACTTGGGGAGCTTTTGCTAGCTAAGTATGCTCATGGGAAGAAGGGACCTAGGGCATGCGAGTTACCTGAAATAGTTTTGGGGGAATTTAAGGTCACAATATCATACATGAAGGCGTGGTACGCAAAAGAGTTGGCCATGAAAAATGCTAGAGGTAATGAGGAGGATAGTTATAAATTTATATCTACATATCTTCATTTGTTGGAGAAGACTAATCCCGGTACTATATGGAATGTCCATAGAGCTACAACAGAAGATGGTATAATTCGTTTCAAATATCTATTTTTTGCCTTTGGAGCGTCGGTCGCTGGGTACAAGTATCTACGTAAGGTAATATGTATAGATGGAACTGCTACAAAAGGGAAATATAAAAGTTGTTTGGTTGCTGCTAGTGGACAAGATGGCAATTACCAGATTCTCCCTCTTGCTTTTGGTGTGGTGGATAGTGAAAATATTGAATCGTGGAAATGGTTTTTCACAGAGCTGCAGAAGTTTGTTCCCGATGAAGAAGAACTTGTTTTTGTGTCTGATAGGCACGCCGCAATATATGCAGGACTAAGAGCTGTGTATCCACTGGCAAAGCATGCATCATGTCCTGTCCACCTCTTTAGGAATGTTGTCCATAAGTTCCATTGTGAAGGACTTGCAGCACTAACTTCAAACGCAGCTAGGGCTTACACGGTTGGTGATTTTAGGTATTGGTGGGAAGAGATCCAAAAAAGAAATATGACATGTGCTAAATGGTTATACGATATCGGTGTAACACATTGGACTTTAGCTTACTTCCCAGGTATGCAGTACAACATCATGAGCAGTAACATATCAGAGTCGTTGAATGCAGCTCTTCAAAAAGCAATGGCATTCCCAATTGTTACAATGGTGGAGTTCATACGGACGATGCTGATGAGGTGGTTTTGTGAGAGAAGAGAAGAGGCGAAGAAGACGAAAACTAGGTGCACACCCGAGGTTGAAGATATATTGATAGAACATCTAAAAGAAGCTACAAAATGTGCTGTGATTGAGTCCACTGAATTTGACTACCAAGTGAATGATGCAGATGGTTGTGTTTTCACAGTAGATCTCCTTAACAAGAAGTGTACGTGCAGGGTTTTTGATGTACTACTCTTCCCTTGCTGCCACGCACTAGCGGCATGTGGTATTCACAATGTTGATATGTACACGCTTATTGGAGAGTGTTTCGGAAAAGGTAAATGGTTAAAATTGTGGTCTGAGAAGTTGTTACCGCCACCGAGAGAACAGGACAACGACGTACCTGAAAAGCCAGACACAAACGAGCCGAAGACAAGAAGGGGTGGTGGAACGCCAAAGACAGTAAGGATTCCGTCGCAAGGAGACTACGCTGTAAGGACAATTGATTTTAAACATAAATGTCTCTTGATTCAGGTTGTGATGGTTATCTTTTTTATGGAACAGGGTAGGAAAGGACCAAAGGGAAAAAAGAAGAAATGCGGAACCTGTGGAAAGCTGGGACACAACAGAGCACGGTGCAAAAATCCAATTTAATGGAGAAGAAGAAAGCCGTGAATGGGAAATTAATGTCCTTTTTGGATTCGACTTTTTGGATTCGTTTTGTTGTCTTAGTCTGGCATTAGGGAGTTGGACAAACGTGTATTTGCTTTATGAATGACTAGTTTAAGTATCTTGCGTTTGTATGATTATATGTGATGGTGACGTTTTATCAACAATGTAACTCCAATTTGATGGTGGACAACATCTGTGCATTATGGACAACATCTGTTAGATTGCATTGTTTATTACGAATGGGAGGTTACTTTGACAATACATTAAAATCAACCTTTAGAAACAGAAAGCATTGTATGAAACTGCCAACATTTCTATAATATATCTAAGTAGCTGAGTGGGGGAGGCCTACATATGTTTACAACATCAACTTTTTTTGCTAAATTTTGAATATCATTTAGGAAATGAAAGTTTAGGTAATACATACATAAGACCTACAAAAGAGCAACCAATGAAAAAAAGTTATAAAAACTTGGTTACAATAAGGTTGGGTTCGATATGGGAGATGTTATCGGATCCAAATTGACATAAGATTCATCCAGTGCTTCTTATGACGTCGAGAGGAGATCGTGTTCCGAATTTCCTTGTCAATTCCTTTGAATAAGATCGTGGGAGTGAGACAAGCACTGTTATGAAGATGATTGTTCCGTTGTCTCCAAGTATGGTATATCAGAGATTGAGCTGCCACTTTCCTTAAGAGAGTTGGGGCCGAGTGAGATGACCTTCGGATCCATGATAAGAGCTCTGTCCAACTAGTAAAGAGCTGTTGAGTAGGCGTGAGTCTAGAAAACACCGAAGCCCACAATTGAGATGAGAAGGAACAGCTGAGAAAGAGGTGATTCCTCGATTCAGGGCAAGCTGCACAAAGACAACAATCCGCTTGGTTTGTAACTCCCCAAACCTGCAATCTATCTCTTGTTGGCAGACGGTTGAGATTAGTGACCCACATGGGGAAAGCCAGCTTTGGAACGGATCCCTTAAACCACACAACATCAAACCAGTCTTTATTATCTCTCCTACACTTGATAGCTTCCCAAGTTTGTCTCGTTGAGTAGCCATTACACTCAATTCCATCTACCACCCAAGCAGTTCTGTCCTCGGAGTTGTTAAGTGTAGGCAATGGGATCGAAGTGAGAAAAGCTGACAAATTGAGGGCCTCTTCACTTCGTGAGGGTCTTAATTTCCAACCATGACTATCACAAGCATGTGCCACCATCGCAGAGAGAGGTATACCTGTAGACCGGGGACCAAAAGGCTTGATGTATTCAATCAAAGGGCCCATAGGAGTCCAATGATCAAACCAGAACCGAGTATTGCAGCCGTTTCCCACAAAATTTCTCACAAATCTCCTAGCAAGCTGTCTTAGATTAAGCAGAGCAATCCAGGTCCATGAATCTGTGCTAAGCTTCTGAATCTCCCAGAAGGAAGAGTGTTGCAGGTGCTCAAAACGCAGCCATTGAGCCCACCAGGAATATCTGTTAGTCAAAAGAATCCAGATCAATTTGAGAGAGAGTGCTTTGTTCCATTCCAAGATACGCCTCAACCCTAAACCACCTTCAATCTTTGGAACACATATTTTCTCCCAAGCCACTTTAACTCCTCTGTTTCTCTCTATATTTCCAGACCACAGGAACCTCGAACAGAGGGACTCAATACTCTTGATGCATCATTTGGGTAAGGAGAACGTTGAAGTCCAAAAATTAATCAAACCATATATGACAGATTTGATCAATTGGACTCTACCAGCAAAGGATAAGCTTTTGACCGCCCATTTCCTGAAACGATTGGAGATTTTCGCAAGCAAAGGCGCATATTCTGCTATTTGAAGCTTCCTATGCATCAAGGGTAAACCCAAGTACCTGATTGGGAAGGACCCCTTAGGATAGCCAAACATATCAATAGAGTAAGCCTCAGAGTTATCCACTCCTGCCAAATACAAAGTTGTTTTGTCTCTGTTGATCTCAAGCCCTGACGAGGACGCAAAATCCTCCAATGCCTCAGTGATTCCATGAAGGGAAGAACAACCACCATCAAAGAATATCATTACATCATCCGCAAACATCAGATGAGTAATGGAGAGGTGAGAGGTCTTGGGGTGGTGATGTATGTAGCCTGTTTGGTATCTTGACTTCAACAAACTTGAAAACACTTCCATTCCAAGCACAAAGAGATAAGGGGAAAGGGGATCACCCTGCCTTAGCCCCTTTGTGCTTTTGAAGTAGCCATCAGTGAAACCATTCACCGAGATTGAGAAAGTAGGTGTACAAATACACTGATGAATCCACCTGACAAATCTTTCTGGAATTCTCAGAGCCCTTAAAGCAGATAAAATGAAGTCCCAATTGACCGAATCGAACGCCTTTCTTAAATCAACTTTTATCATTCCTCTAGGCTCAACCCTCTGTCTGTTATAACCCTGAACCAGCTCAGTAGCTAGAAGAACATTTTCCGCTAGTAGACGGCCTGGGAGGAAAGCTGACTGAGAAGGAGAGATGACTTGACTAAGGAGATTCTTAAGCCTAGAAGTGAGAAGCTTAGCGATCACCTTGTAGACTGTATTCAGACAGGAAATGGGTCTGAATTCTGCTATTGTTGACGCATTTGGAGTCTTAGGAATGAGGACCAAAGTAGTTGCATTCCACTGACTCAACATTTGGCCTGTTCTGAAGAACTCTTGAACTGCTTCCACTACTTCACCACCCACAATTTCCCAAGAACCCTTGAAAAACTCTGCCGAGAAACCATCAGGCCCACTGGTTTTGTTTCGAGGGAGGGCGAAGAAAGCTGCTTTAATCTCTGAGTCTGAGAACGAAGTCTCCATACTCACAACTTGGCTCGCAGAGCATCTGAAAGGGAGTAGGAGATTCATATCCTCTTGAATAAGCATGGGGGAAGCTGTGTTCCCACCAAGCAAATTTGCAAAGTAGTTCACACAGATTTCTCTAATCCCTTTTTGTGACTCCACCTGAACTCCTTGCTCATCAAACAGGAAGAGAATGTTGTTTATGGAGTTTCTGCCATCAGCCATTCTATGGAAGTAGGAAGTATTGCTATCTCATTCACTGAGCCAAAGAACCCGAGACCTTTGACAGAAAAAACTCTCTTCAGCTTTAGCCAATATCATCCATCTCTCTTGAGCTTCCAGTTCTATTGATGCATTAAGTTGAGTAGGGTTTAAGAGAGTTTGCCTCTGACTAGACAGGAGCGTCTTATGCGCCTCTTCTACTCTCTTCTCAAGATCTGAATAGTTGTCTTTGCTAAAGTCCTTGATTGGTTTCTTCAAAGCTTTTAACTTCTTAGATAGCCTGAACATGGCTGAGCCTGAGAAGGTAGTTGAGAACCAAACCTCACTAACCACATCTAAGAAGCTACTGTTTTGCAATAAGTAGTTGTAGAACTTAAAAGGCTTACTCCCCCTTCCTCCTTCAGATGGGAACAAGACCTCACAAGGAGAATGGTCTGAGAAATCTGGCTCACCAAATAACGCATAACTTCTCGGGAACTCCACACTCCATCTGTCATTTACCAGGACTCGATCAAGCTTCTTCGCCACAGGTCTATATTTGTTTTTATTCCACCATGTTAAACCTGAGCCCTTGAACACCATATCAGACAACTCAGCCTCCATCAAGCAATCTCTGAAATCCCTGATTCTCTTGTTTATATTTGGATTAGAATAGGTAGAGTGTTCACTAGGGTGAAGCACCTGATTGAAGTCACCAAGGACAATCCATGGTTTGTTTACCACTCTCTGATCCGAAGCCAGCTGTGCCAACTGTTTCCACAGATCTTTCCGCACCATCTCCTCATTTGATGCTAGACAACAGTTATAATACACCAAATACCTGTTTCTGGTAACATGACTTGGCAGGTAATCTCTTGCAAAGAGCTAGAGAGAACCACCACCTTAACAGAAGGATGCCACAACACCCATATCTTACCCAACTAAGAGTAACCGTAGTTTTCAGCAAAAGACCAATCAGGGAATATCTCATTGATGAACTTTTTCTCCTTTGGTTGTTTCACATGGGTTTCTATTAAACCCCCAAAAAGTGGTTGCTTATCCTTGAACCATTTCTTAAATCCGCTACGATGGCTGTACACATTAAACCCGCGGACGTTCCAACAAAAAAGTTTTGTACACATAATTAAAGTAATGATTTGAGGCTCTTGCCTCTTTGAGCTCTCTGTTGACCCTTGGCCAACTTACTTAAAATAGCTTCCTCTTCTCCATTACTGGATAACACATCATCTGAGTCCTGGTCCGGCTCTGAATCCTGCTGGGATTCTGATGATTTTTCAACTTCCTCACCGTCCACCTTCTTACCATGATCTTCACCATCTTTACCAAGGATCAGAGCAGGTGGGGTTATATGATTACCAGCTTTTGCCTCCGGCGCTGAGCTTGTCTCTCCTCTATGCTGCAATTTTGGATCTCTAAGGGAAGAGCTCTGATGCAGCGTAACCATAGATGTCTCCTTCTGAACCGACTGGTTTGGTTTGGTCACTTGGAGGAAACCTTTGACAGCCCAGTTACCTCCACTAGCTTTAGTTCCTTTTGGAGTTTTTGATCTTCTTCTGCCTCTCCTGGGGTGGGGAACACTTGGGTTCAACCCTCGTTGAGAATTCCTATGAAAATTCTCCTCGAGGTGTGTGGTAGCTTTACAACCTTTGCAAGTAATAGGAGCCTTTTTTCAATGTTTCAAGCCATGTCCTATTTCCTTGCAGTGAGCGCACACCGGAGGCATCCAGGGACTGGAGACACTGATCCGCATAATTTCTCCTGATTCAAATTGAACATTAACAGCTTCTGGAAGCGGTTTTCTTGGGTCGATGATGGTGAAGACCTTGGCAACCTCAAGGTTTGTTTTGTTTGCCGTGTCTGGATGCAGCCCTTTAGGCTCCCCTACGAGTCCCGCTATATGCTCTAATCCTTCCTCATTGAAGAACTGAAGAGGGACATTTCTCAATTCAAGCCATATCGGAGCAGACTTTAGTTCAGGCTTTACCGGAATAATTCATGGTTCCCATTTAGCAACGAACATCGTTTTCCCATCAATTTGCCAAAGACGTTGGTTTATAACTCTGTTCCTGGTGTGTGAGTTTGGGATGCGGAAGAGAAACGAGTTTCCTTCCATCCTTGAAACTGTAATGTCTCTCATCTGCTTGCTCCATATCCCATTGACAATGTTATGGAGAATGCCTTGGGATGGAGGGTCTGTATAGAACTGACCCAGAATGAAGAACTCCCAAGAGTTCTTGTTCCTTTCTATGACCCCGTTTGGAATCTTGACACAGGACTCACCAGACTCCAGGGTAAAGGCCGTACCTCTCTTCTTTAGTGGCTTGGTCGAGCCTTTGAACCGATTTGCCCAAGAATCTGCTCCTGCAGACTTTGAGTCGCTACCTTGAGATGTCAATTTTACAGAGCTAGGTTTTACTGTTTGCTCAGTGATTGGAGGGTCTATGGAAGACACAACCTCCTTTTCTCTAAGCTGCGCCAACTTCGATGATGGCTCAACCGCATATTCGATTTGGGTATTATCTGGAACATCGGAGGCATCCTTCAGACTTCCTCTGACTTCAACAGATTCAACAACCGAGACTGTATCTACTCCAGTCGCTTGGGAGTTGGGTACAGTTGAGGAGCTAGGGATCTCGACGGTCTCACCGGAGTTCACCTTAGGTCCTAGGGTCTTGTCTATGGTAGTAGCAGTCGAAACTGGATTTACCATTTATAGGTTTTGAGAGAGCTTTTCTCTTGATTTGATAAGCGCATTTCTGTTTGGAGAACGAATAGGTGGATTTTTCTTCTTCATAAGGTGAAGAGGGCATGAAGATGACGCCAGAAAAGGCTTCCGGCGACGGGAGAGCCGCCTGAGAACGACGGAGAAAGCAGACACTTTTCCTCTTTTGAGAGAGAAAAAGGCTTCCGGACAACATCAACTTTTGTCTTAACGAGGACAACATCAACGTAGTTATGGACATTATATGAAGAAAACCCTCTTAGTGAAGGACTATATCTTGTTAGGTCATTTTTTAATTCTCGGGGACATCAACTTAATTGTGGACATTATGTGGAGAACGCTTTCTTAGTGAAAAGCTTAAAGGTACATATTGCTGAAGGTCATTGTTTGAACGAACAACTTCATAACTACTGTGGACAACATTGCTCCGTTTCGTTAAGGACAACATATACTAGATTGCATTGTTTATGACGAGTGTGAGGTTAATTTGACAGTAACCATTAGATTAAACTGTCAACAACCATATAATATATTTACGCAGATGAGTGGTGGAGGACTATATCTTATTAGGATAGTTTTTGTCTTCTGTAGGACAACATCAACTTAATTGTGGACAGTATCTGGAGAACTATTTATTAGTTAAGAGCTGAAGGTAAAGATTGTTGAAGAGCAGTGTGTAGAACGGACAACCTCTTAATAGTTGTGGACAATATTGATCCGGTTCGTTAAGGACAACATCTAGTAGATTAAAATGAATACGAGAAACAGAACCCATTAGATAAAACTGTCAGCAACCATATAATATATCTTGTTAGGACAATTTTTGACCTCTAGCGGACAACATCAACTTAATTGTGGACATCATCAGGAGAACGCTTTCGTAGTGAGAAGCTGAAAGGTAGAGATTGCTGAAGGTCATTGATTGGATCGGACAACTTCATAACTGTTGTGGTCAACATTGCTCCGTTTTGCTAAGGACAACATCTACTAGATTGCATTGTTTATGAAGAGTGTGAGGTTAATCTGACAGTACATTAAAGTCAACACGAGAATCAGAAACCATTAGATAAACCTGTCAGAAACCATATAATAGATTTACGTAGATGAGTGGTGGACAAACGTGTCTTTGCTTTCTGAATGACTAGTTTAAGTAACTTGCGTTTGTATGATTATATGTGACGGTGACGTTTTATCAACAATGTAACTCCAATTTGATGGTGGACAATACCTGTTAGATTGCATTGTTTATTACGAATGTGAGGTTGCTTTGACAGTACCTTAAAATCAACTGGCGAAACAGAAAGCATTGTATGAAACTGCCAACATTTCTATAATATATCTAAGTAGGTGAGTGGGGGAGGGCTACATATTTTTAAAACATCAACTTTTGTCTTAACGAGGACAACATCAACCTAGTTATGGACATTATATGAAGAACACCCTCTTAGTGAAGGACTATATCTTGTTAGGTCATTTTTTGTATTCTCGGGGACAACATCAACTTAGTTGTGGACATTATCTGGAGAACTCTTCCTTAGTGAAGAGCTTAAAGGTAAAGATTGCTGAAGGTCATTGTTTGAACGGACAACTTCATAACTACTGTGTACAATATTGCTCCGTTTCGTTAAGGATGACATATACTAGATTGCATTGTTTATGACGAGTGTGAGGTTAATTTGACAGTAAACATTAGATTAAACTGTCAGCAACCATATAATATATTTACGTAGATGAGTGGTGGAGGACTATATCTTGTTAGGACAGTTTTGTCTTCTCTAGGACAACATCAACTTAATTATGGACATTATCTGGAGAACTATTTCTTAGTGAAGAGCTGAAGGTAAAGATTGTTGAAGAGCAGTGTGTGGAACGGACAACCTCTTAATAGTTGTGGACAATATTGATCCGTTTCGTTAAGGACAACATCTACTAGTTTGCATTGTTTATGTTGACAACATTTAATTTGACAGTACATTAAAATGAACTCGAGAAACGGAACCCATTAGATAAAACTGTCAGCAACCATATAATATATCTTGTTAGGACAATTTTTGTCTTCTCGCGGACAACATCAACTTAATTGTGAACATCATCAGGAGAACGCTTTTTTAGTGAAGAGCTGAAAGGTAGAGATTGATGAAGGTCATTGATTGGAACGGACAACTTCATAACTGTTGTGGTCAACATTGCTCCGTTTTGCTAATGACAACATCTACTAGATTGCATTGTTTATGAAGAGTGTGAGGTTAATCTGACAGTACATTAAAGTCAACACGAGAATCAGAAACCATTAGATAAACCTGTCAGCAACCTTATAATATCTTGTTAGGACAATTTTTCTCTTATCGAGGATAACTTCAACTTAATCGTGGACATTCTCTAGAGAACGCTTTCTTAGTGAAGTGCTGAAATGTAAAGATTGCTTAAGGTCATTGTTTGGAAGGGACAACTTCATAATAGATGTCGACGATATTGTCGTTTTCGTATCCTCAAGTTATTTTAATTGTGGACATTATCTGGATAACGGTTTCTTAGTGAAGAGTTATTATTCCTGGAAAAACAAATAGAAAAGTTGCACGAAAGTTGTCCTTGCGGAGACCAGTTACACAAGTCTAGTTTAACAAACTTATAGCCAGAAATATATTGAAATTAGCATATTAGAAAGGCAGATCGACCTTACAACATTATACACCAATACTTGAATTGTAGTTCATATTAGAATAGAGAATCTAGTAGAAATATTTTAGGAGAAGGACAACAACTATGTAGAAGAAGGTCATTGCCAATATAGGGATCATCGTCTTACGCAGGGGGGCGTTTAACTGACGACGCATGCCTTCGAGTGTCCCTTCTAGACGGTTGACAACATTCTGCAGCTCTTCAATCTCGTGGTCGTGGTGTTGGACGCGAGCCCATACCAGCGGAGGGTCAACACGTTCACCGTCAAATCCGATGGTAATGTTGTCAATCTTCGTATCTTGTTCTACCTTACCAAGCTGGAGAGCCTGGACTTCTTCGAAAAGGGCCAAATCACACCACTTGAACAAATGGTTTCCTCCAGTCTAAGAATTAGAGAGAAGCAAAAATGTTGGATTTAGTCGACGTAAATAATACATATTCATATGATGACTACGAAGACAATGGAAAATGGAACTCACATCTTTCTGCATACAGGTGTAATACTTCCTGCCAAAGTCATCTTCTGACTTTGATGTCTCCACCGTAACAGCCCCTCCACATGTGCAGCTTTGTGGAATTCCGATGATTTCTTCTTCTAGATAACATGAGTAACTCTCATTGAACGAAGCAGAAGAAGAAGATGGCTGACTATAGCTGTATTGCCCCATTTTGACCTGCACCAAAATGAAATGCAGCTTTTTGTAGGGACTTTGGTGTGGTGTAGCACTTTAAAGACATTTTATTTTAAAAATTTGACAGGCGCGGGAAATGTTAAAAATTGAAATTTTTAAATAGTTACAGTGGACAAGTATGAAATGTTTTGAATATCTATTAAGGATATTGGCATGGTTATGGCGGGATATTACGAGTGGGGCAAATTAAGTGACATGTCATAATGTAAATGGGTAGAAAAAGGCCCAATAAACGGAGATTGTTTGATTTGATGTATGAGACACGCTTATGCACATTATATTCATTGCTTTGTTGTAGGGTGACAGGTGGAGACATGCCTGTACTATTTTATTTTAGAGTAGTTGGGTTCCAAATACCAAAAACATGAAATATTTGTAACTTTAATTCCAATATGTGGTGGACATCTTTACAGTATATAACAATATGGATGACATGTTTGATTCAATCAATGGTTGAAGATACATTCGTTGGACACAGAAATTTAATGAAATAACTCCCCAACTGTCCGTTATGTGAATCTATTTAAGAGAAACTGACCACAAGAAAGTAAATACAAATCAAAAGATGGAACATCGAAGGAGGAATGATTTTTCTTTGTTATTATCTCTTCCTCAACATCTTCAAATATCAATCGCCATTAACGTAGCACAGCAAGGAGTGAACAATCTAGGACCACTAATAGCTGCTGGAAAGGAAGGTCAAGCGCTGGCATTCAATCCTCATGTGTTAAGGGAGGTGTCGCTTGATTATCTTTCCGTGTATCCAGCACTGGCCAATGAAGGTTCGTTGTACCGGCACATACTAATTAGTTGTGTAGATGCAGGTAATAGTACAACATGCTATCTTGAAAGTCTTCGCATAGCCGCAAAGGAGGGATGTCTCGAGAGTAGTTTACGGTTGGTACGTGACAGACCACAAGGTAATTTAAACATGTCTTTCGCTAATGCACTGTTTCTATTCGCTGCTTGTCGTGATGAAGAAGGAGAGGCTGCCATTTCTGAATTTAAGTTGCTGGTAGGGACTTTTGATAGAGGTGTACGAGTAACACAACAGGTGTACTGGGATTTACAAATTATTGGTCACGAGAATAGGTTGGTTTTTTGTCATTCTTGGCAAGGAGAAATGCTATTCCCACCTACGCGTTCAAAAAATTGTCCACTCTGCACATATTACCACTCTTGTCTACGATGTTTAAAGTGGTGGCATAACCCAACTTGGGGCCTTACAAGGTTATATCCTCCCCATCGTGTTAGAGGCTGTGATTACGAAACAATCAATGATGCATGTGAACATTGCATTGCATGGTGGAGATCGTAATGAAGTTAGTTTACAATGAAGAATAACAAATGTGTTTTCACTTTTAAGTTGTCCACATGTGGTAGGACGTATGTAGTTTAGCTGTTTTTATGTTAAAGTTGTTTTCGTATTAGATCTACAATATTCACTATGTAAGATTTAAACTTTTTAAGCTTATCCATCTTCTTCAAATTTCTCATAATGGTACAAGGAATTAATGTTGAGAAGATTGATACTGTAGTTGGCAGTCATAATGAAGGATTTGACATGTTATCTACCATAACAAGTAATACAAACGCACAGTAAAACATGGTGTGTGCCCCAATGGACGTAGGGTTATACGAAACACAAAAATTTGTAAAATAGTCATTAAGGTCAGTTCGTGAGTTGACCTTGATAGTAACATCAATATTTTGCATGGTGGAGATTGTAGCGAATTTAGTTGACAAGAGAGAATAGCAAAGGTGTTTTGAAGTTAAAGTTGTCCACATCTGGAAGGATTATTGTAGTCCACTGTTTTTATGTTGAAGTTTTTTTTATGCTTCAATGTAAGGGTACAAGGCATTAATGTTGAGAAAATTGGTACTTTCAGATTTGACATGATGACTTATATATAACAGTTAAGACATTTGGAAAGTAAACATGGTGTGTGGGCCAATGGTTTATTGGTAATTTTGTTGAATGTCTTACGAGATAGAAGCGTTAATATCTATCTCTGTTGGTTTATTTTAATTTAGTAACATTTCGCTACTTGTAAGATTTTTTTTGGGGTCTGTGTCATCACTTATTGTTACAGAGTCTTATAGTTATACCCTTATTATGTATAATTTGTTAGAAAGATTGAGTACGTTGTTTATTACATCTAGTGGAGCTGTAAAATGCATTAATGATGACAAAACGTACGTGGGAACAATGTGAGGTGTGCGGCCCAATAAAATAATTATGAGATGTTTCTCATTAGACGTAAAGGTAACCACTATTATACTAATATTTTTATTTGCCCCTTTTAATTGTGAATGACTACTTCAAACTTACTGCATGAGATGTATAAACTTGACATATGTAATAGAATTGCGGATCGAAATCCTAGTTAGGCAACGAATGTGGTCGACAAAAGATTATTTGCTCTTCAAACATAGATTAGATGAATGAAGAAATCACTTGATATTTAATTATATTGTGGACAACATTATGTTTTACTGATTAATGCCAACATCCATTACACTGTCCTATATAGATTCATAAAAACCGTTAAAATAGTTCATGACAACGTAAGATTAATGGTGGACATCATCCTAACCGTAAAGGACAACATTTTAGGTAATATGGACAATTACTGTCTGCGATGTATAAACTTGACAAGACATACTAGAAAACTGTGTGATGTGTGCGGCCCAATATAATAATAATGAGATTTTTCAGCTGAGAGACAGGTAGACGTAGAAGTCGCAATTACGTGTCAGGTAATTAGTAGGTAACTATTATTATATTAATATTCATCATACTGCCCTCTTAATTATGAATGACTACTTCTTTCTTACTGTATGGGATGTATAAAGTTAACTTGTGTGAGTTGTGCGGCCCAATAAACTAAAAATCCTAGTTAGGACACGAATGGGGTTGACAGAAGATTGTTGGCTAGATAATTTGATATTTTATAAGAATGTGGACAACATTATGGTTCACTTGATAATTTGTCTAACTCTAACATATTGGTCCTGAGGACAATATTTGACATATAATTATTTTGGACACCATTATATGCTTCAGAAGACAAGATTCTACTAATAATGTGAACAACATCGACGATTTTAACATGTACATTGACTAGGAAATTACAGAACACAAATATACAAGTTAAGACAAAGATAAACATAACTTAATTTAAGAAAAGGTTTAGGTTTAGGTTTAGGTTTAGGTTGACACAAAAGAAAAGGTAGAGATAGGTTTAGGTTTACAACATACAACATGAGAAAGAAACAAATTAGGTTCCTGGTCAACATGTCTCAATGGCAAATTGCCTCAACAAACTCCTCAAACATGTCAACAGCATATCGCATTCGGATATCATCCACAGTGGAAGGTGTGATGCCTTCGAAGGTTTGGCCTTGAGCATGGAGCTCAACAAACTTGACCGCCATAGGCCCTAAATCCATTGATCGTTCAAACTGTGGAACAGAAAGTGGCCTTTGTAAAGTGAAATTCGATTTTGCAGGCATTCCAGGAGATGAAAGAGAGCCAATGATGTAGGGTAACATCTCGATAAAAGGTCTCATTGCATTCTCCAGTTTCACGTCATCGTATTCATTTAAGAAAGGATCAAGAACAGTGATTGTGGATGCCTTGAGGTCAATAGCAAGTCCTATCCAATGGTCATTGTCCAAATTCATTGGAGCGTAAATGACATCGACGTCAATAAACCAAGCTAGCTTGTTGAAACGACCATGTATTATACCACGAACGTAATTCTTCACACCACTGGACCAAGGCCACTTATCTTTCTTCTTGCACCTATGGAAGCGAGGGAAATCTTCAGAAAGAAATCTAGCAAACCACGTGTCCAAGATCCCAACTCTATTTCTGATAAGGATCTCTCTGTGCTTCCTCCAAACCAATGTAAGGGCAGCATCAATATGCTGCAACCAGAAAAGCAATGACAAATTGGGAAGGTTGCTATTGGGAACATTTATAATGGGTATTTGGTAAGGTGTAATATCTTACATTTATGTTGAACACTTTGTTTGGCGAATAAATGTCTGAGAAGAAGGATTTGTCGAAGCAATGACCATCAATGATGTATTGCCTGCAACGAAAGACAATAGTTTATGAAAGTAACTAATGGACAACATTGGAAAATATTGTATTTTTGTCCACTTACTTGTTGCGGTCCTTCTTGAGCTTTGTTAAAAATCTCTTCTTGAGGGTATCATCAACCCTGCCAGACCACGGGGATCGGTGGGCTGCCAATCCTTTCTTACCAGAGGAGTGACCATACCTTCTCGTGGCAACCCTAACTCTCTTTGTTGGCAAAACTGTTGATGCTTTTTCGTCAACATGGCTTAAGGCCCTCTTCTTGCCACAGTTTATTTCAGGAGGACCATATGGGTTAGCTGGGGCCTCTTCACAAATGTCCTGCATCTCCGCATCCTCACGTTGAAAGGCTGATTGGTGAAGTACATCCTGACATGTAATGAATATAATTTTATGTTTCGTACCTTGTTTATTACTAATTTCTAATATTAAGGACATTCACACAAAAATTATGGACAGCTAAATATACAACAAAATGTGAGTTGTGCATAGATGGTATTTTTGCGGAATTACTCACATCAGTCGTTTCTTCATCGTCGTCTCCAGAAGACATCTCCTATACAATAAAATTTGTCAATAACACTGGATCAAACAAGCAATAAAAATTGCACACCTTATCATCTAAGTAAACCTTGGTCTCCGCCTCTACTTGTTCATCATTCACATTGTCCACATTGTCCTACAAAAATTACAAAAGAACCTAAATTAAGACGTCCCCAGAACATAAACTATGTCAGGACATCTTGAATCTAATTGTGGACAACATCACCGCATTTAAGGACAACATTTTCGTACTTATGGACATAATATTATACTCACCTGGTAATGATCTTCTTCCTCTTCCTCATTTACAGAAAATACCTTAAAATTCCAAAAAAGAAACACATTTACACAAATGGACAGTTTCATAGCCAGATAATGGGAAACATTTTGCGTGTAGAACTCAAATACCTCATCCTCATAGAGGCCATGATGGACATCTTCATCAGACTGAGGAGAAGAGATACCCAAATTGTCCTCTTTCAACTGAATGAGAACAACAATGTTTACAAATAAACATTTCACAATTACTTATCAAATATAACAATGATGAACAACTATGAATACCTTATCAGCTGCATTATCAACAGGCATATCAAATGTAGAAGCCTCTTGTTCGTGAGTTGACCTTGATGGTCCAACACCATCATTAGGTGCTTCGTCAACAGTTGGAATAATAGGCTAAAGAATAGCAAAAAATAAACATTTCACCAAGATAACACGTTTTTTTTACTGCTAAACTAATTTAGAATCGAATGGTCAATACCTCTTCCTCATCAAACCCTTCATGGACATCTTCGCTAGATTCAGAAGCAGAGTGGTGATAGTTGTCCTTATTCACCTGAAAGACCATAACAATGATTCTAAATAAACATTTCACCAAACAGAAAATTGCTGGAAACATATGCATACCTTATTAGTAACAATATCCAATTTAGGAGCTTCTGCCTCGTCAGTTGATTTTGATGGATCACCATCATGATTAAATGTATCCTAATACATATAAGGAGGATTTATAATTATCCATATCACAAGTGAATATTGAATAAAGTTAATGTACCTCAGCTCTTGCTTGTTCCATTGTTGATGCCTCTTTATCTTCATCAATAATTTTATTGTCATTTAAACCACTATCGTCCTCTTCCTCAGATTCAGCAACATCGTCCTCGGATAAAAGCACAAATCGGTCAGCAACTTCCATGTTATGTCCTCCATCCGCAGTCTGACATGTAGTGGACAGAATTTGTTAAGCTAATGGTAAATGTTTATGTAATTAATGATAAATGACAGACTTACAGTGACGTTCTTGTGTACAAGTTTCTCTCCACCAAACTGACCCTGTTTTTTGGAATAAAGATGCTCTTATTGTACGTTCTTTAAAACTAAGGACATGGATTGCTATAAATTATGTTTACCTTTTGTTTACTGAGATCATTTTGTCTACCCAAACCTTCTTCATTAATATTCTGAAGAATACTATGCACACCCGGATAATTAGGCCAATCAGAATTATCGCCACCACCATCAGCATCGCCGGTGGCACCGGCTTTGGTAGGAGGGTCTTTCGAGATAGGAGTTGAATCAGACTTTTCTGTCGCTTTAGGGCTTGGGAATTTCCCACCAGAGCGTAAAATACTGACAATCTCATCTTGGAGTTGATCCCTCATCAATTTCAGGTCTGCTGCGTAGAGTTGTTTTATTTCCGCAGTGTGCGCATCAAGTTTCTCATCAATGCGTTTCATTAAGGCCTCAACATCAAGGTCAGCAAACGGTCCTTGTTGATTAGCTTCTTCAGCCGATGATTCTTCACCAACTTTGCCCTTTCCTTTGTTGATTGGTTTGGTTTTCTGACCTTTTTCTTTCACGGGAGCCTTCTTACCTACCTTTGATTGAGGCAGAATAACGGGCCACCCAGCATAACCACCTCGCCAAATTCCTTTAGAGAAAATAAAACCACTTCCAATAAGCCTCTCCACGTAAGTTATGCTAGGATCTTCAACCTCGTCATCCCAATAGTTTACTTGCTCATATAGATCATCTTCAGCTGCCAAGAATGGTGCTAGTTGAAGCTGATTCAGAAGGAAACACATAACAACCTGAATAATATGTAATACAAGAACATATTGAAAATCATGCTTATAGGAACCAAAGAACACTTACATTAGGGAGGGATTCAACCTCCATGATGTTTTCGTTGTGGAATGTCTTCATATGTGTGAGGTTGACAATTGACTGGTCAGTGAAGGTCTCCTCATCTGCAGTGTCCGGTATGAACCTCTCTAATTCTGGTATTGTTTTGAAAATCAACAACTGGATTGCAAGTGGGAAGCCGTGTGCGGGGGTGTGAGAATTGTTGAATTTGGAAAGCATTATCTCCAAAGTTGGTAGCTTCGTACCAACTTTCACCGTTTGCAAAGTCAGCTCAAATGACTCTCTACCCCAAGGGTATTCTTCAAATATCTTCAAGTCTTTAACCATCTCGACCACTCCCTTAGACGCTTTCACCACTCCACTAGAACATAATAGAATACCCTCGGCTATTACTATCATTGCAAGTCGAAGCCTTTTCCATTCGGGCATCCTCTTCTCAACTGGAAGCCTTCTGTCTCTTTTAAGCCATATGACAATGTCTTTTATGAGGACAGAACTTGTGTTCTTTCCAAAAAGCGTGTCCCAATATGGTTTCTTAGGATTCACCGGAGTTTTCCATTTAAGAATTATTCTTTTCGGTGGGTACGGATCACAATTCAGGCCTGTTACAAGACCGAACTCCCGTAGCGAAAAGCGAAAGGGTTTACCAGCGAAGACAAACCAAATTTCGTGTTTCTTCGATGAGACAAGAGATCGACAAACCATCTGATGGACAAGTTTTCCAGACAATGACGACTTCCGAACCGGAATTTCGAAAAGGGATTTAAAACATGAAGCCCGAAGATAGTTATACTCACGCGTTCCTTCAAGTGTGGAGACTAAATCTAGTAGGTACTCAGGCCTAGAGTAGGAATTGATTCGGCCCTTAGCAGGGTATCGATCTGTGGCGTACAAACGAGGACGAAGGAGATCTGGGTCCATCTCTCCTGAATAATTGTTGGGAGGCGGCGGGGACGACACTGTAGTCCGGGGTTTTGTCTTCCTGGTTTTGGAAGACATCTTCTCTATTTTACTGAAAAAGGATGAAACAATTGTCAGATCTACTCCGAGGACGTATTATCAAAAAAAAAGAAGGACTAAACCCTAAACGGACAAGATCCCACAAAAGGCGGACAACATTATATATTGACAAAAACAAAGAATACACAACGAAAAATGCACTTTATTGGTATATTGCGAGGACGAATTATAAAGGACTATATTCGGAACAGACAAGATCCGAAGCCAGTGGACAACATTCGTTTGAATCTTGGGACAATGGGGAAAATAATTTTGGGACAATGGGGAAAATAACCTAAATAGGTTACGGATCTATTTGATAAACTTTAAAAAGTTGTAAGCAACACAAGATGTTTGAGGACAACATCCTATACGAGATGGACAACATTTGGTAGAAATCGAAACATATTCCAGATTTTCCCAAAATTGGTTTTCGGAACAAAATCACATCGGAAAAATGGTGAACACCCTTCGTTTTAATATTCGGTTTTCGGGAAAAATGGACAAAATAGTTGACAGATCTAATGGAAAAACTATAAAAAGTAGTAAGCAACACCAAATGTTTAAGGACAACATTTGTAAGTTGTAGACTACATCTCTTACGCGGTAGACAACTTTGTGTACAAATCGTGGCATATACCATATTTTCCCAATTTTTTTTCCCGAAAAACCGAATAAAGAAACATCGGAAAAATCATCTTCAGATTTACTGCGACGACGTATTACAAAGAAAACCAAATTTCACAATTACAAACATCTAGAATCGGAAAAAGTGGACAACATCCGTTTGCAATTTACCATTCTTGTGAAAATAGACAAAATAGTTTAAGGACAACATCTGTTACGGGATAATCAACAATCTTTAATCTCGAAACATATAACAGATTTTCCCAAAATAGATTCACAAATCAAGGTACGAGTAACACACATTGGAATTTTAGACCAAATGACATTGCATGTTGTTCCCATTCAAGAAATGGAAAACGGTAACGCCAAACTAAACCCTCTGAAAATGGTCTAAAAACTTTGAAATAGAACGAAGGAAATCAGGACTTACAGAGAGAAATAGATACTCTGCAACTCGTTCCAAACACTCTCGAAATAATTTGAAGGAAAGCAGCACTTACGGAGAAATAGTGTTTAGTCAATTTCAAATAAAAAGTGAAGCAACTGCACAGAAACCAACAACCTTCATTGATAGTAACTTAAAATGTCGGAAACTAAAGGAGAGAGAGAGACGGTGTTCTTTTAGGAGGAGAAATTAACTACCCACACACGAAACCTCTTACTTACAGTTACTTTAGTTCGCACGTGCAAGGGGCAAATGTGTCAATGACGATGGGGGAATTTTGAGTAATGGCAGTTCCCACAAGATTAAAAAGCAATGACACATTTTACAAACAAATTCAAATAAATGGCAATTTCAATAATATTCTCAATTTAAAAGGTTAAAACTACCAAATAACATTAAAATCTACATAGAAAATAGTAAAACATCTAATAAAATTAAATAAATTAAAATTTCTTAAACATTTTACATAATGAAACGATGAGTGCAATTCTATACAAATTTTCAAATAAAATCCATTACCCTATAAACTCTCATAAAATGGTCAAAATTACCTACTAGCTGCACCGTAATTCGGTGTAAATGAGTTCATTAAATCGACATACTTAAACCGGTAAAATTACCGTTGGACTAAGTCCACTCAATCAAGCATACCTTACACGTGGTCCAATCCATTACCATCACCTCCTCCGTTTACGTCTCCATCGATACACACACACATACACATGCTTGTGTATTGGATCTCGCATTTTCTTCTTACCAAATGCAAATTTTGCTTCGCTTTATCTCGTGATCATGCTCGTATATAAGTAGATACATACATACATACATACATAAACACTCGAATTCGATCCATACGGTTTTGTTGAATTTCGGAAATGGACAAGTATGATGTTGTTAAGGATTTGGGATCTGGGAATTTCGGTGTTGCTCGGCTTTTAATGCATAAGGAAACCAAAGAGCTTGTTGCTATGAAATACATCGAGAGAGGTCGCAAGGTTTGTGTTTTTTCACCATCTGGGTTCTTTGGAGTTTGAGTTTTGGGGTTTAGGGTTTTACTTTCTTTAGCTGAGTGGATATGTGAGGGGGATTTGCAAGAGATCGTGAGAAATTTGAGGTTTTTCTTACAACCAGAGATGATGAATTGACTTTTGATTGTTTTGGTGTGTTGATCACGAATTTGCAGATAGATGAGAACGTTGCTAGAGAGATCATCAATCACAGATCACTTAAGCATCCTAATATCATCCGTTTCAAGGAGGCAAGTGTCTTTTTGTGTGTGTGTGTGTGGCTCTTATGGTCACTAAAGAGTTGTCTTGGGATCTTATTGTGATTTGGTTTCAGGTGATTTTGACACCTACTCATCTTGCCATTGTGATGGAGTATGCTTCTGGAGGAGAGCTCTTTGAACGAATCTGCTCTGCCGGTAGATTCAGTGAAGCTGAGGTGATTTTCTCTATTTTAAAGTCTTGCACTTTGATCTTTTTATGCATGTGTTTAAGTTTTGTTTTCGATCTTTCTATTTTCAGGCTAGGTACTTCTTTCAACAGCTGATTTGTGGTGTTGACTACTGCCATTCCTTGGTATGTATATATAGTTTTTCCAAATTTGGTTTAGCTGAAAAGGAAAGTTTTGTGCCTGATGAGGTATCTGTGGAGACCTATCGATGTTTTTGTGCCTAGATTCTTTGTTTTAGGTTTACAATTTGGTGCTTAGGTAATTGATTTAAAGAAATTTCCACATATACATTGTTCTTTGATATGGGTTTCATTGTCTTAAATTTTCAGGCCACTGGGTTTCGATTCTGTGATACATAGTTATCTTATGTGAATCATTAGAATCTCAGTTACCGGTGTTGTGCTTTGTGATGCTAGTTTTGGGGAAATAGGAAATGAGTCGTTTAGAATCTTAATTACCACTGTTTGCTTAATATGTACTGACGTGATAGCCTCGGTTCTTGTGTAACCATCTCCTCTCTTTTGCTTTTGTGCAGCAAATATGCCATAGAGACCTGAAGCTTGAGAACACACTACTTGATGGGAGCCCTGCTCCGCTTTTGAAAATCTGTGATTTTGGTTACTCTAAGGTGTAAACTCATTCAATTCCCTTTTCTTTTATGCTCAGTGGTCTCAGTTCTCAATCCATAACCGATTAGCATCATCTACTCACTCGTTTCTTAATTCTTTTATTTTTGTCCTGTTTTCTATGTTATTTCTTTTTGTGTAGTCATCTATTCTACATTCTAGGCCTAAATCGACTGTTGGAACTCCAGCATACATAGCACCTGAAGTTCTTTCTCGTAGAGAATATGATGGCAAGGTACACTACTCATGTCTTGTTTTATACATATCAATTGGTTTTACAAAGTAAGCAGATAATCTCATTAAGGTAGAAATATGAGAAAAGGAAGTTAAAAGACTGCTCAGAGATCCTTCAGTAGGTTTTATATATCCTTTGTACTGGCGTGGTCTGTGTAAAGCTTTTCAGGTTATTGTACTTCTAATAAAGTTTAACTGGACCACCCTCTGCACATGTCTCAACATAGAGTCTTAATTAAAAAAATGAAGGGGCGGTAATTGATATTGGTAGGATGTTTATAGCTCAGTCTCTGTAATCATATATTTCATGATTGTCATAGAGCACATAGACTGGCTTTTGCACTCACATGACTGTATTTTTTGTAGAACGCGGATGTGTGGTCATGTGGAGTAACCCTTTATGTGATGCTGGTTGGAGCTTACCCATTTGAGGACCCAAATGATCCGAAAAACTTCAGGAAAACAATCCAAGTAACATATTCAACCAATAACTGCATCCTTTTATTTTCTAATTAACTACTCTTTGTATTACTCCAGTGTCTCAATAGTGTAACAACTCAAATGTATTCTGCAGCGTATAATGGCTATACAATACAAGATCCCGGACTACGTTCACATATCTCAGGAATGCAAACACCTTCTCTCTCGCATATTCGTCACTAACCCCGCTAAGGTACCTAAACCATTCCAGCTTTCAATTATCAAGCTAGATTTTGTAAGAAGATGTTGCGGTTCTGATTGTCAATAATATTCGTGACAGAGAATCACGCTTAAAGAGATCAAGAACCACCCGTGGTACTTAAAGAATTTGCCAAAGGAGCTGCTAGAGTCGGCTCAAGCAATGTACTACAAGAGAGACAACCCGAGCTTCTCTCTTCAAAGCGTAGAGGACATAATGAAGATAGTTGAAGAAGCAAGGAATCCAGCTCCACCTTCTAATGTTCCCAAATGCTCGGTCTCAGGAGCTGAGGAAGGAGAGGAAGAGGACGTGGAAGCTGAAGTGGACGAGGAAGAAGACGAAGAAGATGAATACGAGAAGCATGTCAAAGAGGCACAGTCTTGTCAAGAGCCTGACAAAGCTTAAAAGAGAAACGCTCTCTGTTTCTCTCATTCCATTTCAAAGCCAAGGAAGTTAAAAACTACTACTACTACTAGCACGTTATTCCACTTTTTCGATTTCATGTCTGAAAAACTGTAAACGTTGTCGGTTTATCATTGGCTTAGTGTTTCTCAGGAAAGAAACATCGATACTTTGAAAGTGAGAAATGCTGTTGGATCTCTAGAGAACATGGGTTATGTTTATATGAGTGATTGCGAAGCAGCTGGGTTATATTACAATGATAATAAAAATGTCTTCGTTTGCAAAATTAGCAATTTAACTACATGCCGTTTTGAAGCATTTTGCTTTTGATGCTGTAACACAAACTGTATGAGCAAACTACATATACAGTATAGTATTCGTTTGTTGCTCAGAACGGCATCTGGTCATTTCTCTGCTTCATTTCCTATCTCTTTAAAACCATGTTGTGAGGGAAAGCAATCAATTTCGATTTCCATAATACTGAGCGGGCATCAAGACAATCCCCTAGCCTCAAGTGGAGGCTACATAACAGATTTCTAGCATTAATGTGTTTTAAAATCATACAACAAATAACACTGGAATTGGTCTTGATTTCAAAATCCGTTAAAATATACAAACCAAAAAGAAAACAAAGCAAACATTACCATTTTTTAAAGATTAGTCATCATCAAAAGTTAAGTTACCAATTTTCTTGTCAGAGTTGAGAAATATCAATGATTAATCAGTATATATGGATTAACCTCTGAATATCCATACCCTGAGTAACTTCAATCCTAGAATTTAATGCGTGGAGATGTAGTAGTAGTGAATATTTTGATTTAGACGAATTTTTGAATTAGAGAATAGATGAAGTCGCAGCGATGGATACTTGACTAACAGAAACTACAATACAATCAATATAAAATTTAAGCCTAGAAGCCTACAATTCACCAAGTCACAAATTCACCAATTCATGTTATGTTAGGGGCTGATACAACTACGTGCCGTTTTTCGTATGTCGCCTGAAACGGCATCGTTTTTAGAGTCATTTCTCTGCTTCATTTCCTATCTTCTTAAAACCCAAACCCTATCGTGTGTTTCATACAAAACCTGTAAAACCCTCTCGAAACATTTTCCACTTTGTATCTCCTTAACCTTATCTTCAAAATCTCTCCGGTCACCGACGACGGGAACTTGGTGTTTACAAGGTCAAAGATAATGTCAGTGAAGTTCCCTCTCGGTGTACGCTTCATCACTCATTCTCTTCCTTGTACTCGTCTCCCTTCCATGAATTCCGGCGCATTAATCTATTCCTTCCGATCCGTTCCTGTTCTCTCTAAAGCTTTTCCTTTTAGGTTAAAATATATTGGACTAGGGTCTCGGGTCAGTTTCTCTACCCGACCCGAGAAAACCCGAACCGAATTCGAGAGGCGAGGAAGAGACGGAGGTGAGATTCGCGTTTCCAAGAGCTTGATTGAGGATGAAGCAGAGCTGAGTGATTGGGTTAGCGATTTGAGACCTAGTTCGATGCGTGGGAAGTTCACTAGTGATGAAGATGATTCGGGTCCTGACCCGGTTCGTAGAAATGTAGCTAGAGATAACAGTAGAAGTCCTAGGAGGGGTAATGAAGGAGATAGGTTTGGTGGTCCTAAAAGGGGAAATGAAGGAGATAGGTTTGGTGGTTCGAGAAGGGGAAAAGAAGGTGAGATGGATAGGTTTGGTGGTTCGAGCAGGAGGAGAACGAGTGGTGAGCCGGTTGAGTCGTCTAGGAACAAGCGGTTTGGTGATAGAGAAGGTGTAAGGAACGGTCGGGTTCAAGGGAGGAGTAGTGATTCGTCTGTTCGTGGAAGGAATGAGAGAAGTGTGGATTCAGGGTTTAGGAGAGAGCGAGGTTTGGAAACAAATAAGGGATTGGGGAAAGAGATTAGAGGGTTAAGACAAGAAGAGGAAGATAGTAGTGATGAGGATGAGAAGAGGGGTGTATTGGGAAGTATTGATGATTTGCTTAGTGAAGATAGTAGTGATGATGATGACGAAGATGATGATGAGACTATCGTTTTTAAAGGGGAGTCTTCTAAAGCTGTAGAAGCTGATAAGCCAAGAACTGAAAATGCTAAGACTTCAGATTCTTACTTATCGAAAGCAAGGTACATTATTTGTAACTTGTACCACTAGATTATCTTTGAATTGGAGAAGATTGCTTCTTCTGTATGTGACTTACTATGATCACCATATTGAGAAAACTCTTTATGGTTAAATGGTTTGCAGGTTTGATCAGTTTCCACTGTCTCCCTTATCGCTAAAAGCCATCAAGGATGCGGGATTTGAGACAATGACTGTTGTGCAGGAGGCTACTCTTCCTATCATTCTTAAAGGTGGATATTTCTTTCTTTCTCATGAGAGTTGTTTGCAAGGCTTAGAAAGAAAAACACCATGTTTTAAAAATGTAGTGATGGTTTCTAATTGACAGCGTCTCACAAGCTTTTAAAGTTCACTTAGCAATAGCCAGTATGTATTTCAAAGAAAACTGAGAGCCTTGTTTATCATTCTTCAGGATTCCTCAAATTTGCCATGACTTCCCTTTGTACCTTGATTGTTTTGCTTAATAATCCTTTAATGTTTCTTCTTTAACTCCTTGGTTTCTTCCGTGCTCTGTTTTTCCAGGTAAAGATGTCCTAGCCAAGGCCAAAACAGGCACTGGGAAAACAGTTGCATTTTTGGTGAGACATTCTATCCTGTGGGTTCATGGATATAAGTTGGCCAGTTAGGAATTGAACGGTCTTCAATTGGGTTTTGTTCTTATTGTTTATGTTTATATTTCAAGCTTCCAGCAATTGAAGCTGTAATCAAATCTCCTCCTGCAAGCCGGGATAATAGGCAACCCCCAATTGTTGTGCTTGTGGTATGCCCTACTCGGGAACTTGCTTGTCAAGCTGCTGCAGAAGCAAACACCTTGCTGAAGTATCACCCATCTATCGGTGTTCAAGTTGTGATTGGAGGCACAAAGCTTCCTACAGAGCAAAGGCGTATGCAAACAAATCCTTGCCAGGTAATAAGAGATTGCTTTTGCCACTACACGTGTATAAATGTTAAGTTAATTGTGAGCAAGTCTCGCACATCCTTTAAGCTGGGTTTCTTAGATGGCTGCAGATACAGTAAGCTGTGTCTATATGTTGAATAATTACATATTTCCTGTTTGAACACTCGCAGATCCTTGTGGCTACACCCGGAAGGCTTAAAGACCATATTGAAAATACTTCTGGATTTGCAACTAAGTTGATGGGTGTGAAAGTCCTTGTGCTCGATGAAGCTGATCATCTCTTGGACATGGGTTTCCGAAGGGATATCGAGAGGATAATAGCTGCTGTTCCTAAGCAGAGACAAACGTTTTTATTTTCTGCCACGGTACCTGAAGAGGTAAGTGTCAGTTTCTTGCAAAAATGGCGCTCTCAATTTTGGTTGGAATCTTGAATCGTGTTTTCTGGTGTCTAGGTCCGGCAAATATGCCATATTGCTCTGAAACGGGATCATGAGTTCATCAATTGTGTTCAAGAGGGTAGTGGGGAGACGCATCAAAAGGTAAAAGATTGCTCTCTAGGCTCATCTGAATGATAGGCCTGCCATATGATTGGATGTTATTGGTATCTCATGTCGGTTTTATCTTCCAGGTCAAACAAATGTACATGATTGCATCACTGGATAGACATTTCTCGCTTCTATATGTGCTTCTTAAAGAACACATTGCAGATAATGTGGACTATAAGGTAAAATTGTTCCTCTAGTGCCATTTTTAATCACTAACGGATTTTCTGAACTAACACAGTCTTTTGTTGCAGGTTATTATTTTCTGTACAACTGCTATGGTTACAAGATTGGTGGCTGATCTGCTTGCTCAGCTAAGCATGAACGTCAGAGAGATCCATTCGAGAAAACCGCAGGGTTACAGAACCAGAGTTTCTGATGAGTTCCGCAAGTCCAAAGCTATTATCCTGGTAACATCAGACGTATCTGCTCGTGGTGTCGATTATCCTGATGTGTCACTAGTCGTACAGGTAAACTATAGTAGTCTTTCATCATGGAATCGAGTAACAACTACATAGTTAATCGTTTTTACTGAAGTTGTTGTGTATATGTTGGTTTTGCAGATGGGATTGCCATCAGACAGGGAACAATATATACATAGACTTGGCAGAACTGGGCGAAAAGGTAAGGAAGGGGAAGGTGTACTACTGTTGGCACCATGGGAAGAGTACTTTATGTCTTCTGTTAAAGACTTACCCATCAACAAGGCTTCTCTACCGCCAATAGACCCTGAGGCTGTGAAAAAGGTAAAGCTTGGACTTAGAATCTCAAATGCCAATGTTAGCATTGGTCTCACAACACTAAACCTCTTTGAGGTCAAAAGCTAAGATCTTAAGGGAAACTTGTTGTTGGATATGATGAATTCAGGTGCAGAGGGGGCTTAGCCAAGTGGAAATGAAGAACAAAGAGGCAGCGTATCAGGCGTGGTTGGGATACTACAAATCTCAGAAGATGATTGCAAGAGACACGACTAGGCTTGTGGAGTTAGCCAATGAGTTTAGCCGGAGCATGGGTCTTGAAGTCCCACCAGCTATCCCCAAAAATGTTCTTGGCAAGATGGGTCTCAAAAACGTTCCTGGTCTTAGAACCAAGTAGATTCTTTTTTTTTCTTAAAATAATGCTTTGCGTTTGTCTTAAATCTTTAATGCTATGTAAGTGTAATCTCTTGTCATTCTTGCAACACTTTGTCTTTCTAATTAGAAGAAAAATCCTATAAAATTTACCTTCTTATTAAGGCCTTTAGTTAACAATTTATTGTTGTTGTAAGTATGATGTTTTCACTAAATGATCAGAGTTATATGTTGATAACTTTTGTTTAGTAAGGAACTAGATAAAGACCCGCATAATATGCGGATATTAGATATTAAAATTGATTATCTATATAATTATGATCTTAATAATTATATTAGAAATTAAAACTCGTATAAGTATATTCTAAATTGAAACTCGTATAATTGTATTTTAATTATTAGTTTATTTACCAATAATTTACATTTTGTTAACCGTAAGATAGAAAATATAAATTAATTCAAATCACCCATAAAAATGCGTTTGATCCACAATGTTCACATACAGACCCGCGTTATACATGATTACACATATGATGTGTTTTGTATTTGTTTTCTTATGCGTGCATCTTCTAAATATATATATGCATGCATCTTCTATATATATATATATAATTTAGTAACTTATTTAATAATTTAGTAACCTATTTGTCTTTTTTCAATTGCATAATTATCTTTAATGAATTTTATAGTTGCATAAATAAATTTTTTTCCAATAGCATTAAAAATGATTACTTTTACAAATTTCAATTACTTTTAAACTATACTACAATTTGATTTGAAAAGTAAATTATGTAAATAAGGAAAATTTATATTTTGCATTTGACTATTTCTTCTTACCTTTTTGTTTATTAATTTCCATTTTTTTAAACTAATATTTTTTCCTTTTTAACATAGGAAAGTTTATATTAGTTTTATTAACACATGTTATGATCTCCTGATTATCAATAACACGTGGCAAGATCTCGGGAGTTACAATTTTACAAACTCTCTTTTATATAATAAGACAAGATCTCGGGAGTTACAATTTTACAAACTCTCTTTTATATAATAAGATACTTATGGTTATCTTCCATTGAATCAAATCCATAACAAAGCTGTTTCTATGATTTTATCAAAGTTGGAAAATTACATTTTGAATCATACATAAAAATCACTTTCACAAATGTTTAGGCAAAAATTAATAAAGGTGTTTATTTCTGATATATAACAACATTTTAAAGCGGTGGGAGCAAACTACATGCCGTTTTTAGTTAGTTGAAATTGTGGGCCCCATACTCTGCTTCATGTCCTCTTAAAACCCTAAATTGTGTTTCCTTCAAAACCCTAATTACCGACGACGGGAACTTCGAAGTTCCCTCTCGGTTATACAGCTTCCTTCTTCTTCTACTCCTCTCGTCTCCATGACTTCTGATGTTTCCAAATCCGGTCGGAAAAGAAGAGAGCTTCGCGCCAAACATTTGAAGCTCACGAGTGAAGAAGATGTCTCTGTTAACCTTGTCAAGGACAACAACAGTAGAGCTCCGAAGAGGGTCAGAGAAATCGAATCTGATAATGATGAGCCTCTTGTGAAGAAATCAGCAGCTTCTATTAAGGTTGCAGAAGCTGATAAGCCAAAGAGTGAAGTAGTTGTCAAAACTTCAGATTCTTACTTGTCTAAGACAAGGTAACATTCTTTTGATGAAATTTGGTCTTTTTCTTTCTGGGTTATGCTTTAGTTTTACCAATTTGATTACTTTTTTAGTGCTGTTTGATTGAGAATGCTCTGTATGTTCAATGGTTTTACAGATTTGATCAGTTCCCATTGTCTCCCTTGTCGCTGAAAGCAATAGCTGATGCTGGATTTAAGACAATGACTGTTGTGCAAGAGGCTACTCTTCCTATTATTCTCAAAGGTGAACTTTTTCTCTCTTTGGATCTCGTTGAGTTGCTTGTAAGGCAGAAAGATAATACACTATGATTGAAACATGTTAGAGACGATTTCTAATTGACTGTATATTGCCATTACTTCCATTTTGAAGCTTAGTTATTTGTTTATTATGCCTCTGATAGCTCTTCACTTGGTTTTCCAGGGAAAGATGTGCTAGCCAAAGCCAAAACAGGAACTGGGAAAACTGTTGCATTTTTGGTGAGACATTCTATCCTCTGAGTTCATTAGTTTGTCAGTTAGGAATTAATTGGGGGCTTTTTGATTGGGATTTGTTCTTATTGTTTATGTTTATGTTTCAAGCTTCCATCAATTGAAGCTGTTATCAAATCTCCTCCTGTAAGCCGGGGTACTAAGGAGCCCCCAATTATTGTGCTTGTGGTATGCCCTACTCGGGAACTTGCTTGTCAAGCTGCTACAGAAGCAAAGACCTTGGTGAAGTATCACTCATCTATTGGGGTTCAAGTTGTGATTGGAGGCACAAAGCTTCCTACAGAGGAAAGGCGTCTGCAAAAAGCTCCTTGCCAGGTAACAGATCTCTATTGCTGCTCCATGTGTATTAATGTGAAGTTTATTTTGAGTAAACCTTGTACTTCCTTTAAGCTGGGATTCTTATATAGAAAATGTTACCAATGTAGTTGCATATATATATTTTTTCTCAAATTGTTTTGGTTGTTTGCTTAAGCATTATGGCCCCATGGTTTGGATTGATAGATATGATAAATTACGATTGACTATACAAAAAAAATGTATGTCCCTGTCCAAGTTAGGATAATTCACCCATGTTCTTTCATTTAGCCTCTTTGAATCTGCCTTTTTTCGCATTATCTGTCTTGCCTGAAATTGAAGTGGCTGCATATACAATGAGTTGTCTCTCTTTATGTCTTTGAATAATCACACATATGATTAATACCTCAGATTCTTGTGGCTACACCCGGAAGGCTCATAGACCATATCAATAACACTTCAGGATTTGCCACAAGGTTAATGGGTGTGAAAGTCCTTGTGCTTGATGAAGCTGATCAGCTCTTGGCCATGGGTTTCCGAAAAGATATAGAGAGGATAATTGCTGCGGTGCCTAAGAAAAGGCAAACATTTTTATTTTCTGCCACGGTACCTAAAGAGGTAAGTGCAGTTTTTTCTAACACAAAAGGTTCTCATTTTTTGGGTTGGAATCTTACATGGTGTTTTTTTTTTTGTCAAGGTCCGCCAAATATGCGATATTGCTATGAAACCTGATCATGAGTTCATTAATTGTGTTCAAGAGGGTAGTGACGAGACACATCAAAAGGTAAAAGATTTCTCTTTAGGTTCCTTTATGATGTTATCGGTTTCTCATGTCTGCTTTATCTCCCAGGTCAAACAAATGTACATGATTGCATCACTGGATAGACATTTCTCGCTTCTATATGGGCTTGTTAAAGAACAGATAGCAAATAATGTGGACTACAAGGTAAAATTGTTCCTTCTAGTGCCATTGTCAATCACCAATGTATTTCTGAACTAACATGACCTCTTTGGTGCTTCAGGTTATTATTTTCTGTACAACTACTATGGTTACAAAATTGGTGGCTGAATTGCTTGGTAAGCTAAGCCTGAACGTCAGAGAGATTCATTCTAAAAAACCGCAGAGTTACAGAACCAGAGTTTCTGATGAGTTCCGCAAGTCCAAGGGTATTATCCTTGTTACTTCTGATGTATCTGCTCGTGGTGTCGATTACCCTGACGTGTCACTAGTCGTACAGGTAAACCATATAGTAGTTTTCCATCGTGGAATTGAGTTGTAAAGACCAAATTGATTATTTTTACTGAAGTTGTTGTGTCTATGTTGGTTTTGCAGATGGGATTGCCATCAGACAGGGATCAGTATGTACATAGACTTGGCAGAACCGGTCGGAAAGGTAAAGAAGGGGAAGGTGTACTATTGTTGGCACCATGGGAAGAGTATTTTCTATCTTCCGTTAAAGACTTACCCATCACTAAGTCTCCTCTACCACCAGTAGACCCTGAGGCTGTGAAAAAGGTAAATCTTGGACTTAGATATCTCTTCGCAAATGCCAATTTTAGAATTAGTCTCACAATACAAACCTCTTTGAAGTCAAGATCTTCAAGAGTAATGAGTATTGATCGAAAACTTGTTGGATATGATGAATTCAGGTGAAGAGAGGGCTTAGCCAAGTGGAAATGAATAGCAAGGAGGCGGCGTATCAGGCGTGGTTGGGTTATTACAAATCACAGAAGGTGATTGCAAAAGACACGACCAGACTGGTGGGGTTTGCCAATGAGTTTAGCCGGAGCATGGGACTTGACATCCCACCAGCTATCCCAAGAAATGTTCTTTCCAAAATGCGTCTCCAAAACGTTCCTGGTCTTAGGGCCAAGTAGAATTTTTGTCCTAATGCTTTTCAAGTGTAATCTCTTGTCATTCTTGCCACACTTCGACTTTCTAATTATAAAACACCTATACATGTTACCTTCTAATGAAGGGGATTTTGTTGTAATGAGGAGGTTACATTCTATTATTGTTTTCACTTATGAACAACGTATTTAAATTTAATGATAAAAGGTTTATTTTCGAGCCAAGGCAAAGTTGCTATTCCTTCGAACATTTCTAGTCACTCTCCTTGCTCAAATTAAAACTTTAACCTCTAAATGAGGTAAAAATTGACAACTTTTTAAATTTGAGTATAATGTTTAGCCTAATTGTAAATTTCTAACAAAGGATTATATCCCAAATGAGACACAGATGCAATGAAGAATTTTAGGTATAGTAAAATGAAACTTCTAATTTCCTCGGGAAACCGAAAAAATGGAACCTCAGAATCAAAGAGTATTATTGTAAAGAAGGTGATGATGAATGGTGACAGAAAAAACAAAATCCAACACCATCTTTCTACTTAGGCTAGCTTTACCATACCACAAGGCTATGCCTTTTGTTGTAACTTGTAAAGCTCTACTAAACCCTAAAGAAGAAGAAAAACACAGTGAGAAGGCAGACCGCAAATGGCAAGTTCGGCTATTGCTGCAACTGCGAGCTTTTCCTATACAGAACTGGATTCTGCTATGTTTAGTCCTCTTTCCACTTGTTAACATATCTCAAGAAGGCACTAGCTGGGTTTTCATGAAGTGGAGCTCGTACACGAGTAGATCTCCTAACCACTGCTTCTTCCATTTCTATGTTGTGAGCAATGTCCTTTGTCCTCTTTTGCAGTGTAGAGCTGCAAACACACAAGTCATTACTGGGTTTTAGAGATATGACACAAAAACAACTGAGACTTCGATAGATGCAGTTTTACAGACTACACGTGCATCAAAGTGAGGAATAAAAAAAGCTAAATAAGGAGATAGATGTATTTAATTAATAAATGCAGATAATGCAAAGTAAAAGTATGGAGCCCTGAGCTGACCATATTCTGTCATAGAATGTCTCCAGCTGCATGTGTAAAGACAATTCCCTCTCTCCTTTACGGTTTAGTGATCCCATCAATGCATTGAGCTGCATTTTAAGAAACAAACACAAGTTTGAGCATGATCTATACAACCAATGATCAACCAAATAAATAAAAACCGTGTGGATTGATGATACCTCTTCCTTGGAGGTATAATAGCCCCATTCTTTGGAATCAGAATCCTCAACAAATATCCTCCCATTGCTACGGAACCACCAGTACCTGTTGTAATCCCGATCTTTACCCAAGGGGTTTGTACGTATGACTATTTTCTCCATCTCTCGTTCATAATATTGCCTCTGCATGTAAATAAAACGTTCAGACTTGATGGTCAAAGTAAAAGTGCATATGCAAACAACCACATATCAAATAATAAATATGAGGTGATGGACTCAACCCGCTGTTCAGGCCCCCTCCTTTCTGAAGTTCCTTTCTCATCTTCACTTGCTGATTTTGCCTCCTCCTCCTCTTCACCGTCCTCCTCCTCCTCCTCCTCTTCCTCCGGCTCCTCCTTTGGTTCAATTTTTGTCTCCGTCATTTGCCTTTTGTGCTTTCTCAGATAGACATTCCCGATAAGCTTATCGCTACAATAAGAACAATGATGAGCTCCCAAGTGATCTGAAATCCAGATATTCTGCTTATGCATAAATAGGTGAGCCAAACCTTTTCTCTGATTTTTCATTTTTTTCCGAAGAAACGAACCCATTCTCTATCTTGACTTCCCCCGCAGTGCTCTCTTTCTTTTTGCTCTCTTTGCTACTTTCTACTACTTGTGGGCTACTTTTCTTTTTCTCCAACCTGTTATTGTCCAAAACTCCATCAGCTTCATCACCAGTTTTGGACCGTTCTTTCTCCTCTCTTTTCTGTCGGGCCTCCGCCAATGCTTCTTCTCTTCTAGCTGCTCCAAGGGCATGGCGTTGTTCAACAAGTTCATCTACTTCCCCCTTGAAAGCAATTGTTTCAGTTATATGATTCACTAATTCCCTTAAGATTTTCATCTTTAAAATGGGGTCCAGTAGACCATAATGTCCCCGTCTGATTGTTCCAATGTCGGAGCACAAATCAGGAGTCTTGACTATATCCAGGAAATCACATAAATACTCTGTCCATGTGATCAATGTTATCTGAAATAAGATGAAACAAAGCAACAAGCAGGCCATCAACCACAAAAGAAAACTGAAAACATCAGAAGGCTGTCGACTTAATGCTGAATGAGAATATCATATTACTGAGTGGACTATTATGTTAATTAAGGATCATTTCCATGAGATGACGATCTGACCTTTGACTTGCGACTCCTTCTCTGTAAAGGTTTGAAACGATCACTGCCTGCATTGATGAGGAACCGGAAAAGACAGGCATGGATTTCCATGATAAGAACCAAATTACTCTCCTTGTGACAGACGGCATTTTCAAAGTCTTCCAGGGAAAATCGCCATAGATGAAGCTGCCTACCATACGTGGAACAAAAGTCCCAAACCATAAGAAGATCCCCAATACAATCCATTGGAACACTAAAATCCCGTGAAGGAGAAGGACGCTGAGTGATATCAGCATCATCGGGTGGTAATAGTAAATCTTCAATTGGATAATTGATAGGCTCTTCCTCAGACTCATTAACCTCTGGAAAGACAATAACCAACAGCGACAAAAATCAGTAGACAATATAGAGGGACAGAATTTCCTTTATTCCACGAACAATCATCAGTTGGAATGCATATCCCCAAGTCAAGAATATTATTTATAAGCTCAATAGAACACATACGATTGATGATTTCAGCTATAAACCCAAATGTAACTGACATTGCGAAGGAACTTTTGCACAAATTAAGAAACCTTAAATTAAAAATGAACTACAGAGCATTAATGCAAAGCTACCTCCATCTGTGTCCTCGTGTCTACCATTTTCGGCTCTCTTTCTTTTGCCTTTATCCCTTCCGGTTTTATCTTCCTACAGTTTAGTGATGAGATGAAACTGATTAGTACATAAACCAAATTTTATTTGGCCACGCTACAAATTATTGTATGCTAGTGTACTTTACACCTACCTGTTTCCTTTGCTGAACCAGTTCTCCATTCTGAAAGACATATTTCTTCTGGAGTTCCTTGGGAATCTTACTTGAGATTCCATGAGCTTTAGCCAGAAACTCTTTAACTACCCAAGGTATACTGTGGCATGTGGACTCCCGGATGAAAGACTTCAGAAAATTTCTACTAAATGGAAACTTCTTCCATGACAGATCCTCCCCAAACAGCACCGTCTTTTCAGTTATTTCCTTATCTTTGTCAAGGAAGCCTACCTCATATTGAGGTTGACTATCCCCATCTGTCACTACCTCCAAGACTGTGCATGGCTGCAACTCGCCATCCCTTTTTCCATACAACTCTGCCCCAGCAAAATAGCAGTTTTGCAACTCTGTTGCTATTTTGTCGGCAAGATCTTTCAAAGAAAGTGTACCTATTCAAATGAAGGAGAAAGAGTCAGAAATAGTGATCATACACGAGAGCCTTCGAGTATTAAGAAAGCTATCTCATACAAAGAAAATCAAAAAGCTTGTCCTGCTCAGAGAAAAAGCAAAGGTTTATCTAACTACATTAAGTAACTTATCAAAAATATATGGTAAAATTTAGTGAAGATGGTAAGAACCATAAAAATAACCACTACTAACTCATGACCATCTTGTGTTTGCATAACTAGAGTGGTCCCTTGCAACTATCAAAAGTGCAGTTACGTTTTCATTCAGCTGATTGATATACTTCAAGAATACGATTATGACAAATTTCGCCACAGATTCCTTTATAGATGATTTAATTGTTGCATAGCCAACAAGTGCATTCTAAGTTCCCTTCCACTAAAAACTGTAGTATTTTTCCGAACAGGAATTTTGATAGTCGTAAATGCAACCAATTTCTACCATCCTATAAAATTATAGAGGCACATCTAATGTTATAAAGTGTGAAACATTCAAGGTCCTCTCAGCTGCCTAAGTTTCAGGGATTTTAAGAAGATAGAGACAATTATGCTGCCACCCTCAAAATACACAGTAATTCTTATATAACTAAAAAAAATCAAGACTTGGAAACAGTTATATCAGAAGAATAAACCACAATCTAATGAGGGTAAACAAACTTACTGAATTGGACAATACGTAAAGCAGGTGCTACTAGCTCCCTGGGCAGAGTTTGAACCTTCTTGCTTGCCATTTTTTCTGAGTCTAAGGCCGCCTCGTAGGTTAAGCTAGTCTTTCCAGTAGATTTACATGTCCAAACCCGCTTCTGATACAGATTTATCCTCCTCAAGTACAGTCTAGTGTATGTTAAGCAGACAAATAGTTCTAACACAGCACGTGCATTAATAAACATGAATAACCAGGCCTTTGGCGAACTACAAGAATAAAAGTTGTTCCAGAATGAAACAGCATTGCATGTTTCAAGTTCATTTACTTCACTCTGACTGCGCAAACTAGAAGAAGGCAAATAATTGAGACAAAAGTAAAAAAAAATAGTCTCTTCTTTTCCAATTCATTAATCTATAGAAGAAGGATACTGATAATCTCGAAAAATCTCCTTTGTAAGACCAACTTGATAAACAAGTTCATGTGGATTCAAGTCCTTTGGGGGCTCCAGTAGTTTATGTGGCTTCTTCTTTAGTAGAGGCATCCTTCAATTTCACTAGAAAAACCTACAATGTAACACAAATTCCATAAACCTGAATGTCTATATGTGATTAACAAAAATTCAGTACAATCAAGGATAGCAACAAATCAACGCAACAGATCGTCCAAGCAACAAACAGCATATACAAACAAGACGTTACATAAGCTAATCTTTAGAGACTTTCTGTTACATAGCACAAACCATTCTTCACAAAGTGGAAACTGTAAACCCTGGATAACAGAGGATTAACCTGATAATCTCAAACCCATATGCGTTTACGGATACCTGAAGACTATGCAAAGAATTAACCACATACACATTTGTGGTATAAAAGGAAAATGACAGACCAAATAACCCTAGAGCTGATTCTAATTTCAATCTGATTCAACAAAGACCATAGAGAAACAAGTGTGAATTATGAGATCATGTGAAGAAAAGAATAACCCCCCAAATGAAAAATGTAACCAATGTAGAAATCGAAATAGGACATAAACCCTAGAAAAATCGCATCCCAATCGAATTTAGAAAAAGATCTGAAACAATCTGCAAAAATCCACCGATTAATTACCACTTCAGAGCAATAATCGACCAACCCAAGTAACAAAATCGAAACCCACGAATCAAACACTTAACACAAGATCAAGCAAAGAGAGCATTATCATGCATCCGTTTCAGAAAAATCCCTAAAACCACCCAGAACGCGAAACCGACATGAATCACTCACAAAAAGCAAACAAAATCACATAACAAATGCATCGAAACGAAACAAACACAACAAACCTAACAATACTCGAAGCCGATACAGAATCGAGAACGATAAGAAAAAGCAAAATCGCACACGATAAGAGGATCGAAATTCCCGCCACAAACAAGAAAACAAACCACAAAGGAGTCGAGAAATCTTACAGAGAATGTACGAAATTGGAGAATGTGCGTCGTCGTCGAGAGAGAGAAGAGTCTCTCGAGAAGACGAACACAGTTGTTGAGATCTCTCTCTCTCTCTGGTCTCTCTATTTGGGCTCTCTCGCTTCTCTCTCGCTCTAAGCTGTTTGGTCGTCGTCCTTCCTTATGGGAAAAACGAAATATTATGTGTTTTAGTGAATTAGCCCCACATTACTTTATTTATATGTACACTCGTTAGCTATTTTATACAGGTGTTATTATTTTAGAGCCTTTCCAATTATGAATCCAACCCATTGGGCCTTAGTTTTGATTCTTGGGCTTAGAAAGGCTTGAACTAATATGAATTTATCAAATTAGTAATGAACATGTTTGTATTTAATTGATGACATACAACTATATTATATTTACCAAACTATTATGCTAAAGGTTTATAATAAACTAGGTGAAGGACCCGTGCGTTGCACGGGTTTGTTGTTTGAATTATTATTTATCATTAAATTATTGATATGTTTGTTTAATACATAGAATAAAAGTGAAGGTTAAAGTTTATAGATGAGAGATTGTCCAATAAATAGCTATAAACGATAATCGTAGAGTAAAAGATCTTGTTTAAAATATTAAATGAATTGTTATTCAATAATTAATACATACAATGCTTATGGAAACTGATCGATCAAAATTCGGACATGAAAACTCTCTTTATAAAACACGGACATCAAAATGGGAAATTAATAAAATAGGAAAATAGAAAGTATGATATTAATTTTAAGCCCAGTAAGATCTAATATTCGTATGTAACCGAGCCATAAAAACCCAACAGAGAAACAAAACGTAGAGTTCTTGGTCGATGTAACATTTTGCCGACGGGATTATCTATCCATCTCTCGGCCAATCGTCGCGGTGGTGCTAGGGTTTCGATCGATGCTCCGCTTCCTCCATTGGCGCTGCTTCTAGTAATTTTTCGATTTCGCTTTTCTTCCATTTCCTCCTTAGTCTTCGTTCTCTAAATCGATAAAATTGTGATTCTGGGTGTGTGTTATTGACTGTGAGGAAAAGTAATCAAGCAATTCTTGGCAATTTTGGTTATAGTTTTAGTATTATGAAGTATCTTTCTGTAGTTTTGCTGATGTGTTTGTTTATAGTTACACAATGGGCTTCTAGAGAAGAAAGCCTAGGTGTTTGAAGTGTATAGAAAAGTAGAAACTGCCACCAAGATGAGATTGTCTTTTGTTCTTGCTAGTGTAGGAACAGAGCAGAGTCTTTGTCTGATTTGTTAGTGTTTGCAAAGTGTGCTTAATCTATGAGCCCTGATTTTCTGGTTTCTGCGGTTGGAAAAGCATTCGCAGCTGCTACTGTTATCATCTTTGGCTCAGCCACTTTGGTTTTTGGAACGGCAGCCTCGAAACTTGACATGCGTAATGTAAGATTGCAATGTTTCTATTGTTTAACTCTAAATTTATTCTCTTTTGATTCGTGTTGCTCTAAATTTTGTGCCCATTATTGATTTTTGGTTACTGTCTGAGTTTGTTTGCTTGTGTTTTTTTTTTTGAAGGTATCAAGGCATTCCAACACTGGTAACATTGGTGTGAATCACGGTAAGTAGCAAAGTCAGATTTTGAAGTTACTGGAAGTTTGGGACTTTAATAACATTTAAACTCACAAATTGTATGAGAAGCCTATGTCATTATAAAAAATAAAATAGAAAACAAAATTAAAAAAACAAATCAATATTTTCTTCGCTGTCAATTCTTTCTTCTGTTTGTCTTGTAGATGAGACGTTGTTGAAAACTTCTTGAAATACAATATTTTCCACAACGTTATTGTCGTAGTGTTTTGTTTCAGCTTTAAGAATCTGTAGTCCTGCAGTTGTTGTCACTCTTGATAGCGCAACGTATAACTGTCCGTGTGAGAAAACAGGATTGGGCAAATATAAACCAACTTTGTTTAAGCTTTGTCCTTGGCTTTTGTTGATCGTCATTGCATAACAGACTCGAAGAGGGAATTGACGCCTCTTTAACTTGAAAGGCCATTTTGCATCTGTTGGTGTGAGGCTAATTCTAGGAATAAGAACCCGTACTCCCTCATTAGTTCCAGTAAGTATTTCTGCTTCGATAACCCTTGTTCCTAGGCGAGTTATTATTAATCTTGTACCATTGCAAAGCCCGGCTCTTTGGTTTATATTTCTTAGCAGCATGATTGGCGCACCTACTTTGAGATTTAGTTGGTGGTTAGGAATACCTGAAAATTTCAAAGTATTCAAAAATTCAGTGGGGTAAAGAATATGTTGATTTGCCACCTCTTCTTTGTCGTCTCCGATACTGTCAGAACTCAAATACTCTTTTAGATCTCCTTTTAAGCAAGATAACATGTAGTTATTGACTTCGTCCACCGTTTCGTTTCTTGGAGTTAGAATTGCTCGCTCAATTAGATAATCCTTGTCCTTAAAAAGAACATCGAAATCATGATACGTAGACTTTGCAATGCATTCAACATGATCTCCACTGTTTTGTAAAAGCAGTTTGTTGTCTATTTCGACTATGTCATTTTCATTGTTTGCTTTCCTATATTTTGCAGGCTTAGGAGCGGTGCCGTCACCGATTCGTAATATCCATTTTGCAAAATCTCTTTCAGCTTGGTGCAACCTCATATTCTTTTCAAGAGTGAATATATTGCAATAGTTCCATAAATACGACCGGTTTATTGTTGCCATAATTGTTTCTTGCCTGCTGCCTTGCGGTATCACTGGTAGAATTTGTCTAAAATCGCCTCCAAGGAGCACTGTTTTTCCTCCAAAGGTTTTGGTTGCTGCATCTGGATCTGACATTGAGAGTAAATCTCGTAAACTCTTATCAAGAGCTTCAAATGCAAACCGATGGCACATAGGTGCTTCGTCCCAAATGATGAGGTCTGTTTGTTCAAGTAATTCAGAAAGCATCGTATTACGACTTATGTTACACATGCTGTCTTGATGAAGATCTATTGGAATCTTGAAACGTGAATGTGCAGTTCGACCGTTAGGTAAAAGTGTAGCTGCAATTCCGGATGAAGCGACTGGTAAAACAATTTTTCGCTGTGATCTTAGCCTTGAGATGATCGTCTTATACACGTAAGTCTTTCCTGTTCCACCTGGTCCATTGAGGAAAAATAGTTTTCCTTTATTATTCTCAATCGAGTCGATAACGGCATCGTAGACGTTCTTCTGCTCGTCATTTAACGTTTTGATTAACTTGCAATGTTCTTCTTCTTGTTCTAGAATTTTGTAGTTTGTTTCATCTTGGACCATTGAGTTTTTCATCTTTTTCAACAATTCCTTGTCTGGCTTTGGCATATCTTCAAACTCAGTTAATGATCTATCGTTCTGCGCCAGGATTTTCTCTAACTCTATGAGTGTATAACTTTGTAATTCTTCGTCGGAGAATTGTTGACCACTGAAATTGAATGTTTTTCTTTGTTTATTAGGTATGTCTTCAGCTAGGTGACGCCAGCAATGCTCCCACAAAGAAAGAGGGCTACTTAATTCGCAATATAGCATCAATGTCACAAAGAGATGGCGAAGTTGGAAAGGATATGCATAGTGTGCTGCTTCATCCATAGCCTCTTTCCATTCTGAATCACCATTCAACATCCCTCGTGCATAACACGCTGCTTTGAATGAGGTATGTTTTACATTATCTACTGTTAGTATATCATCAAAGCTTGTCGGACCTTCGAGTATATTTACCAACATTTTCAGATAGTATAAGTCTTATGATCTTGGATGAATGTTCACTACTCTTCCTATGCTGAATCCTTTCTGCCTTCTTGTCCAAATTTTTGCATCTGAATCCCACACATATTTTGTAGGAAACTGACTATATGTAAGTTTTCTTGCTTCAGGGCAGCTTTTGCACATCTCCATGTACTATGTCAACATTGTTCTATGAATTCCATCTTTTGAGATAATATTTTCAATATCGCTTTCTTCATTGTAAATGATTGTTTGTTGGTCTGGTAAATGCAACGGTAGCCTTGTTACCGCAGGTTTACGTGCATGAATATCGAAGGCAAAGATTCGCCATGCAGCTTCACATGCAGAGAGGTAACGACATTCCAAATAGTTTTTTATCTCACTGATCTCTTCTTTTGACTTATCTTCTGCATTCTGATCCACTACTTGTAGTTTCTCGATCAACATTGTAGCCATGTCTACTCCTTTTGTGATATATTTGAATAGATACTTTATGGCAGACGATCTATTGCACCATTCGACATTAATGTGAGCTTTGTACTTTTTTAGGAGTGAGAGATTGTGAGGCACTACGTAGCGATTATCAAGCTTAGTGTCTCCTTTCATGACATATTTTGTATCATCAGCTCTCCGACGATAGGTTATATAGCCAGTTTCACTGATACTTGTGGTGTTATTGTACGGTCTTGGAAATTTTTTTGTGCATTTGTTATCATCCATACACTTTCGTCCGCATGGCCCATGCATCATAAGTTGTTCAACCAACTGAAAACCTTCTGGGTCAGGCACTTTATCTGGTAGTTCAGATGTAATGAAACTATCGATATCGTCTGGAGTTGGAATTTGTTTTGAATCTTGCAACCACAAAAGTATATGTGCGTGAGGAAGACCACGTTTCTGAAACTCGATTGTGTGAACAACTGTTTATAAGAAAAGAAAATGATGTGTAAGAAAATGTAAAGATTGATTATATTTTATTATTATAAATGATATTTGTACCTGCTTTAATAGGACCGAAGAAGACACCATCTTGTAGGTCTGTAAGAAGTTCTTCTAACTTCATTTTGAATACACGACATTCAATATCCGGTCTATCATTTGCATTTTCGTTTCCAGCCTTCTTTATATGATCACTGATTTCTTCCCACTTTGGATTTGCAGTAATAGTAATGAAGAGGTCTGGATTTCCATACCATCTGCATATTGCCATTGCATCTCGATAATTTTCTACCATGTATCGCGGTCCACCTGTGAATGAAGATGGAAGAATTACTTTTTTGCCTAGTTTTGTAGAATCTGCGTCCCCCTGTACAACTGCATCACATACATTATTGTAGAGATCTGCTCTAAGCTTTTTTTTATTGTTATGGTAAAAGTTCATACGTTCTTGTTCGATAGCAGTATATGCATCAACAATGTATTGATGGAAAAGGCGACCTGAACGAACTATTGTTCCTAGAGATGTTAATCTCGTATGTATTTGGTATGCATAATACTCTCGCATTGTAACATATGATCTCTTGGTAGCATATCCCCGAGAACTATATGGAATGCTTCTCTCGCTATAACCTTGTTCACCATATGCAAATAACAAAGGATATTGTAGTGGCATGTACGATGGATGTAAAAAGCTAATCCATTGAGGTTTATCCGTTCTAGGATGCACTATTATATCCCTGTCACAATTTGGAATAGACATGTCACCCACAATAAGTCCCGCAATCTCTTCTCCTTGTGGAAGGTCAAACTGTCTGCCACGTTCTTTGTTTTTAATGAGTCTAATTGAGAATTATTCACTTCTTCCAGTCTCGTATCTATCTCTAGCCATTCTGAATACTTTAGCTAACTCGTTGAACTCGTCAACCATTTGAATAAATCCTCTTAAGATATCTTCATTCAGTTGATGTTCCTTTCCTTTTGTTAGTGCAGTGAGACGGTTTTGTACTTCATGGAGGGTATCATATATGTATAGCTGCGCAAAGCGTGGTATATGTCCTTCTTTTGGTAGTAGGGATTCAAGTTTATGGTAATTCTGACCATGCATACGAAACGTGTAAAGACCATAACCTGAATTGATATCGTTGTCAATTTTTCCTCCCATTGATGTAAAGGCAAGCATTGAATTGTATGCTCGTATATTGTTACGAAACGACGTTGATTGTGATAATAAGTACTCTAAGTAATCAGGAGGTTTCCTAGATGGCGGCAACTCAACTCTTCCTTGCTGACAGCATATCGAAAATTTTAATTCTTTCCCATTCAGTTTTAGACTTTCTGATTTCCACACTAAAGCCTCGCAGTACATACACGTCACCAATTTGTTGGCTTTTTCTTGACTGTTTTCATTTATCCCTGTACAAAGAATAACACACATTAAAACAATAACGTATTTGAGTTAAGGAAGAACAAATATTCGTAATGAGAAATATTAGTTTGAATTTGTTGGAACTTAATTTATGAGATTCTTACCACGATTGTATTTTCTCTTTTTTCTTAGACATCGCCCTTTTATTCCGGCTATATTTTTTCCCCCGTCTGGATTGCCATCAAAACTGTTGTGGGATTTACATTCTTCTCTAAGATTATCTTGAAAGATATCTGCACTTGAATTTGATGGGCTTGATTGATTGCTAGTGCGAGCTACCTTTGCTTTTCTGTTGTTGATCCTGCAATATATTTTTTGTTAGATGTGAAAGTAGTAACTGGGATTTACTTATTAGATATATAAAAACGGTTCTTACCAGTTTCTAAGTTGCGCAGTTGTAATTTCAGGACCCTATATTTTGTAAAGTAAAGTTAGAGTAATGAATTTTGAAATATAAATCATACAAAATTTGAGTTTTATACTTACCCATTGGTTTAGATTGTGGACCCATGTCTGAAGTCTCTCCAAATTCAACCGTATATTAGGTTCATCTTTAAGCACCTTCTCGATCATAGCAATCTGATCATCATTCATGATACGTCGGTTTCTTTTGCTCATTGATTTTTCTGATTTCTCACTAATTCTCTTATTCTTTGTAGAGTTGTTGGTTAATGTCACAATTGAGATTTAAGCTTATTGCAACGTCTCTTGGTCTAATCTTATTATATAGATTAGTAGATGTCTTTTTCCTAATAGCATTAGGTAAATAAATGATTTTGCTTCTCGAGGAAAAGGAAGTTTATTCCTTTTGCCAGTAGGATTAGTGATTAAACCTCGAATTGGCAAAAATAATAAAATTGATTTAAGCAACGATACTGTTTTTAATCAATGTCAACAATAACTTAACGCATAATGTGTCCGGGACCTATGTTAATTTTTTAATTCACTTTTATATGTTTTTTTACTTCACTTTTATATATGTTTTAATAATTAGCATTACGTAAATAATAATTTTGCTTTTATCCAGAAAAAGGAATAGCATAGTCCTTTTGCCAGTAGAATTAGTGGTTAAACTTTGTACTTGTAAAAATATAAAAATGATCTTAAGCAACAATACATTTTCTTACTTCAATTTATTTTATTATTTTATTTTGACGATGACATGCATTATTGAAACGGAATTTTAAATTGTTGTGTTCCCCAAAATTGACATGAAGGGAACTTTAATAAGATATATAAGATAGATTTGAATTATAATAATGATCAACGTGAGATCAAATAAGATCAAGTATCTAATTTAAGTAGAAAGATTTTGTTTCTTATGATGATTTGGATATATAATGGTATCAAAAGTATGTAAATCTGATCTCTTAATAAAATAAGTGTTATGTATCAGGCTCGATATTTTTTTATTAAAACCTTGCATTAATATAATAAATTCTTGTCTTATGATGATTTGGATATATAATGGTATCAAAAGTATGTAAATCTGATCTCTTAATAAAATAAGTGTTATGTATCAGGCTCGATAATTTTTTTATTAAAACCTTGCATTAATATAATAAATTCTTGAAAAAAGGACAAATAAAATAAAACCACTAAGTTAAAACTATCGTTTTCTTAGAATAATAGACATCTAAGAGACAAACTTGATAGGAAGAAATAATTAAAGGAGAACTATCTTATTTATTATTATAGAAGATCAAAGATAAATTCAGTCTTCAGTTCGTGGTTTCTTCACTAAAGCTCCGGTGGGTTCGTCGTGTTCTTCGTAATCTGGACTTTTGCTTTCACAGTTCTTGTCATCCGAATTTGTCTAAACATAAAGAGACAAAAAAACATTGTGTTAAATAAAATAATAGAATGAACCGATATCTTGTAAAGACAAAGTTGTAAAATATTTTTCACCTCTAATTGGTCTAGAACCTTTATAACTGTGAAATTTTGATAGGATGCCTCAAAATCTTTTTTCTTGATTTTAACCTCGAACAAATAAGTTTTTCCTACAATTGACTGCACACTTGAGGGAATATCTTCCAATCCTTGCTCGCTAGAATTATTTTTGATCTGTGTTAACAATGGTTTAAGAATTAGTAGAAATATAAGTCAGCATCACTAATGTATAGATTAGTTTATTGTGGAGAACTATATATATAAATATAAACAATTCTTACGTCTTCAGCCGTTGTGCCAGTGATTTTTGAAGCAGCAGCATCAAATAAAACAAAAGTTGCAGAGTCGTTTCCATCATCTACTATTATTTCAATTCTAAAACTGAAAACAATAGATTTGTTTTAGTTAGTTAGTATTCTTATATATATGGACAATGTAAATTTAAAAATTAAAAGTACAATGAATAATACCTCAAAACTCCTACAGATTGTGATTTACCACATTTGTTGCACCTAAGTGAAGATGTTGACTTTAGCAATTTTGTTGAGCAAGATGAGCATGATATGTAAAATAGAAAAGGAAATCACAAAAACATATAACGTAATTAGGAAATTTTAAGATAGATACAAAACATAAAATAAAAATTAATAGTTATTAAAAAGTGACACGTGTCAAAATCTCGATCGATCGATTTGACACGTGTCGCGATCAAAAACATATAACGTAATTAGGAAATTTTAAGATAGATACAAAACATAAAATAAAAATTAATAGTTATTAAAAAGTGACACGTGTCAAAATCTCGATCGATCGATTTGACACGTGTCGCGATCTTGTGAATTATTATGTTTGACGCATCAAGCTTTATATAATAAGATGTTAAATCTATTTTTTCACTTAATAACTCATGGACCAACCTAAAACAATAAATATTTACATATGGAAAATATTGTAAGAATTTTTTAAATAATTAAATATTTTTGTTTCATTTTGCCAACAATCAACTAAACCCTACGAAAAATGTTAACAAAAACATTGAGAAATTTGTGAAAAGCAATGAGATTGAGTTTAATGAGCCCATGACCATGTTTAGAATAACCCCACAAATTATTATAATTTTTTGTACTAATTGGTGTAAATCGATAATTATATTACATGATTTGGATTGTTGTTTTCCGAGTAATAGATGTAATTCTCTAAAACATTGAAAAACATTTAGAAGAACTTTTGATTCGAGGGGATACTTAGGACCGATGATGGTTAATGCTTTTTGCAACCAAAATTTCATATTCGAAGAAATTTTGTACAAGACTAAAAAACATAGTACTTTTTGCTTCACAGCACATACACCAACTTATAATTTTATTAAGTGGATATTACCAACAATATGGTTTCCTTCATAATTTCGTATTTGCAAGTTTTCTCAAACAAATCATGTATGATCTTTTATACTTGGTATATTTTCACTAAATTTTTTTCTCTATGCCTTCATCTTCCTAGTTTCGCTATTAATCTTCTATCTCAACTTCCTAGTTATTCTTGCTCAGTTTATGAGAAACTGAGAATTCAGATTCACATATTTGTTACAACCTTCTAATTAGTTATTCTTCCTCAGTTTGAAACTCATTTTTTGTACAAAATTTGAAACATATACCAAGAGTTTTGTAAATATTGTTTTCAAAGCAACATTAGAAATATATTGAGAAGAAACAAGAGAACAAATAAGCATGAGAAAGTTGAATTTAATGGCTAAACATTTGTGTTTTACAAGAAAAATGATGCAAGCCAGACAAAAATTACAAGAACGACCAACAATAATCTGCAAAAATCTGGCCACTCAACTCGATCTTTGTTAAAAACGGCAATATAATGATGGGGTTTGTTAACTATAAAAGATGTTTATTATGACAAAGTTCCTTTAAAAAGATAAAGATAAGGCACCTCTTCATAAAGTTTGTATTGTCTTTGAATATGACATGACATATTTTCTTTTACACCCGGTTTACATTCTCTAAACCTCCACAACTCTACTCATTTCTATGTAAATTAGAGCATGCACAATGTTGATATTCATAGGTATCAGTTGGGTATCAGAAGCCCACTGAGATTTTCTAAATAATTGTTGGGTCTCAATTTAGCCCACAAAGTATCAGTTTTGTGATCCGATATGCACAGTGAAAGTGGACACGCGTCGCGTTGTTATTGGGCCGTAGATTTTTTTTTTTAAAAACATTTATTATTTTCATTATTTTTATTTAATATATTGAGAATCACCAATAAACACAACAAACACTTAAGTATCAATTTAAGTATCAACTAATACACTTAATATTAAATTAGGCCTAATGATTCCCACTTAGTATCACCATTATGCATGCTCTTAGTAACTAGCAAATACCACATGTAACTCATGCATTTTTCCGTGCATTAGCATGGGCTAAATACTAGTCTGATATTGCAAGAAATTCAAAAAAAATTAAAGACTGATATTTATTTTGTCACTAATCAACTAATCCTAATAGTCAACTACTCCTAATGATATCAAAGGCATTTCATTAATGACATTTTCGTAAATACGTTTTTTGTTATCAAAGGAAAAAGGGTAAAACGGACTCGAAATTAGCCCCAGTAATTAAAATCTAAGAAAGTTGTTTGAGTTAAACCAAAATCTAAGAAGGTTATTCTAGCAAGTCTCCCTTATTTTTATCTGCATAAAACCAACTAGAAATGTCAACAAAACAAAATACTCTCATCTTTAAACTACCACCACAACAACAACAACAAAAAAACCAAAACTAATTAATAAAACCTACTTCAAAAACTCGGTACCAACCTCGTGAAAACACAAAGCCTCGAAGTTAACACAAAAAAATATCAACAACAAACACGTACTTTCTGTGGTAGTTGTCTCTATCCAAAGGCCAAGATTACGCCACGTCATCACTTCTTCCCTCCTTAAATACCCAACTCTCTACACTCTTCTTCTCCAAAACCAGAATCCGCCATTGTTTCCGATCGAAAACCTTCAAAAAATGGAGATAGAGAGAGTCCAAGACATATCATCATCATCCCTCTTAGCAGAAACAATCCCATCAGAATTCATCAGAACAGAGAAAGAACAACCAGCGATCACAACATTCAAAGGTCCAACACCAGCAATCCCCGTCGTCGATCTAAGCGATCCCGACGAAGAGACCGTGATTCATGCGGTGGTGAAAGCGAGTGAAGAATGGGGGATATTTCAAGTGGTTAACCATGGGATACCAACCGAGCTTATAAAGAGGTTGCAAGAAGTAGGTAGGAAGTTTTTCGAGCTTCCGTCGTCGGAGAAAGAGACGGTTGCGAAACCGGAAGATTCGAAAGATATCGAAGGGTATGGAACAAAGCTTCAAAAAGAAGTAGAAGGGAAGAAAGCTTGGGTTGATCATCTTTTTCACCGGATCTCACCACCGTCTTGTGTTAATTACAGATTCTGGCCTAAGAATCCACCGGAATACAGGTATTTAATTTAGATTTAGATTCCTAATCAGATTTGTATAATTATTTTTGTCAAAACAGAGCATTATCTGATTAGTGTTAAGCAAAAAACTAACAATAACTGAATTTACTATAATTCTTCTTAAAACTATGCAGAACATTTAAATTGTATTATACTCATTCCGTCCCATTTTAGATGATTTTTAAGGTTTTTACACGCAAATTAAAAAATTATTTAATTGTTTATCTTTTCAATACAGAACACCAATTCCAAAATGATTGAACCAGTAAAAAAATAATATGCTGAATTCAAACACTCGAAAACAACAAAAACACAATAAATATTGCATTGAAAATTGAAAAAAATCAACAATGGGACAAAAAAATTTCCTACAAGATCATCTAAAATGGGACGGAGAGAGTATTATATTAAACTAATACAAGGATTATAGCTAAAATTACTAACACAGTTATTAAAATTCAGAAGTACCATAAATAATTCGTTGATTTATGATTGTGTATTAAGAAATTATTTGCTTTTTTGAATTATCCTTTGGTTTAAGCTTAATTTAATTTTTTGGTTGCATGGTTCGTATGTGTAGGGAGGTGAATGAAGAGTATGCTTTGCATGTGAAGAAGTTATCAGAGACGTTACTAGGGATTCTCTCAGAAGGATTAGGGTTAAGTAGTGATGCGTTAAAAGAAGGTCTCGGTGGAGAGATGGCTGAGTATATGATGAAGATAAACTATTATCCACCGTGTCCTAGGCCGGATTTAGCCTTAGGAGTACCGGCACATACTGATCTAAGTGGAATCACTCTACTAGTTCCTAACGAAGTTCCTGGACTTCAAGTTTTTAAAGACGATCATTGGTTCGATGCTGAGTATATTCCTAATGCCGTCATTGTCCATATCGGCGATCAGATTCAGGTCTGATTTTTTATAAAAAAAAATTCATAGGCATTTTTGAAAAAGTTTACGTGACAATATAAAAGTAAAATATCTAATTGAAAGTTGATTCTTTGAAAACTAAAGAAACAGATCGCTTGCTTAGATTTTAGGGTTTAGAAAGGTTCGAGGATTAGGAGTAAGAGTTTAGGTTATTCATAAAGTTGGAAAAACAAGTTGATATTTAAAATTTAATGTTATTTAGGTCTAATTAAGTGTTAAAAATGTAGGTTCAAGTAGCGTCCTAAATCGTAGGTTTGGTTTCTAGGTTTATAATTCTTGTTAATATAATTTCCTTGTTTTACTATATATTTTAGATTATTGTCAAAATTGGTTTTTATTTTAATGGGTTGGTTGTGAGTTTTGCAGAGGCTGAGTAATGGGAGGTATAAGAATGTGTTGCATAGAACTACAGTGGATAAAGATAGGACGAGGATGTCGTGGCCGGTTTTCTTGGAGCCTCACCGTGAAATGATCGTTGGACCTTTACCGGAACTTACCGGAGATGATAATCCACCAAAGTTTAAGCCTTTTGCTTTCAAGGATTACAGTTACCGCAAGCTCAATAAGCTTTCTCTGGATTGAGAAAAAAAATCAAAATTGAGAAGGAAAATTATATGAATTTTATTTGTATTTTTAGTTAAATTCGTGATTTTGGAATAGGAAGTGGTTGTTATCGAGTTGTTGTTTTCCCGCGATAAGAAAAGATCGTTGTGTCACCTGTTTCTGGTATTTTTTTTTATAATTCAATAAAGGTTAAAGACATCTATTACATTCATGTTTTGATGTAGACATGTTTCTTACGTTTCCATTTGCCAAGCCTTTGCCTGTTATGTCGGGACCATATTTAGGTATCAGGAATTTGGTGGGTAATAATATTTTGAAAAGGGTTTTAGCAAAAAAAAAAAATATTTTGAAAAGTCTTCTTTTTCAACCAGAAATATCTTAAAGATTTCAAGGCAGTGTAGTGAAAAATATAATTCCACCATTTATTCAGAATACACACAGAAATGAGAAAATAGTTTGCAGAATATAACAACGTGATCAAATGAAATATAATGTAATGGATCTTGATGATCCTTGAGTGACTTAAAGTCTTAAACAATATAAGTGTTACAAAACCTCTATATATGTGTAGTTACTGGTTACAGTAACATTTGGCCTAAATGGCCCTAAACAACTACTTTACCTGGCTTAAGCCAAAGGCCGGCACTGAGACGCGATGCAAATTCAAAATAAAGAGGAAAACAGAACCATATTTAACTATATCTTTCTACATGAAGGTACAAAACGGTTTCGTGTGGCTTCATCCTCCCATTCAATCCCTTGTATCCATTCTTCCTTTTCACATTCTATGACAAATTCTTCAACCTTGATAACGCTTTTAGAATCCAGTGGAAGCTTTCTCAGCTTCGGACAATACTCGTGTATGTAGAGACGTCTCAGACGCTGAAAAGGAAGAGCATTCCAATATATGCTCTTCAGCTCTGGCAAATACACCAAGTGAAGGGCTTCTAGTTTCTGGAAAGGAATAATATTACATGTCTCCTTGTCTACAACACTCGTAGCTTTCTCTTTGCTTATTATCTCCTCTACTTGCTTTAACCCCATAAGGTAAAGATGAGTAAGGTTTGGAGCTAACATTAGCCACGTCAAATCCTTTAAAGCATCACATCCTCCTATTTCCACAACAGAGAGGTTTGAGAAGCACGGACTTGCCAGACTCTTCTCTATCTTTATCTCCCTCGTTCCACATTCGGATATCCAGATTTTACACAGATTATCCATAGCTGGCAAAACTAATATTCTTACTGTTTCTTCCGGACGCTCCTGAATAGAAAGGTGTTGAATAGATCTCCACACTTTGGGATCATATACCAATAGCTTCCCAACAAAACTTGACGAGGTATTAATGTTTATGAACTCTAAATGTTCTAAGAGCTCTAACTTCTTCATTAGGCTCATATCTAGCCACACTTTGGAACATACTAGTTTCAATGTCCTCAAACTCAACAAATTTGATATCCCATCTAAACTCTCAAGGCTCTCCGTCCACTCCAAATTCAGATGTATTAGCATTTTCAACTCTTGTAAACCAACAGGTAGTCGCTTTATACTTGTATGTGACAAGTCAAGATATCTCAGGGAAACCAACCCTGATATTTGCTCTGGCAATCCATACAGACATTTATTCCGTGATAAATCCAGAAGGAGTAGCCTAGACATAGACCGAAAGAATTCACCTGAGATGGTTGCTAAGTAACTGTTTTTCTGAAGGAGGAGAGTTGTAAGTTCAGGACAGTCGGGACTCTCATATATCTTTTCTATCTCATTTGCCATCAAAGACATCCTTTTCGCATTCTTCCAGTTCCCCACCTTCGGTATCTCACGTAACCCAACACCAGCTTGTACGATACATCTATCTTTATGCTTCCCGAGATCAGATGCTATCCATAAGGCCATCTCCCTTACCACATCATGCATTTTCACCTTTGACTTATTCTCTTCTTGCTCCAGCAATAAACATGCGCGAACAAGGGTGCCGAGTATCTCATAACCTTGGTTAATTGCCCTCTTCCTACCTTCCTTTTCATCTATGACTCCCTCTCCTACGCAGTAGTCTACCAACCCCTTTTTATCGATAAGACAATCTTCAGGAAACAGAGAGCAATAGAGGAAACATGTTTTCACCTGCTCACCATTTAAACTATCATAGCTATACTTCAAAATCGGAAGAATCTCGTCTTCCATGCCTGAAAAATCTGTGGCAGATGAAGTCAAAACGTCAATTGCTCCAAGCCACTCTTGTATTGTCGTTTTGCAAGCCATAGTTTCCCCAATGACATTGAGTGCTAATGGTAGGCCACGACATTTTTCAGCGACTTTTCTTGCAAGATCGGGAATGTCGGGGTGGCTACCCAATGTGTTTTTCCCGACTTTCTTTTTGAACAAATCCCAGGCTTTATCGGCGTTTAGACAACAGACTTGGATAGGGTCATCAACCCCCATTCGCCCACACACATCTCGAGAGCGGGTGGTAAATGCTACTTTGCATTTGTTTTCTCTGTTCGGATACGGGACTCCAATCACATTTAAGTTCACTTTTTCCCATATATCATCCAACATCAACACAAACTTCTTCCTCCTAAGAACGTTGTAGATGTCAAGAGCTCTCTCATTTTCGTTCTTCTCATCCCACTCTTTCCCCCCAAGGCCTAGTTTCTTCGCGATGCTCCCTTGAATCTTATGGACTGTTGCATTTTTAGACAGCACAATCCATATCACGACATCAAATCTCCCACCTATTTCAGAAAACTTATTGTTGATCTGCGTGAGAAGGGTGGTTTTACCTACTCCACCCATACCATATAGACCCACAATCCCGACTCTATCTTCCATGAGACGGTTCCATACCTTTTCGAGCAATGTTTCCTGACCAACAATTGTGGGTTGAATAGGCAACTCTTCTAGCTCAACTCTTGGAACTTCCTCTGTCACCACATCAAATTGTCCTTGAGAACTAAGACTCTTAATCTCCCTTAACATCAGAATAACCCTTTTCCCATACCGATAACTCAACTTCAGATCTTTGGAGCAAACACCACAGAGACACAACCTTTGAAGCTCAATCTTACTAGTACTATGGAGATCACTGAACTGGTTTTCGATGGTTAGTATACTCGTAAGCCATACCTGGATTTGAGAAAGCCTTCGATGGCGTCCTGTAAACTCTTCTCTGTCTACTCTTCCTTGCACATCATCTCGCTTGGCCTTGAGATCTCTCATGGCTTTCTGCAGAGAAGCCAAATTCTTGGAGAGACTGTGAATATAACCCACCTTGACACATAAGCATTGAGAGCATTGATTTATCACTTGATCACAAGACAACGAGACAGAGAAACAGCCTCCCATTGCTGCACAACAGAGAGAGAGAGAGAGGGAGATAATACCTCACAGAACAAAACAAGAAGCTAAGAAAATTGAAGATGAATTTGTTGAATCGGTCTCCGGAAAAGCAAAGAGCATTATTGCATCAGTCCAAAGATGCTAATTAAACCAAATATCTAAGTCTCCTCCTTCTGAAATGGTCCCCACACCGAAAAAAGAAACATTCATAACTGTAAGTCATTTGTAAGCAGTAAGCACACTTGAGAGATTATTCAGTCTTGCCCTTGTCAGAATTATGGTGGCGGCTGGCTAATGGCATCATTGCAGTAGAGGAAAGGACACAACTAGACTATGTACGTATAGATTTTAGCAACGGTGAACTTACCAACCAAACCAGATATGGAAACACCCTCCGCGATGTATACAATGCTGAACTTTTCAGTATAACACAATCCCACCAATTTATTCAGAATACATACGGAAATGAGAAAATAATTGCATTAGGTGAAAATAGTTTGCAGAATATTACAAAGTGATCAAATAAAATATAATGTAATGGATTTTGATGATTCTTGAGTGACTTAAACTATACAAGTGTTACAAAACCTCTCGTTCAAGTTTAAGGACTGCCATGAAAGCTTCTTGAGGCACATCAACTCTACCTATGGCTTTCATTCTCTTCTTACCTGCCGCCTGTATGACACATCCAAATCAAATTGTAACTAACAGAATTTGTTTTTAACGGTACTTAAAATTGCTGAATTGTAAATCACGGATTTTCTCCCTTATCGAGCCTTACTCTTAGCAGAAAAGAAAAAGTACCTGTTTCTTAAGAAGCTTCTTCTTCCGAGAAATGTCTCCACCTGAATGAATCATAGTAACAAGATAAAGGATGGCTTTGTGGGAACAAATACATTAAAGCGAAAAAGGGAAGAGAAGGTTACAAAGAGCTTAGGCTAAAACGGTTATAAAGAGTTTCGATATTAAGCCAAGTGGTGGCTATATTTCATGCTTTAGTGAAAGGAGAGAGGAAGCAAAGGAAATGTGTAGTTACCGTAACATTTGGCCAAAACATCCTTTCTGATTGCTGAGAGCGCTTCACTAGCAATCACTTTTGTTCCTATACAAGCCTGTAAGTATATGTTTATGTCAAAACATCTTCCGCGGTTTGTAACCATTTGATCACAAGTTAAGTTTAATAAGTTCAGAAGAGGACGATCTACGATCCAATCCTTCTGACATGCCTAAGGCCCTCAGTGGTAGATTAAAATTCTCCAAGCATTCATAGAAAACTCTAAGCTATTCAGAAGCGAATTTAAATTATTTATAAAAGCTTAAATGTAAATACCTGGATGGGCACTTTAAACATTTGCCGCGGAATAAGCTCTTTGAGTTTTTGAGTCAAAGCTCTCCCAACGGAATATGCCTGCAAGCAAAGTTTAAAATGATTCCACAGTACTGTGAGGACACAACTGTTATATAACTCATTCCGAAATACTAAGAGATGTACTAATCTCAACAGTAAGAGGTTTAACCAAAAAGGAACAGTGTCACAAAGCTTTACACTTAGAGATGTGTGGAAGCGTGTGTATTATGCTAGGTGCCATAATTCAGATTAATAAGCTTTAATAAATAACCTTGTCTCTGTGTACAATGGTTGACAAAGGTTCCACAATTTCAGCATTAATCATAATATCGAGTTTAATCAGATCGCTTTCCCTGTACCTGCACACATATTATAAGAAATGAAGATGATAAGAAAGACATAAAAAAGCTCAAAGGATACATGGATCTATTAAAGCTTTTCAGATTACTTGTGGCTATTAATTATTAAGAGGATAATATAGATTTTCATCCTTGAGAAAAAAGTTGGTGGAACTAACCCAATAACCGAGTATTCCATGCTCGCATATCCCTTGGTCCTGGACTTTAATTGATCAAAGAAATCTCCCACCATCTACAAAATAGCAGGGAGCCAAATAACGATAAGATCTGTTTACATAATCATGAGAGACATATCTAAACTTTCACTGGGACTATCTGAACTGTGCACAGGCAAAACCTCACCTCTGCAAGGGGTAACTCATATATGAGAGAAGCTCTATTCTCAGCTATATATTTCATCTCTTTGAAATCCCCTCTCCTATCTTGAGCGAGCTCCATAAGCGCACCGATATAGTCTTTTGGTGTAAGCAACTCAATCTGTATAATTATCATTTTGCAGTAATGAAATGTAATTATAAGAAACACGTCATGTGAAAATATCAGCAATAATTATGCACCAGAAAAAGTAACCTTAACATATGGTTCTTCGACTGATTTCCTTTGACCTGGTTGTGGAAGAAGAGATGGGTTCGAGCACATAGTCTGCAAAATCATTAATTGCAATGATAGTAAGGCTCTAGATTTGATGCAACTTCCAGGGAAGAACAATATTTAAAAGTGTAGGATCAAGAGGAAATTACAATATCACCATTTACAGAGTGCACTTTATATACAACACTTGGAGCAGTGGTAATAAGATTTAAGTTGTATTCCCTTTCTAGCCTTTCCTGCAAAGAAGATGAACTGGAGCATAAGAATTGAAGCATGATATAATTGACTTTGTGGACTTCCATCAACTTATTTCGGCTATCCATCCTATATACAATATATGGTGAGCATCCATCAGACAGGAAGCTGGAAATAAGTACAATTGCATATTATAAACGAACAATCTGTATATCAACTTATTCCGGTTATCGGTCTGGCAAGGCATCAATCAGTAGGACACATAAAAAAAAATTAAAAACAAGAACAGCAAAACATGTCTGACCTGTACAATTTCCATGTGGAGAAGACCCAAGAAACCGCATCTAAAGCCAAAACCCATGGCACTTGAAGTTTCCGGCTCGAACTGCAGAATAACAACCAAGTTGAGGACAAATGTTTAGATGAATTTCAGCTAATATAGTCGTTTTTTATCCATAGACCAATGTGAATATTATTATAAAAGATACATACAATAGAGAGGTACTATTTTAAATTGAACATTGAAAAAGGACCAGTAAAAATTACAGTCCAGTTCTTTAGCAAAAAAAAACTTTACATTCCACTTCGAAGCAAATTGGCTTAAGTCTATATTGGCTAAGAAAAACAAAAGAAGATCATAGTTGTCTCTAGTGCCACAACCACATATAGAAATGAAACATGTTTGATGTCTGTAAACTATTAACAGGATTAAGAAAGTTTTGTATAGCAACAGTTTTCAGTCTTAATAATCTCAAATTCCCCGAGCTTTCAAGTCACGCAAACCATCCATGCTTTAATCATGTTTCAATTAAGCACTTTGTAATGCGTACTCATTTCCCACCACAAACCAAAAGGAGGGACCTGGTTACTGCTTCTACACAAATTATTTTAGGTACAGACAAAAGAATCCGGTGTCACTTTGCTAATACCTTTAATGCGGCGTCATTGAGTTGCAGTTTTTCCAATGCATCTCGAAGATCCGGAAACCTGTCATGATAGACGACATGTGAAAAAAAATATTACATAAATAAAAACAAAAGTCAGCAAACGAACAACAAAAGCTCAGTACTGGTCAGCGTCAACTGGAAACAGGCCACAGAACACCATAGGGGTAGCTTCCTCATAACCAGGTAAAGAGCTCTCTGCCTTTCTGGCATATGTTGTTATCGTATCTCCTACCCTAGCATCTGCAACCGATCTTATAGAAGCAGAAATGTACCCCACCTGTAGTTAAGACCACTAAACATTCAAAATGTGTAAGGAATGAGGCATAATAGTCAGGCAAATCTGATATACACCAGCAGCATCAATCAGCACATCTTTCTAGCTATTAGAACTTGAGAACAGAACGATGCAATTAACCCTACCCTCTCAAATATAGCCAAACAAGAAAAGTGAAAACAAATTTGTTTTATTGCATTCAAATTGTTATTAATCACTGCACCATCTTCTACCAAAGCAGCTACAAGGAAATGGTAAGGAAATCCTTCCATTTACAAATGCTTATAGTTTTCCTATTAACATGGGTTGGAATGGAACCAAAACTGCAAAAGAAAACCGACATCTTCATTTCGTAAAACCAAGGGTTCTCCTGAAAGACAAATTTTCACCAAGAAAATGGGAAACAAAAGCACCGGAAAGTACGTGAACCAAACAATTATGTTCAAAAGAGCACACTACCTCACCCGCATATAATTCATCTACTTGAATTTGATTTGGAGATAGAACGCCGATTTCATCTGCGAAATAGTCCTGCAATTGATGCAAAACTGAGAACATGAGATACTGGTGAAACAAGAGCAAGCTTTTTTAGAAGATTGACTCTCAACTTTCCTGAAATAATTACAGAATGACACTGCACGCACTCTAACGACATATACCACGAAAAGCTGACATGCACAAATTACATTCAATTCGTTTTTGGCATATGGAAAGCTAGCTTAATCAAGTGGAAAGACATCCAGACTAGAGTAGAGAGAAAAAGAAAAAAACCTTTCCGCTTGCCATGAAAAAAATTCTGTCGCCTTTCTTTACTTTCCCATCGATAACTCGGAAGTATACAATGACACCACGATATGGATCATAATAACTGCAGACAAATGTATTGTGGAAGAAAATTATAAGTAGTTAATATGTAAAAACTGCAGATTTTGTAGGCTAATGAAGACATAAAGGGAATACTTCACCCTCATTTTTAGTTTACTAGTGATAGGGTAAAACAGGAACTGACTTGACAAGCCAATGACCAGTCCAATAATCAACAATACAACTTAGACTCTATGTTTCGCCTTCATAATGTTTTTGCTAGAAAGGGTAAATGTCATTATGGATAAAAACAAGTGCAAACCTGTCAAAAATTAAGGCTCTTAGGGGATTTTCTACAGTATTGCGAGGTGGAGGTATCCTTTGAACAATTGCATTCAATATCTCCGTGATACCAATTCCCTCCTGTGTCAATCAAATATGCCCCAAAAATGTAACTGAGGATAAGAGCCACAAGTCTTAAATCTTTTAGTAGCAGAATAGCATAATGATTTTAAAACCTAACCTTTGCCGAGCAGAGTATTGCTTTGCTACAGTCTAATCCAATAACCTACAAACAATCCGCATTTTCAAACAGAATTCACATAAAGGCTGATGTCTCTGGAATAGCAGTAACAAGACAATTACCCCGTTAGAGGAACATGAAATTGGATCAAAATATCACAAACAAGTGTTTAAGGCATAAAAGTAAGTACACTGAATATCTAACATAATATGTAATATAAGCTAGGAGTCTAGGACCTAGTTAACTGTGCTGATAATTGACAACCGCAACATAAGAGACTGAGAAGAGTTCTTGCAGACACCAAAGAAGGAATACTGTTTATATTGTAACTGGCTGCACTGTATGATTGCTATTACCAACGAACATCATAAAATGGGCTACACAATGAAGAGAATCACTAACCTCCTCAATCTCCCTGATAACTTGCTCTGGCTCAGCGCCTGGAAGGTCAATCTTATTGATAACCTGCAGGAAGAAGTAGAGTTCGTTTGTTTAAACTCTGCATACACACAAAATTGTTAACCAGGACGAAAAACACCTTGCATTACTGTTTCCTGAATTCTCATGAATCAGATTCAAGCAATTAACAAATGTTAGATGATATCACCATTTAATCCTATACTAGCTATTATTTTCTTCATGAAGCATTTGCTATGTACTGCTGGAGTGATGCTAGCTATTTTTACAGCATGTTTGGCCTATTTTAAAGTTAACTAATTGCAGACTCTGACTTATTTAAATAAAAAAAGGCATTAACATCACTGAATAATCTACAAATCGAGACGAGATGAAGGAAACAATGATGATAAGTACCACATATGCTTGAAAAAAGAATATTATAAACGCCAATAAGATGAAGCATAATTCCGTACTTACAGGAATAATTTCGAGGTTGTTTTCCAGAGCCAAATAAACATTAGCCAATGTTTGTGCTTCCACACCCTAAAGCACATGTTGTAGGAAGTACTTAGAAAGTTTTGTAGTAATGTACTTGATCATCAAAAAAGACCGGAACAGATTCACCAAGCAAAAAAACAGCTAAAGCAATACAGATTCCAGGTTTCCAAACCGTGTCAGAAAATTGTACGTCAAGGAAAAGAAAAATCACCTGAGATGCATCCACAACAAGAAGAGCACCCTCACATGCAGCAAGAGATCGAGAAACCTGTAATAAAAAGAAAAATAAATTCACTGTATTCTTCATCATAACTTCCAACTTAATCACTTGTATTTTCCATAATGTAAAAATATTTACACTTTCAGGTGAGAACATTTTAAACATTCAAACCAAGAGTCCCAAGTAACTTCTCACAAATCACAAATTTTAAGTTTAAGCTTTGAATGTATCCGTAGACAATAAGTCTTAAGTTGGAAAGAATAAACGGATTTTCATACCTCGTAAGAGAAATCAACATGACCTGGAGTATCTATCAAGTTGAGGCAACATGGTGTACCCTCATAAACATAACGCATTCTAGCTGCCTGCACAAACATAAACACACAAATTCAGAATTAGATTGTGCAGAACATAAATTCTTGTTCATAGAAACCAAAGAAGCAACAGAATTAGGAACCTGAAGCTTGATTGTAATGCCTCGTTCTCTTTCTAAATCCATATTATCAAGAAACTGTTCCTTCATATCTCTGTTCTGTACAGTACCAGTCACTTGAAGCAACTTATCCGCTAAAGTCGATTTCCCATGATCAATATGAGCTATAATACTAAAATTCCTGATATTCGAAATCGGAACCTGTAACATTTCAAAATCCAATTTCAATATCCAAATATAGATGAAAGAGAGTTAAGATTACGGAATCGAACCTTCAAAAGACGGTCCTGACCAGAACGAGCGGCTAATTTGGAGTCGGAGTCAGAGAGACCACTCTGAGGCTGAGTTCCGGCTGTGGCTTGGCAAAGTATCTGTAACCTCCGGTTAGAGTGACGGCGGAAGGTAGCGACGGAGATGGAGGAGAGACGACGAAGAGAAGAAGAAGAAGAAGAAGTTTTGGATAAGAAGAAGGTTGGTGAAGATAAGTCCATAGCAGAAGCCATGGCCATGGCACTGTGTAAACTCTTTGGACTTGTTTTTACGGTTTTGAGGGATTTTTTAAAGAATTTTGAGCCACCCAAAATCTAACCCGACCCGACCCGACCGGGATGCTATCTTGTTGTTGCAAAGATACGAGTTTTTTACTTCCAAGTCGTTGTGTAGATTATCTAAACATTGTTTAGTTTTTTTTAATGGCGTTTTCATACTTGTAAATTACACCAACAAAATGGAAAATATTTTGAAACTAGTTTTTGATTCATTAGAAGCATTTCATTTCAACATCAGTCTCCAAATGACTAGAGTTTTTAATCTTGAATTTTCAATAATTTTGTTTGTAATTGATGATTATGCGACTTGTGTCCTCATATTATTTTCAAAATTGGGTTTTTGTTTTGCTTATAGTATACGTATAACAAAACACATGAACACGTAAACACTAACACCTAAAGCTAAAATCCAACAAGATTGAAAATGACAATGACAACAAGGTTGCTTGTAATAATCTCAGTATATATCTCAGAGCGAGCAGTTCTCATTTTTAGAAGAATATATATTTCACAGCACAACAACGTTTTACTACACTATTGGATGGTTGATGTAAAAATTAAATAAAGAGGAACTATTGATCTGTCACATAAACGCATTGATAAAAATACATATGTAACCAAAGATATGTCACAAGTCACACAAACAAAATTTCTCCGCTCATTTCAACATACTAAAAAGACGAAGACCTCATGGAATACTCTTCTCATTCTTCTTTGTTCTTCCGCTCCTTCTCCAATGCTAAAAGCAGCCCCACCGACCTTTCCAGCTGTTTCATGCGATGCTCCAACTCATCTTCAATTCCAAAGGTCCTACGCACAACAACAAAACAAGAACTCTCCACCACACCATCGATGGCAAGAACTTGACGAAACGAGTCCTACAACAACAATGAACTCAATCTCAATGTCTGAAACAAGATAGATAACATTTGTTGGAAGCAGACATAAGTAGAATGTATTTACAAACCATAAGGGTAGAAACAAGAAAATATAACTCAACCTGCCACGAAACAGGAACTTGCAACAATACCGTCAATAACTTCACAACACAATGGTCCCTTCCAACACGAACGACCTGTTGAAAAGAATCCTGAAACAAAAGGATAATCAATTCGCGATTACAAAATCACTTTGAAGGCCACCATGTATAAATATTGAGCGTTAGATTCATTTTGGATTTTAACTAATATTGGATTCTAACTAATATTTTCGTAACACACTCATGCGGGTATTCCCTAACTATCCATTTTTCTCATTCCAAATGCAATTTTCATTAACAATTTACGTTGAAAAGCTTCAAACCATGTTACTCATTTAACCACTTTTTCATGAGTATATATATGGATGAAAAAGACAACTTTTCAAACAGTTTACCTCTACGGTAAACTTTTTGACATTTTTCTACATTGAATTCTTGGATGTGATCTTTTAAACCTATTGTGACCAATGAAAGTAATTGGTGTATCAAATCACTAATGAGTAATAATAACAATCGTCAAAAGAAAAATCAGTGTAAAGATCCATTCCACTACTAGTAGTACTGTAGTTTTAGCATCAAAGTAAATGTTAACCGAAGTTTTATGATTGGCTAAAAAAGGTTATATTTAGTGCAATTGAACTAAACCGAATATATCAAATAAATAGTGTAAATGTGTAGAATAGTCAAATGATCAAACTCCAACACACAAATATTGAAATTGGACCAAAGGATCCAACATACACTAGAATTGTATAAGCTTTTTGTTCACAATTGTTGTGCTATGATTGAATAAACTAAATAATAAGTGTCATTTTATTCATTGCTAAGTTGATTAATCATTTCTTTTAGACTATATAGATCTTAAACATGCCTTAAGACTAATATAATCCCTTCTGGAAAAAAGTCCAAACATTTCCTCAAATTGTGGTTTCTCAAAGACTCGAGTTTTTTACTTCCACGGAAATTAGACAAACACAAAGATGAGTCAATTGCGTGGTAATATGGTAAGTAGATTTGACTAATCCATTACAGCTTTGTTTTAACTTTAGAGATTAGTTAAAAAAGAGAACGTTTTGACTTTTCTTGATTTTGGTTTCTTTATCAAGCTCCTTGTTTCGTTTTTTGGCTAATGGATTGGAAGGCTGCTTGGCTGATTTAGTGGTCCAATCCGATTTTTAATTTTAGTTTGTTGAAGAATCATTTTTTTTCCTGCTTCATTCATATTCATACTACTCTCCTTGACTTTCTCGTGTTCTTCTTCTTCTAGTACTTCCTTTGTCTTTTCACTGTTCATGTCGTGATTCTCAAGCTCGGAAATTGGCTTTACCCCACGTCTTTTTTCGTATTTTCCTCTTCTGGGTAAGTCTTCTTCTTCCCATTCCTCTGGTAAAAATCCGATCTTGCTTCAAGTTTATATATAGAGAGAAAGAGAGAAGGGGATTGTACTGTGTTTGACCTAAAGGCTACTACTTGGTGGCTTGATGTGTTTCGAATGGTGCGAATCTGTTACACCTTGTGACCCTTTCCCCAAAGGCGATTGCAATGTCTTGGGAACTATTTAGGACACGATTCTGTTTTGTCTTATGTTTTCATTCTAAAGTCTTTGATCTGACTTTTTCATTTGTTGTTCTAGGTTGTTACTCTTGCTGATTAGGATCAAAAGTCTCGAGATTTTTGAGTCTTCACAGTGGCATGATCTTGCCATTAACTTAACTTGAGGTGTTTTGGAAGAGTTAGTTATGGGGAGTTTTTGTTCCAAGAGCCTTGGAATCAATTTTGGCAGTGAGTATTCAGGTTCAAGTGTGGCTGATGATGGTCGAGAACCTGATTTTGGTTACACACAACCACCTGGTCATATCAGTTTGATTGGTCCTGGTATGAGGCAGTGTATGGTTAAAGACGCCCATGAACAAAACCAATTGAAAGATGTATTCTCTTTCCGCGAAAGAGAAGCAGAAGATAATTTCTATGATGGGATTCCGAGGTTAGCCATGGTTCCACCAGCGAAACTTCGGTCTGCAAAATCTACTCAAACCACAGTTTCAAAGGTCAGTATGGACAGAGTGAAATAGGGAGCTACAAATACGCCCCTTTTAGCGATTGTGATCAAGAGTTAAAGCATTGTCTGCAAGTAGGAAGTCATAAAATGTCAGTGCAAGCAATCAGAATTTGTTTATATTGTGGCAGGTTACAGAGGCAAGTGTGCAATTAGGCAAAGCTGGGTTAGGTAAAGCGAAGGATGTATTGGATACTCTTGGGAGTAGCATGACGGATCTTAGTAGCGGTGGATTTACTTCTGGAGTTGCAACGAAAGGCAATGAACTTGGGATCTTAGCTTTTGAAGTAGCAAACACAATTGTGAAAAGCTCAAATCTCATTGAATCCCTTTCTAAGAAGAACATCAAGCATCTGAAAGAAACTGTCCTTTATTCCGAGGGTGTTCAAAATCTTGTCTCGAATGATTTCGATGAACTACTGAAACTTGTTGCTGCTGATAAAAGGTGAAAATTCGAGTTTAGACTGTTTTTGTTGTTGTTGTTGTTGTATTTGTAGCTCTTAGAAACATTTCAAGATAGTTAACTTGCTATATTTGCAGGCAGGAGCTGCAAGTTTTCTCGGGAGAAGTGGTTCGGTTTGGAAACCGATCCAAAGATATTGAGTGGCATAATTTACAGCGCTACTTCGACAGGTAGCTAATCGTTCATGAGATTATGTTAATCTTTGTGTGTTATAGCGTTTGACTTAGCTTTTAAAATGTTTGTTTTGTCCTCAGGATCAGCAAAGAATTAACCCCTCAAAGGCAGTTGAATGAAGACGCGGTGTTGATTGTTGAACAACTGATGGTTCTAGTACAGTATACTGCTGTGAGTGGATACTATCTAAAATTAGAAACTCTAAGAGCATATTGACTTGTTCTTGCTACTTAGATGTGGTGTTCTGTGCTTTGAGCCATCGTCTTTAGTATCCGTTTACTTTCAAAAGATGTGTGATAGGAAAATGCAGGTTAATTGTCATGTCACTAAGACTTCTCAGAATTATGTGTCTTAATATGTTTTATGGTTCAGGAACTATACCAAGAACTCCAAGTATTGGATCGATTGGAGAAAGATTATGAGCATAAGCGTCGAGAAGAAGAGAACTCAACTACTAGCAGTAAGGGTAAGTCATCAAACACTACTTGCCTACTTGTTAGATTTGAAACATAGTTCATAACAGTCCTCTCTTTTCAACTTAGGTGATGGCCTTGCAATCTTAAAATCGGAACTTAAATCCCAGAGAAAGATAGTGAAAAGCTTAAAGAAAAAGTCGTTGTGGTCGAGAGGTTTTGAAGAGGTGGGTACAGTTTTATCACTCCATATCACTAAATCCATCTGCTATATGGTGTTAATGCATCGTTCCTTATCACACAAAACGTTGCATTTCACGAACTATAATCAAGCATAAACTAACTCTGTTAGGAAAATCTTGCAAGGAGAATTAATTTTAATGTTCATCTTTACCACTAATTTGTATTTCAGGTGATGGAGAAACTAGTAGATATTGTACATTTCTTGTTGCTAGAGATTCATAGTATCTTCGGTGGTGCCGGTATGTAAGTTCCTCCTTTTTGTGACTTCCACCATGTGCTAATAATGAGCATGTACCTAAGCTTTGCATGTTCTCTCGTTGACTGTTCTTTTCCAATATATTCTCTAATTTCTCGTGTCAATTGATCCTCCATGATTAAGTATCCACTCAAATCCTGATTTTCTCTGCCAGATGATCAACCATCGAAGAAAGGAGCTGCAGATTATGATAAAAAACTGGGACCTGCTGGTCTTGCTTTACATTATGCAAATATGATTGTGCAGATTGATACACTTGTGAGTGCACAAACGTAGCATTGCTTCATTTGGTTTGGTTGGTTTATAATGTGTTCTCTTTAATTATGTTGCATGTGTGTTTTGATGGGTACAGGTCGCTCGTGCAAGCTCTATAACTTCAAATGCAAGGGATTCTCTATACCAAAGCTTGCCTCCTGGTATAAAATTGGCTCTTCGCTCCAAGATTAAATCTTTTAATGTCGATAAGGAGGTAACATCTTCTGGCTTAGGCTCTATGATCTACAAAACTGAAGAAAGAATGCATTTTTGGCCAATCTCACTAAACACAAAGTGGTATGGTCTTTGATTTTTCTGACAGCTTTCGGTTACACAAATTAAGGATGAGATGGAGAGGACACTGCATTGGCTTGTCCCTGTTGCAGCGAACACAACCAAGTAAAACATCTGGCTCTTCTTTCTTCTTTCATCACTCCGACGTTACAGTTTATGAAATCCTCCTTTTTTATGGCTAATGGTTGTGAATTGTTTCATCACAGAGCTCATCATGGTTTCGGTTGGGTTGGAGAGTGGGCAAATACAGGGTGAGTGATGATGAATGAAACGAGACAAGCGATTTCTCTTCATCTGCATTTGTGTTTTTTTCTTTCTCCAATACCTTTTGTGTTTTAATCTTACAGGGCTGATTATACTAGTAAGCCCGGTGGTGGAGATATACTACGTATTGAAACACTCTATCATGCTAGTAAAGAAAAGACAGAGATATACATTCTTGGACAGATCATTTGGTTGCAACATTTGGTAACAAAAGCAAAAAGCGATGCTCGAGGAGCTGCTAGACTTTCTTCTATCAAATCTGCAGAGAATACGACGAACAAGCAATTGATGTCTGAACCGCTCAGTGGTGTCCCATTAGTAACAGATGACGAGCAAAAGATGTTAGAAGAGGCAAGCAAAAGGAAGAAAACTCCATGTGTTAGCAAGAGTCATGATTTTGATTCTGAGTACTCGCGGGCAAGAAAGTGTGACCCTTTGAGCAGAAGCAGTGAATATTTTCGCGGAGTAAGAAGAAGCAAATCAGCTGCGGTGAAAAGGTTTCCTTCAGGTTTTCCGCTTCTTGATTTCATTATCGACAAGGAAAAAGTGTTGGATGTGATAGACCGGGTCGATGTGCCGAGAGATTACAGAGGATTGTTGAAAGAAGGTAGCTTAAGCTTCTAATGGAGAGGTGTTTTTGTGGTCTTACGTGAGGCCAATGCACAAAACTGGCTTCTGATTCTTACATGTTTGGTTGTATATAAGAGCATAAAAGAAGTATGCAAGAAGCTGTAATGTTACATCATGTTTGTTAGATTATTTGCAATATTTCAATATAGTGGATACATTTAAAAAAAGAAGGAATGTACATTGCTTTTAATCTCACCCCAAAACTTGGACAATTCTCTGATATAAATAGACTGAGATCAAAATTATACACTGCGATTAGAATCTGCAAGACTTAACCTTTTATTACAACAAGTCAAGGAAGCAAATGATCTAACAACATGATGTAACATTACAGCTTCTTGCATATTAGTGTTTTTTCGTGTCATCGAACACTCAAAACGGTCTGACCAAGGGAACAATCGATCGACCTTCTCGTGTCTACCTAATTTTTTTTTATGTGTCATCATTTGTTGTGATTGATTGATCTAGTGATCAATCCATTTGGATATGCTAGTATTGGTTATCTTATGTTTAACACATATATATCGATAAATAAAAGGGATCGAAAACATATATATGTCAACTGTCGTAATAATAAATGAGATATGTTTTACTCATGTAATAGAGTTTACTATTGAATTAAGAACTAACTAGTACTCAAGAGGATTTGATATATGACGTCTTACAACAACAATCATAAAGGGGTTGTGAGCCAATTGGTGGTAAACAAATTCCCCCATATTTGTAATCTTTAGATAAACAATGTTGATTGCATATCTTTTTGCCCTCTTCGGTGCCGCTACATTTTTCCCCCAATAAATCACAGGTTTTTCCTGTTTAGTTCATAAAAAGTTAGTAATTTTTAAATACGAAAATAATTAATTCACTATATTAATATGTGTAAATCACAAACATAACAACATTTCTTGAAAAATACATTATAACCTTCAAAAATAAATATATTACCTGAAATTATGGGCAAAAAGATGAAAGCAAAGACCATCAACAAAGGTAACAATAGAGACGAACATTTCTTATTTGCCATTAGTTATGTTTCAATAGGCTATAACTCCGTATGTATATCCTTCAAAGAAAACAAAGCGTACACAAAATTAAAGACCAAAATCAACATTAGAATACTTTTTTGTGTCATACACTCATCTATAATCAAAATTACATAAAACGACAAACAAATACTAGTATTTTGTATTGGAATATTTGGGTAAATACTTCAAAGATATATATATCCACGCTCTTTAATAAAACAATTTTACATACATATGTATATATACCCTGATTTACCTTTTATTTTGTTCTTATGTAGTTTGTTGTTTATTATGAACTGATTCTATGGTCTTGTATATATAAGTAAATTTACGAAATCTTCCAGATTTTAAAATGCATATTACGTAATGAGTTTTCCATAACAAACTTTGACTGTAAGCAACGAATTTATTGTTTACTATAAATTGATTGTATAGTCTCATCAAATCTGGCTTGTTGAAAGAAGGTAGCTTAAGCTTCTAATGGAGAGTGTTGTTTTTTTTTTTGTGGTCTCAACTTTTAAGTGAGGCCTATGCACAAAACTGGCTTCTGCTTCTTACATGTTTGGGTTGTATATAACAGCATAAAAGAAGGATATGGAAGAAGCTGTAATGTGACGTGTTGTTAGATCATTTGCAACATTTCAATATACAGTAGTGTACTTCAATATAGTGGATACATTTTCGAAGTATGGAATAACACATTTCTTATAATGGTTTCAATCTCACACCAATACTTGGACCATTCTCTGATATAAATAGACTGAGATCAAATTAATACACTGCGATTAGAATCTGCAGGACTTAAACCTTTTATTACAACAAGTCAAGGAAGTAAAAGAACCAAAAATTTAACAGTTAATGAATATGTTCGTTCAGCAACATCTTGCAGCTCTCACACTCACAATGATCGGAATCGCAATGCATCAAGCAGCACTGCCTAAAGTATTCGCTTTTTTCGTTATTGTCAAACAAAAAAAAAACAGTAGAGAAAGTATAAAGCATCCAAAAGAGATATAAGAAGCCCTTAAGCTGCTGACTCCTTAGCGATCTTCTCTGCCTTTGCAACCACTTCGTCTATGCCACCAACCATGTAAAACGATTGTTCAGAAAGATCATCGTACTTACCATCAAGCAAACCCTGCAACAATTTACAATTGGTATAAGCTCATAGCAGCAAACAGTCATAAAGCCGAGTAAGGAAGTCGTATGAATGGGCTATATACCTGGAAACTGGTGATGTTTTCTTTCAGGTCGACATATTTGCCAGGGGCACCGGTGAAGATTTCAGCGACATGGAATGGCTGACTCAAGAATCTCTGGATCTTACGGGCACGGGCAACAGTCAGCTTGTCATCTTCACTTAGCTCATCCATACCCAAAATGGCGATAATATCTTGCAAGTTCTTGTAGTTCTGTAGCACTTTCTGTACACCACGAGCAGTGTTATAGTGTTCCTCACCCAGAATGTGAGGCGACAGCATACGGGATGTTGAATCCAGAGGATCCACAGCAGGATAGATACCAAGCTCAGAAATCTTCACATGGGAAAGAGAAAAGTATAAAGACATCAGCTTAATGAGTATTGTTACACATCATATTCCGAAAAGAAGTATCAGAAGGAGACGAATTTGCACCTGTCTTGATAGCACAGTTGTGGCGTCCAAGTGAGCAAAAGTTGTAGCAGGAGCAGGATCTGTCAAGTCATCAGCAGGGACGTAGATGGCTTGAACTGAGGTGATAGAACCTTTCTTAGTTGTTGTGATTCGCTCTTGAAGAGCACCAAGATCAGAAGCTAGAGTTGGCTGGTAACCCACAGCTGACGGGATACGACCGAGCAAAGCAGACACTTCAGAGTTGGCCTATACAAGCGAGAATACTGAGTTTCAATTTACAATCTCATCATGCATATAAATGCTGAGATATAGACCGAAACAAGACTCACCTGGGTGAAACGGAAAATGTTGTCAATGAAAAGCAACACATCTTGGCCTTCAGCATCACGGAAATACTCAGCAACAGTCAAACCAGTAAGACCAACACGGGCACGGGCACCCGGGGGCTCATTCATTTGTCCATACACAAGAGCACATTTGCTCTCAAGCTGTACGGGAAAACAGAAAGAAAACAAATAGCAAAGATTGATCAAATGCTATTTGCAGGAAAAAGAGTGATCGAGAATAATCCAAATTAATTGAAAACCTGCTTCTCGCCTAGCTTGATAACACCACTCTCAATCATTTCTCTGTACAAGTCATTGCCTTCACGGGTTCGTTCTCCCACACCAGCAAACACGGAGAAACCACCTGTTCATCAGAAGAACTACCTATTACTAAATTGAAACAGAGACTAACACGAACGGAACTACTTTAAAATATTCCACATATTAAACAGACCATGAGCTTTTGCAACATTGTTGATCAGCTCCATAATAAGCACAGTTTTCCCGACACCAGCACCCCCGAAGAGCCCAATCTTTCCTCCTCTCTGGTATGGAGCAAGGAGATCAACAACCTGGAAAGAAAACACACATGTCAGCTCAGAACATGACAGACAACAATGTGACAGGTGGGAACAGCGCAGAGGTAGGGTCCACGAATCTACCTTAATACCAGTGGCAAGGATCTCTTGCCCAGTGGCTAGATCAACCAAAGCTGGAGCCTCTCTGTGGATTGGTAAGTAATGGTCGGTCTCTGAGCAAGAGCAATAACACAATGTCATGACAGGTTTGCAGAAAGTGAGTCACTGACAAAGAAAGGCTTAGACTTCTTACTAATTTCGCCTCTCTCGTCAATGGGTTCTCCAAGAACATTCATGATACGTCCAAGAGTAGCTCTTCCAACAGGTACCTTAAAAGTGAGAACAAGCCAAAAGTCACATTTTTGTTATCACAACTTGAACAGGAAACTAAGGGCAGCATCACAGATATAATTAGTTATCCACATTCATCGAAATCATGTGCACACGGAGTTCCTTGGAAATGAATACACTTCTAAAGACAAAAAGTGTTCTTTTTGGGGAAAGTCAACGATGAGAGGATAAGGAATCACGAAATGAAGCAAACTACAATCAACAAATTCACAGATCTAGACCTGTTATTGACTCCCTAATCTCGGATCTAAACACAGAAACTACTTACAGTGATTGGAGCTCCAGTGTTGAGAACGCGTCGACCACGAACAAGACCCTCAGTACCATCCATAGCAATGGTTCTAACAACATTCTGACCCAGATGATGAGACACCTCAAGAACCAATCTTGTTGGATGATCTTGAACCTCGAGAGATGTCATAATCGGAGGCAAACCCTCCTGATCTTCGAATCTGACATCAACAATGGCACCAATAACTTGGCAAACTTTCCCGATCGCACCTTTTCCACCGTAATCGTAAGTCTTCTTCCCCTCCTCCTTAGCCGGAGCAGACGATGACGCATCAGGTTTTGCCGGTGAAGAGGTCGAATATTCGGCGACTCGACCGAGAAGATCTCCAAATGGAGAAGCGCAACGAGCAGGGGAAGGAGAAGGAAGACGAGGGTTTCGGCTACCGAATTTAGCAGCAGATCTGCCGGAAGATGAACGGAGAAGCGTTGATAAGATTCTCCGAGACGCCATGAGTGTGTGTTGTCTGTGACAGAGAAGAAATGCTAGGGTAACTACAGAACCTGAATCTTAGCTCCACTGTTTCTATCTCGTGGGCTTAAATAATGGGCTTTTCTTGGGCCTGTTTCATGTATATCTTCTAATTTAAGAAAGCAATTATCTATATGCATGAATAAAGGACTAAGAGCTAATTAAGGAAATGACCCTTGGGGAATCCAAATTAAGCTTTTGATTAACAAAGTTATATTTTAAGTCAAAGTTTGATCTGAAGATCATGCCAAACACTTATATTTGTTGGTCATAAAACAATTATAATTTTAAAAAAAATCACACTACACAAAAATATAATTAAACCAGGAGTTGAAAATTATTTGATTAAATATTTTACATTTTGGTTTGTTGTTGTCCGAAATTTATTTGGTTCAGTTTCAATCATTTACATTTTGTTGTTGTTTCTAATTATTTCCATCGAATTAATACGGTAAACACAAAACAATCAGGAAATTACACGTGTCAAGACTACAGAGAAACACGTGTCACAGAAGAAGTGGTCTACGTAGGTTTGAGAGAGAAAGTAGTGAAGGAGAAGAAGAACATTTCAATATAACCCTAGCCTCCATCTTCCTCTTCGCTTACACAGTCATGGCGAGTCGGCGAATCTTATCATCGCTTCTCCGATCATCTTCCGCCAGATCTACTTCTAAATCCTCTTTACTCGGTAGCCGTAACCCTAGGCTTCCATCTCCTGGACCAGCGCGTCGCGTCGCTGCTCCATGTGGGACTTTACTTGGCCGAGTCGCTGAGTATTCGACCTCTTCACCGGCTGCGTCATCGTCTTCTGCTGCTCCAGCTAAGGAGGAAGGGAAGAAGACTTACGATTATGGTGGAAAAGGTGCGATCGGGAAAGTTTGTCAGGTTATTGGTGCCATTGTTGATGTTAGATTCGAAGATCAGGAAGGATTACCTCCGATCATGACATCTCTTGAGGTTCAGGATCATCCAACAAGATTGGTTCTTGAGGTGTCTCATCATTTGGGTCAGAATGTTGTTAGAACTATTGCTATGGATGGTACTGAAGGTCTTGTTCGTGGTCGACGCGTTCTCAACACTGGAGCTCCAATCACTGTAAGTAGTATAGATCCAGGATCAGGATTCGATTTTCGGTATTTGATATGTTGGTGACTTGGTTTAGATCTGTGGATCCGTTTATGGCAACTCAATTTTTTTTGTTTATTTGGTTTCTGATCTTTATCATTACGTTGACTATTACCCAAGTCTCATTTTCTCTAAAGTCTATTTCTTTCCTATGTGGTGTATCTGATATCTGTTTTGCTGTCTACTCAGGTTCCTGTTGGAAGGGCTACACTTGGACGTATCATGAACGTTCTTGGAGAACCTATTGACGAGAGAGGAGAAATTAGTAAGAAGGCTAAGCCTTATTTGATTAATGTCTTACTTTTAGCGAACCTTTCATGACTATATGTTGTTACTGTTTCTCAGAGACCGACCATTACTTACCCATTCACAGAGAAGCTCCGGCTCTTGTTGATTTGGCCACTGGTCAAGAGATATTGGCTACTGGTATTAAGGTAGATCCTGTTTCTAGCTCTGCGTTGTTTCCACAGCTCACACGTGTTCTGAGCTGACTTTTGGCTGCTTTCTGTTTTCTTATAGGTTGTTGATCTCCTTGCTCCATACCAAAGAGGAGGAAAGATTGGACTGTTTGGTGGTGCTGGTGTGGGCAAAACAGTGCTCATTATGGAACTTATCAACAATGTCGCTAAAGCTCATGGTATGTACTCTCAGGGTACTTTTAAGTAGTTTGCCAAATGGTGTTCTAGTTTTTTATTTTATTAATTGGTACTTCGTCTGGTGAACAGGTGGTTTCTCCGTGTTTGCTGGTGTTGGAGAACGAACCCGTGAAGGTAATGACTTGTACAGAGAAATGATTGAGAGTGGTGTCATCAAGCTAGGCGAGAAGCAGGTTCAATTAATTTTGATTAATCTTCTCTTAGTCTTTCTTGCGAAAGGCATTTGATTGATCTTTGTTACTGAATTAACTTTGTTTTCCCATCTAACAGTTGGAGAGTAAATGTGCTCTTGTATACGGACAAATGAATGAGCCCCCGGGTGCCCGTGCCCGTGTTGGACTTACTGGTTTGACCGTTGCTGAGTATTTCCGTGATGCCGAAGGCCAAGATGTGTTGCTTTTCATTGACAACATTTTCCGTTTCACCCAGGTCCTTGTTGTTCCATAAACTTGCTCTATCTCTCCGCACCTGTGTTCGATAAACGTGAGCTAAATTACTGTCTTGTGTAGGCCAATTCTGAAGTGTCTGCTTTGCTCGGTCGTATCCCATCTGCTGTGGGTTACCAGCCAACTTTAGCTTCTGATCTTGGTGCTCTTCAAGAGCGTATCACAACCACCAAGAAAGGTTCCATCACCTCAGTCCAAGCTATCTATGTCCCTGCTGATGATTTGACAGATCCTGCTCCTGCCACAACTTTTGCTCATTTGGACGCCACAACCGTGTTGTCAAGACAGGTGCAAACTTGTCTCCTTGTTCTACTTTTTCAAAATAGCTATGCAGTCCTTGTAATGCTTCATAAAGCTGACATCTGTATACTTTTTTCTTTCCCATGTGAAGATTTCCGAGCTTGGTATCTATCCTGCTGTGGATCCTTTGGATTCGACATCCCGTATGCTGTCGCCTCATATTTTAGGTGAGGAACACTACAACACTGCTCGTGGTGTGCAGAAAGTGCTACAGAACTACAAGAACTTGCAAGATATTATCGCCATTTTGGGTATGGATGAGCTAAGTGAAGATGACAAGCTGACTGTTGCCCGTGCCCGTAAGATCCAGAGATTCTTGAGTCAGCCATTCCATGTTGCTGAAATCTTCACGGGTGCCCCTGGAAAATACGTTGACCTTAAAGAAAACATCACCAGTTTCCAGGTATATAGCCTACTCATACAACTTCCTATCTCAGCGCCATGACTGTTTGCTGCGATGAGCTTATACCAATTGTAAATTGTTGCAGGGTTTGCTTGATGGTAAGTACGATGATCTTTCTGAACAATCGTTTTACATGGTTGGTGGCATAGACGAAGTGGTTGCAAAGGCAGAGAAGATCGCTAAGGAGTCAGCAGCTTAGAAGCTGGATTTTTCTCGTTGGAATGCTATATACTTCTGTTTCTTTTGACAATAAGGAAAAGAAAAACCCAAAGCCTGTGAGTCCCCACCAAACCAAACGGAATTTGAGTTCCGTATTTATAGTTTCTTTCGGTTCAAATTCCATGAGAGCTGAACATTGTTACTCAGATTTTTGGTTCATTTTGCTTCCTTGAAATAAAGGATAAAAGTCTTGCAGATTCTAATCCCAATGTAAGATTATGATTCTTGATCTCAGTCTCTTCGTCTCAGAACGGTCCAAGTATGTGTGATGATCATCATCATTTAAAACCACCCTAAGCAGCACAACATCCAATTTCTTAAAATCTTTACTATGTCGCATAGCAGCTTTACCATATTTACTAGTTTCTCTATCACCCTGAAATACAAATTAGTGGTTAAGATGTCATGTAATCCACCTAAACCGAGCTATGGTTAGATGACATGCATGATGCATCTCTTATATAGTCTCCAAAGAGTATCTACTAGAACTTTATACTTGGATTTATCGTTCTCTCAGATTCAGCTCTTATGAACTTTATAAGGTGTAACGATAACTCGATTATCTACTCGTTGAGTGAGTTAAATATATTAGAACCATCGGAACTTGGAAGAGATTTTAACATACTTGCACTACAGTTCAAATTTTTTAAAAGTAACATTTCTACATATTCAAATTCTGTTTACATAATTGACTACTTTTGTGGCCAGAAATTCATTGCTGTAAAAAGCATTTTGGACCTTATCGAGATAACAATTTTATTGAGGCCCAAGAAAAGCCCAATTCTCAAAGCCCAGCATACTTTGTGGAAATTTCCCAAAATAGAACCAGTGAAGCTTAAGCTCCTTCAGATTCAGGTTCTGTAAGTTACCCTAGCATTTCCTTGCCACTTTCACACACACACATACTCATGGCGTCTCGGAGAATCTTATCAACGCTTCTCCGTTCATCTTCCGGCAGATCTGCTGCTAAATTCGGTAGCCGAAACCCTCGTCTTCCTTCTCCTTCCCCTGCTCGTTGCGCTTCTCCATTTGGAGATCTTCTCGGTCGAGTCGCCGAATATTCGACCTCTTCACCGGCAAAACCTGATGCGTCATCGTCTGCTCCGGCTAAGGAGGAGGGGAAGAAGACTTACGATTACGGTGGAAAAGGTGCGATCGGGAAAGTTTGCCAAGTTATTGGTGCCATTGTTGATGTCAGATTCGAAGATCAGGAGGGTTTGCCTCCGATTATGACATCTCTCGAGGTTCAAGATCATCCAACAAGATTGGTTCTTGAGGTGTCTCATCATCTGGGTCAGAATGTTGTTAGAACCATTGCTATGGATGGTACTGAGGGTCTTGTTCGTGGTCGACGCGTTCTCAACACTGGAGCTCCAATCACTGTAAGTAGTTTCTGTGTTTAGATCCGAGATTAGGGAGTCAATAACAGGTCTAGATCTGTGAATTTGTTGATTGTAGTTTGCTTCATTTCGTGATTCCTTATCCTCTCATCGTTGACTTTCCCCAAAAAGAACACTTTTTGTCTTTAGAAGTGTATTCATTTCCAAGGAACTCCGTGTGCACATGATTTCGATGAATGTTGATAACTAATTATATCTGTGATGCTGCCCTTAGTTTCCTGTTCAAGTTGTGATAACAAAAATGTGACTTTTGGCTTGTTCTCACTTTTAAGGTACCTGTTGGAAGAGCTACTCTTGGACGTATCATGAATGTTCTTGGAGAACCCATTGACGAGAGAGGCGAAATTAGTAAGAAGTCTAAGCCTTTCTTTGTCAGTGACTCACTTTCTGCAAACCTGTCATGACATTGTGTTATTGCTCTTGCTCAGAGACCGACCATTACTTACCAATCCACAGAGAGGCTCCAGCTTTGGTTGATCTAGCCACTGGGCAAGAGATCCTTGCCACTGGTATTAAGGTAGATTCGTGGACCCTACCTCTGCGCTGTTCCCACCTGTCACATTGTTGTCTGTCATGTTCTGAGCTGACATGTGTGTTTTCTTTCCAGGTTGTTGATCTCCTTGCTCCATACCAGAGAGGAGGAAAGATTGGGCTCTTCGGGGGTGCTGGTGTCGGGAAAACTGTGCTTATTATGGAGCTGATCAACAATGTTGCAAAAGCTCATGGTCTGTTTAATATGTGGAATATTTTAAAGTAGTTCCGTTCGTGTTAGTCTCTGTTTCAATTTAGTAATAGGTAGTTCTTCTGATGAACAGGTGGTTTCTCTGTGTTTGCTGGTGTGGGAGAACGAACCCGTGAAGGCAATGACTTGTACAGAGAAATGATTGAGAGTGGTGTTATCAAGCTAGGCGAGAAGCAGGTTTTCAATTAATTTGGATTATTCTCGATCACTCTTTTTCCTGCAAATAGCATTTGATCAATCTTTGTTATTCATTTTCTTTCTGTTTTCCCGTACAGCTTGAGAGCAAATGTGCTCTTGTGTATGGACAAATGAATGAGCCCCCGGGTGCCCGTGCCCGTGTTGGTCTTACTGGTTTGACTGTTGCTGAGTATTTCCGTGATGCTGAAGGCCAAGATGTGTTGCTTTTCATTGACAACATTTTCCGTTTCACCCAGGTGAGTCTTGTTTCTGTCTATATCTCAGCATTTATATGCATGATGAGATTGTAAATTGAAACTCAATATTCTCTTTTGTATAGGCCAACTCTGAAGTGTCTGCTTTGCTTGGTCGTATCCCGTCAGCTGTGGGTTACCAGCCAACTCTAGCTTCTGATCTTGGTGCTCTTCAAGAGCGAATCACAACAACTAAGAAAGGTTCTATCACCTCAGTCCAAGCCATCTACGTCCCTGCTGATGACTTGACAGATCCTGCTCCTGCTACAACTTTTGCTCACTTGGACGCCACAACTGTGCTGTCAAGACAGGTGCAAACTCTTCTCCTTCTGATGCTTCTTTTTCAAAATATTATGTGTAACAATACCCATTAAGCTGATATCTCTATACTTTTCTCTTTCCCATGTGAAGATTTCTGAGCTTGGTATCTATCCTGCTGTGGATCCTCTGGATTCGACATCCCGTATGCTGTCGCCTCACATTCTGGGTGAGGAACACTACAACACAGCTCGTGGTGTGCAGAAAGTGCTACAGAACTACAAGAATTTGCAAGATATTATTGCCATTTTGGGTATGGATGAGCTAAGTGAAGATGACAAGCTGACTGTTGCCCGTGCCCGTAAGATCCAGAGATTCTTGAGTCAGCCATTCCATGTCGCTGAAATCTTCACGGGTGCCCCTGGAAAATACGTCGACCTGAAAGAAAACATCACTAGTTTCCAGGTATATAGCCCATTCATACACCTTTCTTTCTTGGCGCCATGACTGTTTGCTGCGATGAGCTTATACCAAATTGTAAATTGTTGCAGGGTTTGCTTGATGGTAAGTACGATGATCTTTCTGAACAATCGTTTTACATGGTTGGTGGCATAGACGAAGTGGTTGCAAAGGCAGAGAAGATCGCTAAGGAGTCAGCCGCTTAAGGGCTTCTTATATCTCTTTTGGATGCTTCTTTTGTTGACAATAACGAAAAAAACAAGAAAACCAATTGTGAGTGTGAGAGAAAACAGATTCATTCCTTGAAGTTTTTGACTTGAAATAAAGGAGACAAGTGTTTATGTTTTCAATCTCTCCAGTTGTATTCAAATTTTTCACCATCTTAAAGAAAGTCTTTTTGAAGGATAAGGTTTTGCTTTGAATTAAGAGACATTTGACCAGAAATGTTATAAAAAAGTGTTGAATAAATGTACACTTTACAATTTATTCTTCTTCTGTATATGTATATATCTTACAAATGGCAATTTCTTTCTATATAAAATTGATTCCGATGTATAGTCTTCACACTAAAGTATTATAGCAGTTTAAGAAAGAATTGTATATAAGTGAGACTGAAGCCTAAGGAGGAGCCTTCAGAAATGTTCGAGAACTGCTCCAGTATGATTGAAGCCACAAGATATATGCACTGCTCTTACTCTCTCTCCCAAGTTCACCATTACTGGTCTTGCATAGTCTACATCACTACCATGTCCCTACATATTTAACAAATGAAATGATATCGCATTCACATAAGTAGTCGGTGAACTGTTTTGAGATTTGATCAATAAGAAATATGATGAAACAAACCAATTGTCCACCCGAAGAATGTCCGTCAACCGAGAAAGTGCCCTGAGAACCTCCCCAGCCCCAGGTAAAAACATTGTTATCTGCAAACAAGTTTCGAAATTCAGTTGAATAACTTGCACAATGAAAATGGAAAACAAATGTGTTACTCCAAGATATGCTACCTGAAATAGCTGCAGTGTGCTTCCAACCACAAGATACCTGAGATACGGTTGATTCTAAGAACGGACCTCCAACTCTCACAGGGGAGTGTGAGACATATGTTGAACTGAAAAATGGACATAAAATTAGAAAGAAAATGAGTATAGGTCTTATGAGTAAACATCCTAATTTTTCAGGGTATGACTTACTCTGTGCCAAGGCACCCATTTTCATTTGAGCCCCAAGTGTAAAGTTCCCCACCTCCTTACAAAACCGAATGAAAGAAAAGAGACTTGAGTTGCTATCGACAATCTTACAAAGACGTGTGTTCATACATTTAGCAGAAAGTAAAAACCGGTTTTGGTGCTATATTTTAAGAACATATGCAAAGAAATGTGTGTAGGACACGCATGTGCGATATACACAAGCAACTCGATAAAAAAACATTAAAGAATAAGAGAATTACTTGTAACAACACATGTGTGGTAACCACCACATACAATTTCTTCTGCATATGGCACTTCACTGATCATGGATGGTGTTGTAGCATTCCTTACTCCTCCAAAGCCCTGTATATTCCCAACAGAGAGCTTTAAGATAACTATAATGGAAACCATAGAAGTATAGGAAAACGACATTTTCTTTACCATCTTATTTATAGACCTCTCTCCAAACATGAAAGCAGAGCCATTCTCTACATAATTTAGAAACAAACCTCAGAAAATCGGTAACTGGCACAACATTCATAACTTAAGAAATCAAGTCAATACCATCAGTGATGGCTGAATGGAGCAGACCAGCAGCAACATTTCTGACCTAGTGCTCGACAGAAATAACATGAACACATAAGCATGGAAGTCTAAAGATTAATAATGCCACTAGGTAACTAGAAGTTCTTCATCCAAGGAATTACCTTGATCCCCTCAAGTTCCTTGATAAGCCTTGGAGTAAATTCACTGCAATTAAGGACATGCTTTACAGTGCAGTACAAGAAAACTATGAAGGGTCCAAGGAAGAAATATGATACTCTTGTGAGTAAAATTGCATGAGAAAGAGACAAATATATAGGAATTAAGTCAATCAGACTAACCTGTTACTTCTTAAGACGCCAAAAAAACTGGACTCGTGACCGTGGCCAAGTCTCCCAGATCCCCCTCCTCCCCAACTCAGGACTTCACCTCCATCTGCAAAAGAAAAAGATACGTAAGAGACAAAGAAAGGTGTTTACTACTGTTATTCAGCTAAGGGCCTAGAATACGAACCAGTAACAGCTACTGAATGCTCTGAACCCAAAGCCACAGATTTAATGGTGATTCCATCCAGAGCTTGCACTTTGGTTGGCACATGTACTACTTTTGCAGCCTCTTCACAAGAAAAAAATAATATATAATGGAAACGAACATGTAAATAGTGCAAGCAACTTTGATGAATTAGGACATAAATAACAGTAATGTATTTACTTTTTCCCAGTCCAAGTTGTCCACTCGAGTTCTTTCCCCACATGTATAGTTCCCCATCCACTAAAGAAAAGAAAGAGAGCAAATATGAGACAAACTACAAATAACATAATATATGTAAAGCATTGCATTGCCCTAGAAGGCTGCAGAAAAGTTTCAACAGTTTGGCATGTAGGAGATCATAGTTCAGATTCAATTCATGATGATTTAACGAAGAACATTGTGCTTGTTTACCTGTAACAGCAGCAGAGTGATAATAACCAGCTGCTATGTGCAGAATTTCCTTTTCTAGTCCAGAAACTTCAAGCGGCTCCTACAACATTTTTTATACAAGCAACATCACCTGAAAACATTAACACTCAAAAATAGAGACAACGAAAAAAAGCTTGCATCTCTATAGTCTCTTTTGACCAACATACCATAGCATGAGTTTCAACATCTGATACACCAAGTTGACCACAATCATTAAGACCTGTTGCAAAAACTCTCCTCGTTTCTGTCACATGAGAGTATATGTAAGCTCACAATCACATATCACTGACATTCCCAATCAAACAAAGTCAAGAACTATAATAATCTTATCATGATCATAGCTACAAATGGTGTATACCAAATCCAATTGCAATCTCTAAGAGATGAAGAAAAATCACCGGTGAGGAAAAGAGTGTGAGCTCCACCACAAGCTACAGTTTTGATACTGTGATCACTCAAAGCAGAGCAAACCGCAGGTCGCCATTGAGACTCCAAGTTTCCAAGACCTAATCTACCGTAATCTCCACTTCCCCACATCGCTGCAAATCGTTTCCCACTCTCGCTAGATAACCATCTTCTTCTACAGGAAACACCAATCAAACCCAATTTCGAATTCTCGAAAAACCCACAAGAATTCTTCGATCCTTGAATCCTCGAACCATGAATTCGAACTCGTCCAAGAGCTCTACTCAACATATTCACTTGTATGAATCAAAAGAGTTACAAAGGTTTAAATGGATCGTTCTTCTTCTCCGTTTGAGAAAAGATTGAATTTTTTGATGAGATTTGTAAATGGAATCACATTATGATTCATGGAGAAGAAGGAGGAAGAAGAAACTGATGGATACAAAGAATGCTACGTCTTCTCGTTATTCAAGTCCAGTATTGTTATCTCTTTTTCGAAATTTGCCTTCAAGTTTGTTTTGTAACATTTTACACCCAAATTGAAAAAGCAAATGAGAAAATTGCGAGAAACACCCTTGACATTTGTTTTTTTTTATAATAAAGATCCTTGACTTTTGTTAAATTAATTTTTGGTCTCATATCTTATACGTACTGTTTTAGTCTTTTCGAGAATGCTTCATTTCGTTTATCACGACTTTTGCTATGTACGTTTTCCTCGAAATAGTCTTGTGTGTACAATCAAAAGTGATCGATATTGACCAACAATATAAAGACAAAAAGAACTGTTTATTAATTGTTTTCATATACTACAATAATAGTACTAAGGAATTATATGTTGTATTTTGAAATAGTTTTTGTATATGTAAATGTAAGACCAATTTATCTGATACAGGAAACAAAATTGGACATACCAATGTAAAGACGAAAACAATGTTTTGTCCTTTTCACAACAATGAATACATATATGTGCATGAAGTCGGCATGAACCACATCTAAGCAAATGTTGCACGTATTAGTAAGTCTTTGAGAGGAAGCCAAAAGAAATAACAAGGCAATAATGAGATCGAAGCTAAGGTAGTAGTACTTGTCTCCCATGAACTATACAAATAAATATATTTTCCTATAAATATTGTCTATGTGAAGAATGAAGATGTTTTCTTTATTAAAAAAAAAAGAATGAAGATGTTTCTCTGCATTCTTATAAGATTTTAATTAAGAGTTAAGATATGGGTATTAGTAGTTGATTTGGAAAATGATAAATTATTTGATGGAAGATTAACAAAAGCATTTAAAATTGTGGATATTGGTCTCTTTTCCTACAACATATACATATTGGATTTTTTTTGCTAGAAAACATATTGGATTTCGGGTAGCTTATACTATTATTTATTTATTTGAATTTTACCACTTGGAAATTGGAATAAAACAAAAGGAAAGATTAATTGTTGTGAACCTTGAAAATGAAAGGAAGTTGAATAAGAGAAAAGAACTAAAGAAAAATGGAGAAATGTATATATATTAAAATGAAATTAAATGTAGAGGAAAATTTTGAATGTATACTACTAACTTGGAGCATGCTGAACTTTGCAATATTTCCCTGTAAACTTCTATTTTAGGTAACCCTATACACACTATTTTAAGACAATAACTAAAAATTTAATCATAACTTTTCAAACTTAATTTTTCAAAAAAAAAAAAAAACTTTTCAAACTCAAAAAGTAATGCAAGAAAAGTGAAAAAAGAAGAAGAAAATCTTGGTGTTGTGATCATTTAGCTAATTATCATCTCTCTATATGTATAGACAAAACCTGTGTTTCTTTTGTCTCACTTACCTTTCTTTCTCTTCTTCTTTCGTCTTACACAAAGTCTTATCATCACATTCACATATTCTTTGACTTTTTTTTCTCTTTCCAACGTGGTTCTAGTGTTGATATTAACTATGGTGCGGTTTAGGGTTGAGACGATCGAATGTTGTATGGACCGTATGCTTCTCGGTCATGGCTCATGAAAGAAGGATTATTCCATTAATTTTTGGAAGCATTAAAAAAAAGAACTAAATGAATTTTGGAATTTGTCTTAATTAGCTTCATCTTAGATCTATCTAGCGAGATGAGTTATGTTAAATCTTGTTTATAGATCCAAAGGTGAAAGCTACATTTGCTAAAGTTCTCTTAATTACTTTCCATGAGAATGAAAGTTTAGTGTTGTTTTTTTTTTTTTTTTGGTCAAAACACTTATATTAAATTAAACTTCGAAGAGAGTTGCGATTACAACCGGAGGTATGCTCGACGGCAATACAAATAACAACAAAACAGTAAAACGATAGATATAGACGTTAAGGGGCGAGACTTGCTCAGTATCGTAAAGAAACCCATGGAGAAACTTCACGCGAAACCCTAAGACGAGAGCTTGAAGAAGCGGTAAGTGGTTGGATTTTTGGACCAACGTTGATAGGGTGTTGTTGACCGGCAAGGATAGTCGTGAAGAAACTCTAGCTCCGTAGACAACAACAATAACAAAAGGCCTTGATTGCCTATATTTAGGATTAGAATCCAATGAGAGAACTTTATCGAATTCGGCGAGCCGTACGATGAACCCAAGTGGCTTAAATTGGTTGCTGTTTGTGGCGGTTGAAGACGAAATCCGATATTTGTCCGAATGCTCAGAGACAGTAACATGAAAGTAACTGCTTGAGTGGTCGATAAGCACCTCGAGAAAGGGCTGGCGCCATCGGAGCAAATAATTTGACTTGGTTGATAAGTCCAAGTCGTGACCCAAATCATCTTCTTGGGCCTGAAGGTCCATCAATTGACACGGTCCAACAAAGCCCATAAGCATCACAAGTTTTTGATCTTGTACGGAGGCTTTCCCGGTGGTGAGAGGTGGGGCGATTGGTCGTCGATCCCATGCCGGTGAACATCCCGATCTGGTGCCGTTCAGATTTGGGGAAATTTCCGGAGAGATGTGGCGGTGGTGGAGATTTGGCTTCAGATTCAGATCGCTGGAGATGATTGGTTCATCAGGAGGATACTCATGGTGATAGTGTTGTTTATATATATGTTTCTACAGTTTTGAAATCGTTTATTAATTATCATATTAATTATACAGCTATTACAGTAAACAAAAATACTATATATGTAACTGAGACAAATAGAGAGATTCAATGATTTCACTTCATTACTATATCCTTTTCTTTTGGGGGTCTATGCATGCATTTAAATTTTTCTATTTTGCTTTTGTGTGTAATATATATATATACATTGCCGGTCCTGAAAATTTATGGGCCACAAACCAAAATAAAATTTTGGGCCACTAACTATTAAAATTTTAACAAAAGAAAATAATCAAAATATTTAATAGCAAGGAATTGAACTCTCCACTTCAACATTCTTCCACGAAACACTTTACCAATAGAGGTAAAGGCAAGTTTTATCTAAAAGAGGGCCGATTTATTATATAGACTTTTTATTAAAAAAATTGGGCCAGAAGCCCATGCTTCCTTTGCTTGTGATCAGGACCGGGTCTGTATATATATACATGTTATTTTCTTTATTATTTGCATTTCACGTCACAATTCACATCCAAACGCTCTCTCTCTCTCTGTCTTGAGTCACGAGTCACGAGTCACGACCTCTGAAAATTGGTTTATGTAACAATCTAGAACACAGAAAGAAGATTGTTTCTATTTACGTGTAATTTCATTTCATATTGAAGACAACGACGAGACCTTTATGTTCTTAAATCCATCACTGTCAAATATCTTTCACGTGTCTTTTATTCTTTGCTCTCTCCCATTATCCTTCTTATTTTTCTATGGTCTATCATTTTTCCCCAACTTTGTCTCTCACTTTTTATTTATATCTAACCAATGTTTTTAAAACCGGACCGGACCGGCGGGTTCAACCGCGAACCGGTCACATGTCCGGTTTGGGTCAATATAAAAACCCAAATGTAGTTGAACCGGGTCGGACCGGCAAAAAACCGGGAACCGGCGAACCGGTTGACCTGGATCAAACCGGATTCAACTGTTTTTTAATGAAAAAAACATATTTTTATTTCATTTCTTTAATTAATACTTTTATCAAAATTAAAATTAGAAAAATAAGGTTTATAGATAATGAAATAGTAATAAAGGTTTAACATTTTCTCTAATATAATCACATTTACTGAAAAGAAAAAAACATTTTCCAAATAATTGTAAACTTTTTAAAATTTTTAGACAAAAAAGATTAGTTATGTATTTACGTATCATCATTTTCTTATTTAATTTTGTTATAGCTATTGAAGTTTTTTTGTTTTTCTAAATATTTGTACTAAACTTAATATTTTGTTTGATATTTGGATAGTTATGCACATATATATAAAGAACAAATTCTATATGCTAAATATTTTTAAAATATTATTGAACCCGGTTGAACCGGTTAGACCCGATCGGACCATATTAACCCACGACCCAAAAAAATCCGGTTCGGTCGCCGGTCCGGTTTTAAAAACATTGTATCTAACTAAGTTATAATCTTGTTTACATATTATATGAAATAATTTCTTACATATACTTATACTATATGTAACTAAAGCTCCGAATTATTTTGTATGTTTTTACGTAAATACAAAGACAAATAAAACGTAATAGAAAACGAACAAAATATAACGACCAAAATTTGTAAGTAACCAAGTAGGTTTTGTATACGCATTGAATTAAATCTCTCTACGGTAAAATAAAGGGACCCTAAAATAAAATAAAAAATTGTCGGTGAATTTTTTTGTCTAAATTTGGTGGAGTAAAAGTCATCTATATTCTCAAGTCTTACATAATTTTTTAGAATTAAAATTATAGTCTTTTGAAATTATAACAAATCTAATATGTTGCTCCTTTCATTAGAACATCAATGTTATTTTGTTTGATAAATAAAATGAGAATAGTGATGGTAAAATATCAAATGGAATAGAATTTTTACCTATAGTAAAGACAAAAAAATAAGTTTTGTCGTTGAATTTTCAATAGCATTGTAAACTTAAAAAGCGATCTAATATGGGAGAAATTTGGACGTACCGAGGTAAATACCAAAAACAATGTTTTGTCATTTTCACAACAATTAATACATATGTTCATGAAGTCGTCATGAACCACCTATATCAAGCAAATGCATCCACACACAATACTGGAATTGTAAAATTTAAATAATACAATTCCTAATTTTAAATATAATAGTACAATATTTGAATTAAAAAGAACAAGAAAAAGTAAGAGGTCATCGAGATGAAGCCAAAAGAAATAATAAGGTAATAATGAGATCGAAGCTAAGGTACTTGTCTCGCATTAACTCGATATCTACACTCTGAATATTCATATCCACGGATGAATGAAGATCACTCGTTGGATTTAGTTTAGGTGATCTAGTTTACCACATAGAATAAAAAGTAAAAATGTAGAGAGATTAATTGGTGTTGACCTCGGAAAAGAAGAAAATTAAATAAGATACAACTAAAGACAAACGAAGATATATAGGTATATATGTAAATGTAATTATGCATATATTAAAACAACAAAAATATTGAATATCCAATTGGAGTATGTTTTAACTTTACGACTCTGGATATCCCTGTGGAACTCTATTTTAGGTAAACCCTATACACACTATAATAAGAAAGTAACCAAACATTAATCAATACTTTTCGAACCCCAAAAAGTTACTAAATTAATGTAAGAAAATTTAACCTGTAAATCTTGGTCTTGTGGTCATTTCCTCATTTCTCTCTCTGACTCTCTCTTTATATAAATACGAAGCTTGGATTTCTTTGTCTCTCTCACACATCCGTAGAGCTAGCTTCTTCTTCATTCTTCTGTCTTCTTACAAAAAGTTCTCATTCTTTGGTTTATGGTTGAGAGGAATGTTGTTTGGCTCGAGGTCATGGAGAAAGATCCTTCGATTAAATTTAGTTTTTAAGAATGAAACAACCCTAAATGATTCTCGGACCAGGCTTCATTCCCCCCAACCAATACATCACGATCCATTTTTTTGGCTTTCTTCTTTGATAGTTCTTGTGACATGGATTTTGTTGAATTTTGTCGTAGATCCAAAGATGAAAGCTACATTTTCATCACTTACTCTTAATCAATCTATATGAAAAAAGAAATTATTGTTTATATGTTTCTTTAGCTGTTTAGTGGGATGGTCTCTAAATTATCATATTATATGCAATTAAACTTAGGAAGATTCAAGATTTTTGGATAGTTTTTCTTCAATGTTAAACCCTTTTCTTTTCTTGATTTATGCATGCATTTTATAACTTTACAGTTTTTCCCTTTTCAAAAGTTTTAGTTTTCTTCCTTGTTCACATCACAATTCACATCCAAAAGCTCTATTTCCTTCTCTCTCTACTTCAGTCACGAGTCACAGTCTCTGAAACTTGGTTTATGTAATAATCTAAAACATAGAAAGAAGTTTGTTTCTATTTACGTGTAATTTCATTTCATATTGAAGACAATGATGAGACTTTCATTTTACTTAAACCCATCACTATCAAATTTCATTCATGTTGCTTTTACTTCTTTGTTCTTTGCTATTACCTTCTTTATAGTTATGTGATCTCACTTTTCTATCCACCTTAGTTATAAATTTCCTATAAATCTATTTAATTAGTATGTATATGTAGAGTAGTAAAATTTATCAAAAACGTATAGAGAAATAAACAAATTTGGAAAAACTTATGATGTGATCATTAAATGTTTGACTCTTGAGCAAATAAACAAATATTTGACTCTTGATGTTTGTTTCGATAATTTGGGAGTGAAAACTAGAGTTTAAGAGAATTAACACCTATTTATATAAACATAGTTTTTAAGTTTCAACCTTGCAATTTACAAAAATCTGTTTTTCCTTTGCATAGTCACAAGCAAAAAACAGAGAAAAGTTCGAAGGATAGTGAAATGAACATAATTTGTTTTATTGAACCCTATTGATATCAAGGTCTACAAGTTTATACAACTAACTCTCTGTAAGGTTTATTTTTCTTGTTTAATATTGAACCCAATTGATATCAAGATCTTTAAGTTTATACAACCAATTCTCTGTATCTTGAGAGACATACGGTTTATTTTTCTTGCTTATAATCGCCGAATTTGAATCGGTATCAATGGACTCAGTTCTCTGTATTGTCTTACCATTGTCTTTACGCGAATTTTGCTGTCTGTTCGGATGTCTCACGTTCAATGATAAAAGACGAGACACTTCGTGTAATCCTCCCCATTTCTCGAGCGCACGCGCAATGTCATAACGACCTGAAACAACCAGACCAAATGTTTCTAGGACCAATCCATTTTCAAGAAACTTACAGAGCTTAAAATAGATGGAGTTTCATTTTGTACCTGCGCGTTCGAACGATTTTCTGCTCGGCATAAATGATGGATCCATTCCCCAACTCTGCTGAAATCTTCCTATCTGCAATCACAGACAGAGAGAACTCTAGTAAATCCATTGCATTGCATTGACCTTGACCGATCCTATCCAAACCGAAATAGTACAGAAACGTTACCTCGTCTTGCAAGTTTTCGAGATTGTCCCAATATCCTTTCGGTTTCCGGTGTTTATAAGCAAGTGAAAGGTTCATCATCAAAGCTATTCTCCTAAATCCACCCATTTTCGTAATGGCTTTCTCAATGTCAACTCTTCCGTGTAATCGGAGCTGCTTTCTCATTGGCATGAATCCTTCTTGCCCATGTTCTGATATGAACTTAAGAATCTCTGATTTCAACACTTCGATGTCTCTTTGCAGATTAGGAATCCTCGGTCTCTGCTTAGTTTGGTCTGTACCATCATCATTGTTGCAGACTGTTTCCACTGATGTAGTACGAGATGAAGAACATGTTTCCTCTGAAACATGACATGTCTCCACTTTACAGGGCTCGGAAGATTTCTCGATGTAATCCCGAATAGCACATAAATTTGACGGAAGATCTTCGTAAATAACCTGAAAATTTCAGAAAGAAACATTGCAGTTACAATGGGAAAAAGATGAGACTGTATGTATCCAATTCTTAATCAAACCTCTTCCATGATTGCTTCAGAAAGAAATGTATCTTTTCGCATTTTGGACTCCACAGTATACTTGAGAAGTGTGTGATGGCTCCCTAATTGTTCAAAAATCCATTTCCCCTTGAGCGAGTCAAAGTCTCCTTCAACCTGCTCGAATCTGATTTCCTGCTCACGACTTTCATGCAAATCGAGAACAGCTCTCGCATGAAGCACCATGTAAAGCAGGCCTTTGCATCCTTCCTGCAAACAGAATTCGGTGTAATTGTAGAATTTCTTAAATCAAGACACAGTGTCAGAACTTTGATCTTCAAGACTGGACTAAATGCAGAGCCTTTCTGAATCATTGAAGATCAAGCTATGACTCCATATTTGGTATAGCCACACATAGAGGACTAATTATAAGAAACTAACCCAATTCTATCTCTTCAGATCTCATACTTTTTTCCAATGTTAGTACCCAATACAAGTACTGGTATAATGTATATTACTATAGCTAGTCAAACTCGATTAAAATGTTTCCGTGGATGAGAATGCTCATACCTGAAGTATTCGGACTTTATTGTTTTCGCGTGACAAAATCTTGCTGATTGCCAAATTTGGAACTATCCTGATACATTAAAAAAACAAAAAGAACGCTGATGAACAAGAGTTATATAAGCCAACGCAACCAATATTTGATAAAAACTGACACAGAAGTAAAGTTGACAACAAGTCTACTCCAGGTCAGAAAAGTGAAGAATGGATTATCTGCTGAGCATTCCGTACTTACTCTGGAAGACTCTCATAAGCGGTTAGAACTTTCCAAACTTCAGAAACAGGAGCTTTAACTGTTATACTAGCAATGGCGCAACGATGGACACCTCCATTTTCCTTCAATGAAAAATACCCCTCATCTTTAACCACACTAAAATGAGAAAACTGTGTTTTACTTTACATTAGTTAGTTTTAGAACCAACTTCATACCAATAGTCCATCAAATCTACGAAGATGAACTTCGTCCACGGTGCAAGGTTTATCAAGCTTGCAGACTTTTCCATACGCACCCCAATTATTGTTCAGTTCATTTGACTGAGATAATGATCCAAGAATAGAGGCAACAGATCTCTCAGAGAGCGGACTTTCAAACTCAACACCATGAGAAGGGGTCGGTGGTATAGATGTTCTCCCAAACAAATCCACTATTATTGACGGCTTCCTGTAACCTTTATAATCTCTTTCAGCCTGGCGAGCTAAGGCTCTGAGATTTACAGGAAGATCTGATCTGATTATTCTCTCTAAGAAAATGGCAGGGTAGTTAAATCTTGGGATTACGTTTACTTCGTATGACAAGACAGTTCCTATGGACCTGGAGAAAGAGAAATATATAATGTTAGGAATATAAGATGGTTCCCAAATTGTCTATGGTTTTTAAAATGCATAACAGACTGTTTACAGATATAACTTTTCTGCTGTGCATTCACAGATGATATAGAGATCTCATTACAGAAAAGAGAGTAAGTATGGGTATGTGCACACAAAACAGGGATGAAAGACTGTACCTGGCTCCAGATTTCACGGACCACTTTCCTTCAAACTTTTTGAAATCACCATCTACCATGGAGAAGTGAAGCTCACGGCCATTTGGCTAAAAAGCATGAAGCAAAAAAGCATGAAACTAGATTTACAAACATGTAATATGGATCTAAAAACCATTGCAATATAAGAACTCACTATAAAGATCGATAAAGCCCAAACAATACAACCAATAGAAGGGATGCAAAGCAGGATGGACGTTAGAATCATATACTTTTTTATATGAAGGAAGTAGTAAACCTCACTATGATTCTTTTTTAGTTGAAACTCCTATAAGTTTAAGATTAAGGAACTGGAAAAAAAGGAAAGAGCATGCAATCCCTATTTAATCACAATTTCACAATGCCTTGAAAAATGTATAAAGGCAACTTCTTGAATCAGTCCCAATCATTTGGCAGGGGAAAGTAAAAAAGAGCTAGGATGCTACATTCAAATCAAGGGATGCTTAGAGTACTCACAGAATCTGGACACTCATGGAGATCAAGGACAACACGAGCCTCAATTTGCCAATACAACGCTCTTTGAAGTCCTCGTTGCTCCAACCATATACGTCCTGGATGCGGGCAAGGAATTCTTCCACTAGAAGTTGGAAACAATCAACACCAAGATCATGTTAGCCTCAACAATTCAAGATTCATACACACTAACACACATATACATACACCTGTTAAACTTCGAAAACTATCTACCCTGAAACAAAGATAGGTCACTAAGCATGCAGATTCTGAATTCCCACATAATCACAATGAGACTACAAAATTCAATCCAGAATCTTGTAAAGCATCGATTTTTCAGAAGAATTTTGTGAATAAGAAGTGAGAATCACTCAGTGAAGTTACCTACAAACAAGATTAGGGATAAAATCAGCAAGACGCTCATAATCAGTAAGAACATTCCAAACAGATTGAGAATCTGAATCAACCCAGATTTCGCCTCTTATCCTCCTTTCTCTCCACGAAATCACATCAACCTCACACCGCACTTTTCTCTCTCCTCCTCTCTCGTCCTCTTCCACGAAACCTAATCCACTCTCTCTCCTCAAACCATTATCACCACCTCTACCACCGGCGCTATGTCTCGTCCCGTGACACTTAACGATCCTAGCGCCGGTGGAAAGAGCTGAGAAGAGCCGAATCTGCGAGGAACTGGGAAGCAATACACTTAGAACAAATGGGTCGTTCGTGAAATCGGAGTAATCAATGGTGTGAAGGCCATGGGAGAGATGAGGAAGCTTGCTAACTGACATGGATTGTTAGATCATAAAGTGTTCGACGAAATGCGTCACTGGATACTGTTGCAGTGTGTATTTAAAACATGACCGTTAAATTTTCTCATCCACTGGATTATTTTATTTTATTCTCTTAACCAATAATTTTTATATTTTTAAATTGTTACATATGTATGGCTAGAAAATCACCGTGTCTAGTCTAATTCAACATAATTTAATTTTCCTAATAAAATTAAAAAGTAACAATATTGTTAAGGCATTGTTTGTTTCTTTGGATTTCTATGTTAATACTGTCAACAAAAGTGATAATTATAATATGAAAATGCAAAGGAAAAAAGCTTATGATAAATGAAAAAAGACTTTTATTATTTTGATATGATGGATTGAAATAGGAAAAGAAAAGAAATGGTTATAAACCATTCTTTGAAATCTCCAAACCCCTAAAAGACAAACAACAAAAGAGACTCTCAAAGACTTTGATTCAAAACGACAAACAACAAACGAGACGTTTTAAGACTTAATACTCAAAACGACAAACAACACAACATGCACTCACTCATATGACGAATTGGTTTCATTCTTCTCCACCAAAATAAATTCTTGGGCATGTTCAGGGTTTGTTAATGATGAACACCAACCTCAACTTCATGCAAACCATCTTCAAGAGACTTCACAAAGTAATGGAAGTAGTTACCAATGTTTCCAGTACTGGTTTCAACCTTGTGCTTGAAGCAAGTAATGTCTCCAGCTAAGATGGCTCCATTGATCAGCTCATGTAGAGTCTCTTCGTGCTTAAGGAGAGTTGTGTTAGCTTCTTCTCGAAGGTGATCTAGGTACGGCTTCTTCGGGGTTTGGTCCTCGCTCATAAAATAACCAAACAAAGAACTCCATTTCAGGACTTGCCTGCATTGCACCACAAGTATCCAACCTTCTCTTAAAACCCTCATGTCTTCCTCACCTAAACCGCAATCCTCGGTTAGTTTCGGGATGAGGTTTTCCTCAGTAGCTTTCAGATTGGATTCAGCTTTCACCAATGCCTTCTCACTTGCTTCCCAAAGACTCAAGTGAAGAGTTAGAGCGCACGGGTTCGATGGAACAGAGACTTTTTTACATTTTCGTTTTCCATTGTGCTCTTCCTCAGATCGGAGGCATAACCAACAGAAGTTATGCCTGATTTACACAAACAAGTAAAGCATAAACTTAACAATGAGTTTTTGCGCGGTTTAAAACATTAGAAAGGAGATAAAAAAGACATACCCGCAAACACAAGCAATGAGTCTTAAACGAGGATCACCATTCTTCTCCACATTTGTCTTACAATGAGGACAACGTTTGGTGTTTTCCTCGATCCAAGCAACGCTCATTGCTTCACCATGGAGACGATCTAACCAAAGGGAAGCATTTTTACAAGTCAGAGGTCGGTGTGACTCGAGCTTGCAACACCAACAGAATGTGTGACCACACAAACACACCACACCAAAATCACTCGACACATCATCTTCTTGATCCTCAAGACGCTCTATGGCGTATTCGCACCCCGGTGCAGGACACCATTTGATTGAATCCTTGTTGCTCACCATGAAAGATTCAAAAACGTAGCTCTCGTACATCTTCTTCACCGGTTCTCCAAATTTTCCAATCGTATCCGGTCCAACTGACCCGATACAATCAGGCTCAGGGCAAAGGAGAACAACAAGCTCCTCCTCCTCGTTGTTATTGCTCTTCTTCCACACCAGAAGCTCGTTGATATAATCTCTCCAACAAGTTGTACAAAACTTGTGTGAGCAAAAGGGTGTAGAGATTAGATCTCCACCAAAACTACTCAGCTTATGATCTGCAAAACAAGAAAATGATTCGTTTCGATTCAAATCGAAAGTTCGAACCAACCCTACTTCAGCAAGATACTTTTCCTTGTTATCCCCTAAACGATCAGAAGCATGTAGGGAGTTCCAACGAAGACGGAGTAGTATTACAGTTGCATCTGATTTGGACACAGAGAACACTTCAGAGATTTGTTGAATTTCTTTCATCATTTTCTCATGAACTTCTGTTCTCGTAAGAACAGAATAAAGCCTTTGATGCTCAGGTTCCATTTCTGAATAAAAACATCCAAAGAGTTAAAGAAATGTAGCCATAAGAAAGAGATTCTATGAGAGGTTTCAAGACTCGATCATGAGGAGGGTTTATACCTTGGGGATTAAGCTAAAAAGATGAACACAAAGGATAAAAAGCTAAGATGATAAGAAACAGTGAAGTGAAAATGAGTGAGTGTATGACTAAAACAAGCTAGACACACTTAGTTTATATAGGAAACTTTAACAAACTAAATAAAAGAATTAAAGGGTAAAATAGGGTATTTTTAGATTTTATGCACCTAAAATTTAAATTTAGTCTTATTCAAAAAGTAATTATTTACTTGTTTCTATAAAATTTGAAATGATTAATGTTTTTTTCTGTAAATGATAAATGTAAATATTTATAATTCATTGTTTATCATCATTACTTTTGACGTGTGTCGAAATGTTATAAGAACACATTTACCGTTACATTTTAACTTTGACGCGTGTGATTTATAATGACTATTTAAATATATAAATGATATTTTACCATATATGAATTATACATTTGAATTTTGGGAAAATCGCATAAAAAATCTTCAAGGTGGCACGTACTGACACTTTAAACCTTGAGAGTTTATGACTAACACTTTAAACCTCCAACTTGACATTATTAACAATATAAACCATCAACTTGGCATTTCTGTACGCGCCGTCAAAATTTTAAACAGAATAGTTAACACCGTTAACAGAAAATTAACTCTGTTTTTAAAAAAAAAAAAAAATCTGATTGATTTAGTTGGTGACGTGTTAAATTTTTTAATTAAAAAATTAAACCCTCCGCCAGAGATTCAAACCTATTACTTCATAGTCAACAAATCAAGAGATAACCATTGTGCCACGACAACCTTTTGCTTAATTGCCACACATATACATATATATTATATAATCCGTTTGGATGAATCTGTACCATCATCTCCTTGTTGCAGATCCAGGAAGAATATCTTAAAACTTTAAGTTCCTCAATTTCATATTTAAAATCAAGCAAAAAAAAGCTTGCGAAATTTAAAGAATACATTTTCAGAATCTTTTATGTGAAATTGATTACAACTAAAATTAGCCCAATGTCATGGAAGAACCAATAAAATTTAGGGTTCATTTTTTTGAAAAAAAAATCAGATTTAAACCCAAAATACAATAAAACCTCTATAAATTAATAATGTTGAGACGTTGCAAAATTAATATTTTAGAGAGATATTAATTTATCGATAAATTAATAAATATTAATTTATAAAGAGAAATCATTTTTAAGTAATATGTTTCTTAAAAAATTTTCCGAGTGATGTTATATTATGGAATTTAATAAATCTATTTACCAAAATGACATGAAATTTTGATTAAAAATTTCCATTATTATAATAGAGTGGATGATATTAGCATAAGAGACGATCAAATTAAAATGGTATACTATGTATAAAATTTAGAATAAATTATAGTTATTATTCATAATGTCGATAGATACATTTAAAAAGAGTTATGTATAAAGAATCAATTATTTTGCCTAGAATTTTTTCAAAAGTTTATGATAAAGACCGAAAAAACAATTATAAAAGTTTTTGATGTAATATGTAAAGTTAAAGACAGTGTTTTGAAAACCGGACCGGACCGGGGGTCGGACCGGGTTCAACCGTGAACCGGCCAGCTACCCGGTTTGGGTCGACCCGGGTTTGATTTTTTTTTTTTTTTTTTTGAAAATTTTCATTTTTTTATATTTTTCATATTTAATTTTTTTATAATTAAAACTTTATAAAAACAAATACTTGTTTTAAATTTAGTTAATTTGTGTTATGATTTAATGTTTTTTTTTTTTTTTACATATAAACTTAATTATTTGTCACTAATCTTTGTTTATGAATAATATTTTTGTTATTTAAATGATTTTTTTCATGAATAATTTTTAGAAATATGTTTATTTAAATATATTACTATATATTTGGGTATAATAGTTATAAAAAAACTATTTATATATATTTTTTTTTAAAAACTATTAAACCCGGTTCGACCCGGTTCGATCCGGTCGAACCACATTGACCCATGACCCAAAAACTTGTCCGGTTCGGTCGCAGGTCCGGTTTTAAAAACATTGGTTAAAGATAATGTCTAATGAGATTCTCATATTTAAGTCAAAACAAAAATCATTAAAACTATGTTTAGAACATTATCATATATATATATATACATAATTATATATGATTATTAATTTATACTATTATTGGGACCATATTTTACATAAAGTGAAAAAAATTATTATCTTATCATTTTATCGAATTTCGCTAATTTTTACATTGGCCCAACTCGGGACCGAAAGATTTTATTAATTTATGGTAATTATTAATATATAGAGAATTTGGACAAATTCATCCAAACGGATTATATAATATATAGGGGGAATTGCAAAACTGCCACGTCTGAATTACTACTGTGCAAAAATGACACGCCCAAAACACTGTTCACAAATATACCACGAATTTCGTCCTTTTGGACGAAATTACCCCTGGCAGAAACAAGGAGAATTAAAAAAAAATTATTTTCTGATTTTTTTGTTTCTCTCTTCTTCTGTCTTCTCTTTCTCTTTCTCTCTTCTTCTATTTCTCTACAACAACAATGGAGATCTCAAGATCTCTTTCCATCTCTTTTCTCTTTTCTTCTCTCTTCTCTTTCCTTCTCTATCTCATCTTTCTCTACATCAATGAAGATCCCTCTCTCTTTTTCGTGAAATTGAAGAAGCCAAAACAAATATCTCTTTCTCCCTCTCTCTCTCTCTCATATAGATCTAGATCTGATTTTGTGAGTTTTGTTGTAAATCTAGGTTTATTTGATTTGTGTTTTCTTCTTTATGAGGTTGAAAAAGGCAAAAAAATCTAGATCTAGATTCGATTTTGTCAAATTTTGTTGAAAATTTGGGTTTATTTGATTTATGCATCTTTCTCTATGAGGTTGAAGAAGACAAAAAAATCAGATCTAGATCCGGATTTTGTCATTTTTTGTTGTAAATTTGGTTTTATTTGGTTTATTTTGAAAATCTGAGTTTTTGATTCGATTGGTAGAAATCTTAGATTTTATTCAATTAGGGTTCAAGATCTGATTTTTTACTGGGTTTAGACGTTTTTACTGGTATCTGATTCGATTAGGGTTCAAGATATAATTCGATTGTATATTATAAGGTTCTTGTAAAGTTTATAAGGTATTTAAAAATTGATTTATAAAATTGTATATTATAAGGTTTTTGTAAGGATTATAAAGTATTTAAAAATTGATTTATGAAATTGTATATTATAAAGTTTTTGTAAGGATTATAAGGTATTTAAAAGGTTTTATTAGTTGATTTTCATTGTTTTGCCAAACACGACTTTAAATGAATTCTATATTATAAGGTTTTTGCAAAGTTTATAAGGTATTTAAAAGGTTTTATTAGTTGATTCTCACTGTTTCGCCAAACAGGACTTCAAATGGTTTAAAAAATCGATCTATAAAATTGTATATTATAAGGTTCTTGTAAGGTTTATAAGGTATTTAAAAATTGATCTATAAAATTGTATATTATAAGGTTTTTGTAAGGATTATAAGGTATTTAAAAGGTTCCATCTACAAGGCATGTTGTAAGGTTTATAAGGTTTTTGTAAGGATTATAAGGTTCCAACTACAAGACATGTTTTAATGATAATTTTTTTATTTTTCTTCAAATAATGGCATAACTGTAATATTGTGTTTCTTCTTCCTCCACTACCTATCCCACTGAAACCTAATTTGCTGCAGCCACCTCTCTCTTTTTCCTTCACCTCGTTCTTCACATGAATTACTTTAATTTGACAGATCTTTCTTATAGAATCTTATAGAACAACGAGATTAAGATCTCAATCTGAGATCGAGAACGAATATGGAGAAATCGGAAATCTGAGATGAAGAAATCAAAGATCGGATGTCCTAGATGGAGGAATCAAACATCGATGTAGAGATTTTGGGAGAGAGATGAACAGATCTGAGAGAGAAAAAGAAGATTTGTAGAGAGAGAGAGGATGAACAAGAGAGAGAAAAAAACAGAATGAAAAAAAAATGAGCGTGAGAGAAAAAACTTATTTTATCATTGAAACGACCCGACCCGTTTTTTTTTTTTTTTTAAAACAATAAGCTCTTAGTCTCAGACTAGCATTCCCATAAATGCTTGTCCTCCACAACCAAGCCACACAAACAAGCAACCAGCGGATAACACACTAAAACCAAACATGCCAATTCCATTAAAAACACTAAACCAGTTCAACTCAAATTCCAATACAATAAAACCAGCAACCTAGCGGAGTTCTAAAACAGAAATGAAAAGCAATACAACCACTCAGCAACATTAAACCGAGACCCTAGATCATCTCCCTCTTCGTTGCCATGATTCCACGATCACAATTTGCCTTTACCTGCACCACATGGTTAAAAGAGATGCGTGAGTATTATCACAAATACCCAGTGAGACGGTCCTCCCATCTACGACTGCGCACACAGACGCGATGGATCCGCTCAGGCAAACACGCATCAAACAATACACAAAGCAAACACAACAACACGGCTCAACCACAGCCCAACAGGCAGCCTGTCGATCGACACTACCACTAGGTGTCGATCGACAGCCCTGTTCACACCTGTCGATCGACACACCCACGGTGCCTGTCGATCGACAGCTCAACAGGACCCTGTCGATCGACACAACCTCTAGGTGTCGATCGACAGCTCCTCGATCACCTGTCGATCGACACAACCTCTAGGTGTCGATCGACAGCCTCGTGTGACCCTGTCGATCGACACACCCTAGGGCTGTCGATCGACAGGTCGTCGCAGATTCATAGGGGATCGATCAATTATCCTCTCGGATCGATTCCTCCTCTGCGATAACACGAAACCTGCACAACAAACACAATCCAACAATCCAAACACCACAAAACACACAGAAACAACATCAATCATCACAATCAACCAGTTTTAACCTACCACCATACAACCCCAACGAATCCACCGGCCCAGAAGCCATGGTCACGCACTCACCTTAGATTTTCGGATAGAATCTACTGGATTATGAGGCTGGAAACAGATTCAGCTACAATCACCACGAAATTCCACCTCGAATCGATCAAGAACGAAACCCTAATCACAAACTATCAGGAACGAGAGAAACTCCTCTCAAACTCTCTGTTTCTGATTTTTGGGACTTTGGTTCGCTCAAATGCGGCCAAAAACTTTTAAATACGAAGCCCTAGGGTTTACCCAAACCGGCCCGGTCCAATTGAACGACTTAAATCGAACCAGAAAACCAACCAATTCGAGCACCTGTCGATCGACAGACACTAGGTGTGTCGATCGACAGCCCTTGAGAGCCCTGTCGATCGACAGACACCATGTGTGTCGATCGACAGCCCCTCCATTTTACTAAAAATGGTTCACGGGCGTCACAATTCTCCCCCACTAAAACTGGATTCGTCCTCGAATCCTCTAACACTACCCACCAATCTACCCTGGCCTAACCCGCCAGCAACACCGGAGACTACATCTCCCAGACCTTCCCGAGGTTCACATCCGTCCTATGCACATAGACCCGTCTCAGACATTGATTGCCCATAGCTCATAACCACCATCTAGCTTCGGGATCGTCACCCCTCAGCTCTAGGTGTCTAGTATCAACCCACCTCAGTCCGCGCAGTCCTGACGGTGTTCGATACTCAACCATCTCCACACACCTCAATCCATCAAGACACACAGTCTATCAAGCTCTCGGTATGCAGAGATCTGCCAGAGGTCGCAACCTCCAAAACCATCCCCATACCCTCACGATCTCAGTCCGCGCAGTCCTGACGATCGATCGGTATGCAGGGAACCCACTGTCCCCCGGAGAGACGCATCTCTCAAGATCTGCCAAGAAAAACCGAGGTCTAACTCTGAGCTACGCAATCAATTCCTAACGTCTATAATGCACCTCTGACCGGAACTACCTCCTAAGGTCTTCACATGATATTCCCCTCCCGGAATACCATCACAAACGTGATCATCACATATCACCCGGACCATCCCTCACCCCGGATGTCCCCGCAGAGTCTACCCGGAACTAGACAGTTCTAACCACCGTAAAACTTCTATTCCGAGACTCTCTCACACACACACACACAAACCGCTAGAGTCTCCACCGAAACTGGCAAGTTCTATCCGCAATAAAACTTCCATTTCGGGGTTCTCTAACCACAAACACATGACTCTCAAGTCAAACACATAAGAAAAACACTTTCTTATTCACTGGAAAAATGTCATAATCATTACAACTTTAATGAAAATACAAAAATCCACAACCAACACTGAAACTGGAAATCACAAGAAAAAAACGAATTCACTCTTCTGCTTGCTTCTCGAACCACTTCTTGAACTTCGTTTTCATCTTTGCCTCTGGTTCCCAAGTCTCCTCCTGAATACCGTCACAGTCCCACAAGACTCTCAACAACGGCACTCTCTTCCGGCGCAGAACCTTGATACTTCTCTCAAGAATCCTAACCGGCCTCATCCCAACAGTCAGATTTGGCTGAAGATCTGCAGGAATCGTCACTGCTACCTCCTCAGAAGCATGCAAGCATCTCCTGAGTTTCGAAACGTGAAACACATCATGGAATTTCTCCATAATCGGAGGCAGCTCCAACCGATAAGCAACTGGTCCCACACGTTCCACAACCCGGAACGGACCCATGTACCTCGTACTCAGCTTATCCTCGGATATGGACCTGTTCAGACCCCGCATCATCGCCATCTTGAGATACACTCGATCTCCGACTGCAAACTCCAACTCCTTCCTTCTCCTATCGGCATAACTCTTCTGCCGATCCTGAGCTTCTTTCATGTTCAGCTTCACAACACGGATCTTCTCCGTCGTCTCCTGAACAAAATCAGCCCCAAGGATGCTCCTCTCCCCCACTTGGGTAAAACATAGTGGAGTACGACATGGCCTCCCATACAACGCCTCAAAAGGAGCCATTCCGATACTCGCCTGAAAACTGTTGTTATATGCGAACTCCACCAAACTCAAGTGATCCGCCCAATGACCACCCCAATCTAGCACGCACATCCTCAACAGATCTTCCAGTGTCTGAATCGTCCTTTCGGACTGTCCATCCGTCTGCGGATGATTAGCTGTACTCATGTGCACCTTAGTGCCCATCTCAGCCTGAAAAGCTCTCCAGAACACTGAAGCAAACCTCGGATCTCTATCCGACACAATACTCGCTGGCACTCCATGCAACCTCACAATATCCTTCACATACTTCTTAGCCAAGACCTCCGCTCCGTCTGTCTTCTTAATGGCCAGAAAATGTGCTGACTTAGTCAGACGATCCACAATCACCCAAATCGCGTCATAGGTCCGAGAAACCGGCAACCCTACTACGAAATCCATGGTAATCATGTCCCACTTCCATTCTGGAATGGGTAGACTCTGCAATAAGCCACTAGGAACTTGGTGCTCAGCCTTCACCAACTAACACACATTGCAAGCTGCAACCCAATCTGCCACATCTCTCTTCATCCCGACCCAATGATAGTACCTCTTCAGATCCCTATACATCTTAGTCGCTCCCGGATGAATCGAAAACTTACTCGCATGAGCTTCTCTCAGAATTTCCTGCCTCAAGTCCTCATCCTTAGGAACACAGACTCGTCCATGTACTAAGATAGTCCCGTTAGCAGAAACCTGATATTCGGAACCAGTAGCCTTGGAGAGATCTAACAACACCGGATCCTGCTCCTGAGCTACTCGGATCCTGCTCAATAGATCCGCCTGATCTGCCGCCGCTAACCCTAACGGTTCCTCTGAAGTAACACACAACCTCAAAGTACTAAGTACACTCACCAGATTCTCCACATCCCGCTCCTGAGATGAATCATACCTTCTCCGACTAAGAGCATCAGCTACAGTGTTAGCCTTACCCGGATGGTAAACAATGTCCAAGTCGTAATCAGCCAACAATTCTGACCATCGCCTCTGTCGTACATTTAAATTCTGCTGAGTAAAAATGTACTTCAGATTATGATGATCAGTGAACACCTGAACTCTGCCACCATACAAGTAAGACCTCCAGATTTTCAACGCGAAGATCACTGCAGCCAGCTCTAAGTCATGAACAGGATAATTGCCCTCGTGCTTCCTCAACTGCCTTGAAGCATAAGCAATCACCTTACCCTGCTGCATCAGCACACAACCCAAGCCAACTCCCGAAGCATCTGTGTACACCACATAAGGCTCACCCGGTTCAGGTAACGCCAGTACTGGTGTACTAGTCAACATCGTCTTCAGCTTCGCGAAGCTCAACTCACACTCAGCCGACCACACAAAAGGAACATCCTTTCCCGTCAGCTTCGTCATAGACTGAGCCATACTCGCAAAACCCTTGACGAATCTCCGATAATAGCCTGCCAACCCAAGAAAACTCCTGATCTCAGTTGCATTCCTCGGCCTAGGCCAATCTCGGATAGACTCAATCTTTGCCGGATCCACAGAAACCCCTTCTGCAGAAACAATGTGACCTAAAAATCCCATCTCTCTCTGCCAGAAACTGCACTTACTCAACTTCGCAAACAGCTTCTGTTCCCGCAGCTTCTCCAGAACTCTCCTCAAATGAACCTCATGTTCCTCCAGACTCTTCGAATAGACCAGAATATCATCGATGAAAATGATTACGAACTCATCCAGATACTCCCGGAAAACTCCGTTCATCAATCTCATAAACGCCGCAGGTGCATTCGTTAACCCGAATGGCATCACTACAAACTCAAAATGCCCATACCGAGTCCTGAAAGCCGTCTTCCGAACATCTGCTTCGTCTATCGGAATCTGGTGGTAACCGGATGCCAAGTCAATTTTTGAAAACCAAGTAGCCCCTCTCAGCTGATCTAACAACTCATCAATCCGCGGAAGAGGATACTTGTTCTTCACAGTGACTCGGTTTAGCCCTCGATAATCGATGCACAACCGGAAACTACCATCTTTCTTCTTCACAAACAACACCGGTGCTCCCCACGGTGAAGTACTTGGTCGAATAAACCCCTTCTCCAATAAGTCCTCCAACTGCTTCTTCAATTCCGCTAACTCTGCTGGAGCCATTCGGTAAGGCGCCTTAGACAACGGCGTCGTTCCGGGTTCTAACTCAATCGTGAAAGGATCCGACCGAGATGGCGGTAACCCTTGCAACGACTGAAAGACGTCTTCGAAATCCCGAGCGACCCGAATATCTCTCACAGCAACCCCACCAACCGCCTCCGGCATTACAATCGTGGCCAAGTAAGCCTCGCAACCCCTCTCAATCATCGCCTCAGCTTGAACAAGGGAGATCACAAGACTACCTGAAGTCGGTCTCACCCCTTGATAAACCAACCTGCCACCTTCACGTTCAAATACCACTCGACCCCGGTGACAATCCAGATGGACTCTGTACCGATTCAACCAATCCATACCAAGGATAACATCGTACAGTTCCACCGGACTGATCACTAAGTCAGCTGGCATCAACTCTCCCGCTACCAGGATATCCACCTCCTTCGCCCGGCCATGCGTAGCTAGAAATTCACCTCCAGCAACCATAACCGGTCCAGTCCGCTCACCAGCGTCACTCCGGATACCACTTCTCTCCGCATGGTCCGGAGTAATGAAGCAATTCGATGCTCCCGAATCAAACAACACGTGGGATTCACACCCACCTACAAACAAGGTTCCTACACAATTCCCAAGTGCTAAGCAACCTAACTTTCTATCACAGGCAAACAATCTAACACAAGCACTAAGCAATTCTACACTACTGAATTCACAAAGTCTAAATTAGAAAGTTACCTGTGATCGGTCTAGAGCTCGGTTCTCCCGGCGCTGCTATAGCCGGCGGACGCTCCATCGCCGCGATCTGATCCAAAGGCTGCACCGGCCCATACTGAGCTACTGGCTGGACCACTGCCACTGCCAACGGCTGCAACTTCGGACAGTTCGGTCTGATGTGCCCCGACTCACCACACTGATAGCACGTCCGAACTCCTCGAACCTCACTCCGCTTCGGGCAACTCGCCCTCTGGTGGTCTAGACTCCCACAAATGTAACAGCCTCGGCCACTTTGGCCCGATCCCGAAGCACCTTCCCACTTCCTCTTCTGTCCTTGCGCAGGCTTGCCGCCTTTGCCCGGACCTACCTGCTGAACCTGCTGCTGCTGAGGCCTCCGAGGCTGAACAGCTGGAACCACGATCGCAGCCTGCTCCCTCAGATCCTCCTCGATCTGTGCAGCCACCTCAACCAACTCTACCCTGCTCGCGAACCTGATGCCTCTGCACCGAGTCCGCAAATCCGGTCGAAGTCCTCGCAAGAACCTCCGAACCTGAGCCTGCTCATCCTCGAAGCTCCTACCAGCATAACCCAGGAGTCTGTTAAACTCCACATCATACTCCCGCACCGATCTCGTGCCCTGAGTCAAGTCCAAGAACCTCGCCTCTAAACGATCCAACGCCTCCTGAGGAAAGAACTTGGAGTTGAACTCCGTCACAAAATCCGACCACGCCATCGCAGTCCCGGCCCACCTAGCCGCTACACTCCTCCACCAGAGATGTGCATCACCGTCCAAATAATGGACCGCCAAGTCAACCTTGTATCCCTCGGGACACCTAATCGAGCGAAAGTTCCGCTCCACTCTCATCCGCCACTCATCAGCCTCCTCAGGCTTCACACTACCCGCAAAAGAACCCGTACCGATCCTCTGCATCTGCTCCATCATACGGATATATGACGGAACCTCCTCAGCAACCGCAGCCCTCGGCTGCACCTCTGCCACTCGTGGCACCACTGGAGCCTGCACTGGCACCGCACCCGGTAACCGCTCCAACAACTGTGTCAGCAGGTCAGCCAGACGATCATCTCTAGCTTGGGCTACACCCGCGGCCGCAACCGCACCCACAGCTGGACCAGCACCACCAGCACCACCAGCCTCAACAGGACCCAAACCAGCCCCTACAGGACCCACACTGGCCCCCACACTGGCAGTCACACTGGCAGTCTGTCCATCATGCACCGACTGCTGACCTGCCGCAGGCCCATGCGCGGAACTCTGAACCTCGCTCACGACTGGCTCCTCAACGAGTCCGCGCCCTCGGCCTCGGCCCCCACGACCACGTCCTCTAGTAGCTCTAGCCATCTCACTGCATTCACAAGCAGCCTAACTAAGCACTAGAAAGACTCAAAACACAACAATCAACACTTACCGTGGAATCTCTTTAAAGGCTCGAAGGAAGATGATCTAGAACCCCCAAACTCACAGAATTGCAATTTACCAAATTTCAATCCTAGCAGTTCTAGCCCGTCCTAAAACCGTAAGGGCTCTGATACCAAACTGAAACGACCCGACCCGTTTTTTTTTTTTTTTTTAAACAATAAGCTCTTAGTCTCAGACTAGCATTCCCATAAATGCTTGTCCTCCACAACCAAGCCACACAAACAAGCAACCAGCGGATAACACACTAAAACCAAACATGCCAATTCCATTAAAAACACTAAACCAGTTCAACTCAAATTCCAATACAATAAAACCAGCAACCTAGCGGAGTTCTAAAACAGAAATGAAAAGCAATACAACCACTCAGCAACATTAAACCGAGACCCTAGATCATCTCCCTCTTCGTTGCCATGATTCCACGATCACAATTTGCCTTTACCTGCACCACATGGTTAAAAGAGATGCGTGAGTATTATCACAAATACCCAGTGAGACGGTCCTCCCATCTACGACTGCGCACACAGACGCGATGGATCCGCTCAGGCAAACACGCATCAAACAATACACAAAGCAAACACAACAACACGGCTCAACCACAGCCCAACAGGCAGCCTGTCGATCGACACTACCACTAGGTGTCGATCGACAGCCCTGTTCACACCTGTCGATCGACACACCCACGGTGCCTGTCGATCGACAGCTCAACAGGACCCTGTCGATCGACACAACCTCTAGGTGTCGATCGACAGCTCCTCGATCACCTGTCGATCGACACAACCTCTAGGTGTCGATCGACAGCCTCGTGTGACCCTGTCGATCGACACACCCTAGGGCTGTCGATCGACAGGTCGTCGCAGATTCATAGGGGATCGATCAATTATCCTCTCGGATCGATTCCTCCTCTGCGATAACACGAAACCTGCACAACAAACACAATCCAACAATCCAAACACCACAAAACACACAGAAACAACATCAATCATCACAATCAACCAGTTTTAACCTACCACCATACAACCCCAACGAATCCACCGGCCCAGAAGCCATGGTCACGCACTCACCTTAGATTTTCGGATAGAATCTACTGGATTATGAGGCTGGAAACAGATTCAGCTACAATCACCACGAAATTCCACCTCGAATCGATCAAGAACGAAACCCTAATCACAAACTATCAGGAACGAGAGAAACTCCTCTCAAACTCTCTGTTTCTGATTTTTGGGACTTTGGTTCGCTCAAATGCGGCCAAAAACTTTTAAATACGAAGCCCTAGGGTTTACCCAAACCGGCCCGGTCCAATTGAACGACTTAAATCGAACCAGAAAACCAACCAATTCGAGCACCTGTCGATCGACAGACACTAGGTGTGTCGATCGACAGCCCTTGAGAGCCCTGTCGATCGACAGACACCATGTGTGTCGATCGACAGCCCCTCCATTTTACTAAAAATGGTTCACGGGCGTCACAATCATTAAGGGTATTCTGGGAATATTAAAAAAGACTGTGGCATTTTTGTGAATGTGTAATTGGCTGTGGCATAATTGAAAAGTGGCACCTTGAAAATGGCATTTTTCAAAATTTCTCTAATATATATGTATATGTGTGGCAATTAAACAAAAGGTTGTCGTGACACAGTGGTTATCTCTTGATTTTTTGACTGTAAAGGTTGTTTATTTTTTTAATTAAAAAATTTAACACGTCACCAATTAAATCAATCAGATTTTTTTTTTTTTTTTAAAAAAGGAGTTACTGTTCCGTTAACGGTGTTAACTTTTCTGTTTAAAATTTTGACGGCGCGTACAGAAATGCCAAGTTGATGGTTTATATTGTTAATAATGTCAAGTTTGAGGTTTAAAGTGTTAGTCATAAACTCTCAAGGTTTAAAGTGCCAGTACGTGCCACCTTGAAGATTTTTTATGCGATTTTCCCTTTGAATTTTTAACTATCTAAGTTCTACTAGAAATGCTCTAGAGGTGGTAGATAATTAAAGCTTTTGGAGTCAACACAATAAAGATCTCTAAGCAAATTGTAATAGCGAAATGGGGCACTGTTCGAATCGGATAAATGTCTGAAACACTCCATCTGGTAATACTATTGTTTGGTGTACTCCAGTTTGATCCGAAACACTCCATTGTTGAGAGAAAAAGTGAATTCCTATTTTGCCCTTAATGAGTTGATTTTACATTAAAAACAAAACAAAAATATTAACCAATAAGAGGAAAAAAAGGCTTTATGCCCTCCACAATCCGTCGTTCACCGGAAAACAAAAATCCAAATTACAATCCCAATCCATATCGAATTCGTTGAACCTCTTGCAGTGCGGTTAGCTTTGCCCATCCCGCCGAACTCGAGGTCGCCACTTAGCTAGTCATGGATTATGTTGCGAAACCTCCTAAAGTTGTGGAGATTTTAGATGATGATGATGATGGTTATATTGTTGAATAAAAAATAATGCAGAAGTTTGTTACAGGTAGAAGTAATTCAGTGTGAGGAGGAAATTTTAGGAAGAGAGGGACATAGTTTAGGAGGTGAGAGATAAAATTATGTTTGAAAGTATATGTTTGTTATATTGTGTAATACTGGTAGTACTATATTTGGATTTGGTTCGACGTTTCGTATGAAAACCTTAGTTGTGTGACATGATTATGTTTTGAAAGCTCTTTTTTGTGTTACGTTATAACGCATGAAAATCGAAAAACATTAAAATCGTTTATTTTGATTTTAAAACAATTTAAATTGAGTATAAATTAAATTTTCTTACAAAAATAAATTTGTAATGGAAAGAGGCCAAATGAAAGTCGAACAGAAGGAAAATAAAAGCCAACTAACAATCATAGGTAATAAGTGAATATTATTTTATGTTGAAACAATCTTCATACACATTTCACAACCAAAACCTTGCACTTTTATGGTCACTTTAGTTACAACCAATGTTTTTAAAACCGGACCGGCGACCGAACCGGACAAGCTTTTGGGTCATGGGTCAATGTGGTTCGACCGGATCGAACCGGGTCGAACCGGGTTTAATAGTTTAAAAAATATATATATATAAATAGTTTTTTTATAACTATTATACCCAAATATATAGTAATATATTTAAATAAAAATATTTCTAAAAATTATTCATGAAAAAAATCATTTAAATAACAAAAATATTATTCATAAACAAAGATTAGTGACAAATAATTAAGTTTATATGTAAAAAAAAAATTAAAAACATTAAATCATAACACAAATTAACTAAATTTAAAACAAGTATTTGTTTTTATAAAGTTTTAATTATAAAAAAATTAAATATGAAAAATATAAAAAAATGAAAATTTTCAAAAAAAAAAAAAAAAAAAAATCAAACCCGGGTCGACCCAAACCGGGTAGCTGGCCGGTTCACGGTTGAACCCGGTCCGACCCCCGGTCCGGTCCGGTTTTCAAAACACTGGTTACAACTAATCATCTTGTGATGCGAAATGTGTAAAATATGTGTTTATAAACATCTTTGTATGTAAAAATCTTGGGGCAATGTAATAATGGCGATATGTTACGTGTTTAAATAGAAAACTTTAACTTTTTATTGGTAAAACTATAAATATATTGAAATTTCAAAAAGTACAACTAAAAACATTTTTTGTACAACCAACAACCAAGTATAACTATGACCAACTAAATGAAAAATTTGAAATTTTCGCGTGAACTAACAAGAATGGTTTGAAATTTTTGTAGAATTTTCCTGCTAACGAAAACCATTTTTTAAAAATATATTCTCCTTTTTTTTCATTATTCATTTCCTAGTTTTCTTCTTCTTATTTTCCATTCCATTAGAGTTCGTTTGAACATGTTATTTCATCTTTCTTGTTTTCTTTTTCGAACTACTGGCAACAAACCTTTGGCGACAAACCTTTTACTGATAGTTTACACAAAATACACATAACATGAGTACTATCATACGAGCTTTACCTAATATTATCAGTACTACCAAACCATAAGCACCAAAGGGTATCCAACACAAAAGCATCACACACTTAGAGTTTGTGTAGTTCAGTGGATACATATGGCCATCCAATTAAGTGGTTGCATTGGTTCGCTTACTTCATCGCCATTGCTTGCATCTTCACCATCGACTTCTTCACCATCTTTGACTTTCTCGTCTTCTCCATTTTCCAAACTTCCATCTCTTACTATTCTTTCCTCTACATTCATCAATCATTCCTGCTTCCTTTATTGCTTGTTCTTCGACTACCGGCGAATTCTTAATTCACCAAAATCACGATTTATACTAACAAAATCTCGAATTCTAGTTTATCCAGTATTCTTGTTCTTGTAACGAATCTTAAATCACGAGGGAGAAAAATTGTTGAAGAAATAAGAAAATAAGATTTGGTAGAATTTGAGTCTTGGATTTGCCCCAATATTTGGTTTAGTTCGATTTTTAACCGAAATTGAATCCAATTAGATGATAAATCAGGTGGATACGTAGTTGGGTCGTAAATATTCAACCAAACTTACGGTTTTATGATCATTTACTCAGATTTTTGTTTAAAAACAAAACAATAATAAACTTATATTGAACCGGAGTGTTTGAGACTTTTTTTCTCCTGAACCGGAGTGTTCCAGACATTCATCCTGTTCGAAGCCCTTTACTGTTGTTTTTATTTCTCATGTTTTTTTAATTAAAAAATACATAAAATGGGCCAAATTTGTTGTGGGTTGATAATTGTCAGGGATCCATCCTATCAATCATCAAATTTGTTGTATGACTAAAACACACTTAGTTTATATAGGAAACTTTAACAAACTAAATAAAAAAATGGAAGGGTAAAATAGGGTATTTATAGATTTTATGCACCTAAAATTTAAATTTGGTCTAATTCAAAAAGTAATTATTACTTTTTTCTAAACAAATTGAAATAATTAATGTTTTTTTATAAATGATAAATATAAATATTTATAATTCATTGTTTATCATCATTACTTTTGACGTGTGTCAAAATGTTATAAGAACACATTTACCGTTACATTTTAATTTTGACGCGTGTGATTTATAATGACTATTTAGATATAGAAATGATATTTTACCATATATGAATTATACATTTGCATTTTTAACTATCTAAGTTCTACTAGAAATGCTCTAGAGGTGGTAGATAATTAAAGCTTTTGGAGTCAACACAATAGAGATCTCTAAGCAAATTGCAATAGCGAAATGGTGCACTGTTCGAATCCCTTTACGGTTGTTTTTACTAGGGTTGGACTCGCGCGTTGCGCGAGTTTGGCTTCTTTTGATATTTTTGTGTTATTTTCCTATGTTTTTTATCAATATCATGTATAACATGAATTAGTAAGTATTTTATGTTAGTATATATATTTTACATTTATTTACACATTATAATATCATATTTTCAATTATTAATTTGTTTTAATTCTTTTTTTTGAAATTCTTTCGATTTGGTATTTGATTTTAAATAAATAGCTGTTTAGTTTTTGAGAACTTATTATTTTATCTATTATTGCATAATAAATTCATCCAAACTTCAAACAAATTCTAAATATAACCAATATATTTAATTTTGTCATTTTTTCACAAAACACTAATATAATTATAGAAAGTTCATTTATACATAATTTTTTTTTACGTTTTCTCAAACATTTCGAAAATAGTTTTTGTTTCTCTAGATTTTTAAAATCACTGATTCAAATATTGAATTACAGAAGCTCGTCGGAGAATGCATTTTTTGTAGAAATACGTACATTTTTACATAAAGATCACAAATTACTCTCGGTATATTTTGCTGTATAATTTATGAATAATGTGACCATTAATTTTATACTTTATATATAAAATTTAAGAATTTTTTATTTATTTTAAATTACATATTACAACGCTTTCAATTTTTTTCTTTTCTACTTCCAAAACCTGAAAATAACATTTTGAATAGAATATTATATTCTAAAGGTTCACCTTATTTTCTTATTTTAGTGAAATCGTTCAAAAACCTTTAGTGAAATCATACATCCTCTTTTTTTAAAGCTTTCAGTCTCTTAACAATCGGCTAAAACTCAATTACGATACTTCAATAATTAACATCATTGAATCTATTTTTTCTTTGATTATTTTCTAATGACCATATAAATAAAAGTAATTCATTATTGTAATTTTTAATTCGAAAATAAATACTCAAATAATTTTAAAATATGGTTCGTATGATGCATTTATTAAACTTAACGACAAAAATTTGATTTAACTATGTACAATTTTATGTTACTTTGTTTACTTATTTTTAGTAGAACATAACTCAAGCAATGCATGATTTTTTTGACTTACACCATTTTATACCTTATATCTTTAAAATAATAGTATTATAACACTTTCATATTTTTCTTTCATACTTCCATAAAATTATATAACATTATAAATAAAATTGTATATCCTAAATTTTCATCTTATTATCTCATCTTTAATTAGATGGTTCAGTATCCTTTTAGTGAAATAATATATATTCTTTATCTTTAGATCAACAACCTTTTATATTAACACGTTCATCTCTCATTGGTTCAAATATGCTCATGTATTTCTTTAACGAATAAGTGTAAGTGCGTTCATAACAAAAAAAAAAACCAATAGCCTTTTAACAATTTTTTTGACACTCAAGATTCTTTTTCTTTGATTCTTTGATGTCGCTAATATTTTTATTCACTTTTTCTTATATGTATATTCGTTTTACATATTTCCAATTTTTGAAATTGAATATATAAACTTTTATAGTTATCATAAATTCATAGTAAATACTCAAATATTAATTTCTACTTTTAGTAATTTATTGACTTATTTTTCGTTTTAATTTAATTAAAAAATTAGTAGCTATAAGTAACAATAAATATACATCAATATGAACTAAATGAACTTAAAACTAAAATTAATTGTTAATTTTTTTTTTTGCTTATGTGGACACCTTAGACGGAGAGAGGACTCCCTAATTATATATATGATTTCTCATGTTTTTTTAATTAAAAAATACATAAAATGGGCCAAATTTGTTGTGGGTTGATAATTGTCAGGACCAGTCCTATCAATCATCAAACATTGTCATGATATTTGATTAGTTTAATCGAATTGTAGGGGATTAGAAAAACACAAAACCTTTCTTTTGTCTAACGCAAATTATAAAATAAAGAATGGTTTTTGTTATTTGTTCTTACGTTCTTATGATTAGCTATTGATGTTCTTTGTGTTTATGTTTTTTGTATGCAAGTGTACGTGAATCAATGTCACCGAATTGGACATCTTTCATTGGCGAGGTATGTTTACTTTTCTAAATACTAAGATTGTATATTTTGTAAATATTAAGATTGTTTACGTGAATCAATTTCAGTGAGTTGGTTTTGTTTTTCTTCTTCTTACTTTAACATTCCCTTCTCCTATCGTTTTTGATGTCTTATTGCGATCTTGGACTCTCTTGAATCCTTTTTTTATATCTTATTAACGAGTTTCATTAGTTTTCTATCTTTAGATTTCACTATCCATTGTTGTCACAATTTGCGCTGCAATATAGGCAACAAGCTATTCTACAAGTTTCAAAAAAAGAAGAAGCTAATATTACTCCGAGATCTTCAAAGTTATTGATTATAATCTTTAATATGTTTAGTATTTTTATATCATATTTACTCAGAACCCTAATGTCTATAAATTAAGTATTCATGTCGTATTATATAAAATCGTATTATATTCATGTCGTATTATATTGATAATTATAAAATGATCAATTACTAACAATTAACGTTTTGTTTTTAGCAGTTCCGTCTTGGTCTCTGGTTATGCTCTCTTTTGTTATACATTTTGGGTTTTTTCTTTTAACATACCTGAAAAAAGTTTCTTAACAAGGCTAAGAATATACATATCCTAAGTTTGATACACTACAAGAAACATACTCATTGATAACATATTATTATAGCTGGGTTTTCTAGTAACTGTTATTAAAAATGGCTAGGTCAGTTCAACTTTACATATAATAGCATTAGAAAAACGCTAAACATGAAAATGACCAAGCGAAAATTAAATTTAGCTCGCTGAACCAAAAATCTAAGAAATCGGTAATATTTGGCCAAATATTTGTATTTTCTTGCCTAAAAACCAAATTTGAAAGAGATGCTAAATTTGGGCCGTGCGGCTAGTAAAAATTGCGGTGGCTCTCGAACCCGCAGACCCTTGCCGGTTCAGATCAGGGTTCCTTCACCGAATTGCCAATTGTAATCTCACAGATTGGTAAAGTTTCTTCTTCTTCTCTCTACCCTCTTTGTGTATTGTAAGTTGATTATATCATATCATATACTTTTTTGTTTTACCGAAAGAGAAATAGGAATTACTTGCTTCTGGATTCTTCTTACAGATTACGTTTTGTTAGTCTTTGTTTTTTGATAGGTTTGAGTTTGTGATTCGAAAAAATACAGAGCCCAAAACCAAAGAACATTAGCTTCTCCAAGTAGGTAGAAACAGAGTAAGCAACATTTATTATAACTCGTGTATCAAAAACAATCTCTTGTTGTTGATATTGATGATGATGATGATAATGATATCATAGTTGATATTTGTTGTCGCAAATAACACACGTTTTCCTATGGACTTTGTGGTGCTGGAGGTGGTGGTGAGGCTGAAAACCACGGAGGAATTGCCGCAAACATGGTTTGGATATCAATACCACCAAACGAATTTGGTGGTATGGTTAACCCGACAAGAGCCGCTACAAGTCCGGCGTTTCCAGCAAGTGTGGGGTCGGTGTATTTTTCGTTAGAACGAACGTCGTCGAATCCATCGTCTTTGTCCGGTCCCGCAACCATCGCTCCTTCAATAATGTTCGGGTTTGCATTTGTGATGTTTCTCCATTTCCATCCTCCGCAGGGCCGGCCCTAAGAGCAAGCAGCCCAAGCCCAAGCCCACGCTTGCGGTCCAAATTTTTTGATGTTTTGCTTATATATGATTTCAGCCCAAAAATACGTAAAAAAATCTTTATCCATCATTTGTGCATTCGAAATATGACATACATGTGATTTAGAAAACTGCCGTAACACATCAGTTAAATAGAAATCAAGGCCGTAGTACCATCCATGAGTATCAGTAGCATCAAGGTAATCACTATAAACAACCGCTAAGAATGTCGCGTTTGCAGTATTTGGGGGTTTGATATTAATTCAAATTATATGCAAAAATAAAGCAAAATATATGTATTTGTTTAGTAAAAATAAAGCAAAATATATGTTATACTATTTGTGTACTATAAAAGCTGTGGATCTCCACGATTAAGCTGGATCAAACTTCCTGTACATATTGGGAAGATTTTTATATATAGTTTTCACAAAGAGAATGAAGATAAAACGATAGAAAACAACAACTTACCATTGATTCTCTTAATTGGGCCACTAATTTAAATTAGTGGCCTAATCTTTTTTTTACTTGCGGCCCTTATGATCTCACGACCGGTCCTATTCCTCTGGTACAACTCTATTTCGTCGCGTTCGTGGGAATCGAGGCCCTCGGTGATGAACGTGTGTCGAATATAGTTTCCCATATCCGACAACGTAACTCATCCCCAGAGGGTTATCACCCAGGATGTAGTTGATCTAACAAACAAAAATATGACATTAAAATCGCTTTATTATCCATCATTTGTACATTCGAAATATGACATACTTGTGATTTAGAAAACTGGCACAACACATCTGTTAAATAGAAATCAGGGCCCTAGTAGCATCCAAGAGTATCAGTAACATCAAGGTAATCACTATAAACAGCCGCTAAGAATGCCGCGTTTGCAGTATTTTGCGGATTTGATATTAATACAAAATATATGCAAAAATAAAGCAAAATATATGTATTTATTTAGTAAAAATAAAGCAAAATATATGTTATACTATTTGTGTACTATAAAAGCTGTGGATCTCCATGATTAAGCTGGATCAAACCTCCTGTACATATTGGGAAGATTTTTATATATAGTTTTCACAAACAGAATGAAGATAAAACGGTAGACAACAACAACTTACCATTGATTCTCTTTAATTTCTTGTGAAGAGCGAGAGTGTATTTATCTTCTTCTGGCCTATGGTGGTGTTGTGGTAGAGATATAAGCGTGATCAAAATCGCTAGACTTGTTAGTATAAGGGTTCCGAGAGCCCAGAAGAAAAAATTTCTTCTTACTAAGAGAAAACCAACATTGATGTAGTTTTTCTTCTTGGCCTCCGTTGATACCAAGTTTATACATAGGGATTGTTAAAAATACATAAAAGGGCCAAATTTGTTGTGGGTTGATACTTGTCAGTGATCAATCTTAACAATTATCAAACAGTGTCATGATATTTGATTAGTTTAATCGAAGTGTAGGAGATTAGAAAAACACAAAACTTTTCTTCTTTCTAAAGTAATTAATTACTTACAAACTCGAAAACAAAAAATCCAAGTTATCTTATGAATATACATTGTAAACCTTCAAAATCCCCGGAGAAAAATGTTTGGTTTCTCAATACCACATTTTATGTATGTAATAAGTCAAATTAAACTTTTTAACCATTGAATAACTCCTCTTAGATCCGGCTCTAAGAGTAGTGGTCACTCGGTCCATTGGTGTTCCTATATCTGATATGTGATAAAACAAAGGCTTATCATAACTGAAATGCAATGCACACAAATATGATAGATATTTCATTGAGTAGAGATCTTATGATAACCTGTTTTTTTTCACTAGTGTTTTGTTTAGACAAAAAAAGAGATTATGTAGTACTCTAAAACGTTTTAGTTTTATTTTGGAGGCCAAAGCCGACGTAGAAGAGCATGAGAGGGTGCACGTGCACCCAATGTTTTATGAAAAGTTAATGTAATGTTGTACTAAATTTTAATTGTGCACCCATAAAAATTTTGAGATCGTGCCCCCACAATTTTAATTTGTTTGATGAATTGACGTAAAACAATTAAAAAAGGCGAGAATATGGGAAAACAAATAAACATATTTAACTAAAAAATAAATAAAAACAGCGTAAATGTTATGGCCACATGTTTTTCCAATAAAAAACTGGAGGATCATCCACGTATTTTGCGGATTTGATATTAATATAAAATATATGCAAAAATAAGGTAAAATATATGTATTTGTTTAGCAAAAATAATCAAAATATATGTTATACTATTTGTGTACTATAAAAGCTGTGGATCTCCATGATTAAGCTGGATCAAACTTCCTGTACATATTGAGAAGATTTTTATATATAATTTTCACAAAGAAAATGAAGATAAAACGGTAGACAACAACAATTTACCATTAATTTTTTTAAATTTTTTCAAATACGGTAAGTATGAGCACATAATATATTGGTTAGATTATGATAGTTGCTCAGCATGTCTTCATACGGATATCCGGGCTCAGAGAGAATCTGAACCGACTCAACATCACTTAATAACAAAGAAAATAAGAACTGTGGTACTACATTCGAGAAAACATAACAAAAAAAGTCTATTAATTAGTGTACTATAATGTTTGAAATGATGATATTATTATTTCAAATTTGAAGATTATAAGTTATTAGTATTTAGTTCATAAAATTTGTAAGCGTTGAAATTAAGATAGGTTGGGCTAAATTTTTTTTTTTAAGATTAAAAGTTATTAATTTGTATTTAATTCATAAAATTTATAAATGGTAAAACTAAAATAAGTTGGACTAAATTAATTGTCAATAATCATATTATTAAATATGTGTGTTCAAACCAAACATTATTACGAGTGGTGCGTTGGAGTGTCTTAATTACACAACATGTGTTATTTCGCAGCTCAATATATGACAATAACATTAACCAACAAAAAAACTAGAAACAATTAAAGTAATTCATAAAATAAAAGATAAAATGGAAACTAGTACCTATTGCCCTCATCGGCGAAAGTCATCGAGTTGAACATTAACTCAAAGGTCCAAACAAAGTACGAAAATCAAAGTTGAAAGTAGAGACCTTATGTCCATTATTTGAAAGAAAAAATTGTATACAATAATTTGCGTTTGAAAATAAAAGAAGTAGACCAAACATCAGTAGAAGATTTTTGGACCGGAGACTGGGAACTCAAACTATGTTTAGGAGAAAATCATATGTTATGCTCTAATCGGTGGTCTAAACGGATTTAAGGACTTCGATATAATTTGTTAGTTAAAGACACTAGACAAAGCTTCTTAGACAAATAATTGATATTTAAAAGATAAACCAGGATTCTATTGGTTTATTAGTTTGAGATTTTTTGTTGATGCATGCGTTGGGTTTTTTAACTAGTCCATTTTTACGTAGAACACTAAATCAAAAGGGAAAGCGTTTGGCGCCTTTGATGCCCTTTGTGCCTCCAATTTAAATATTTCGTCAATGTATAGAAGAAAATAGTTTTTTTTTTTTTTTTTAATAGTTCAACTTAGGGAAATTAGGCTAAATAACCAAACAAAAAAACAATAACTAAAAATCTAACAAATTAACTAGATTTAATGGTTGATGTTTTGCCACATATACTCATTTTTGTTACTTTCTTGTTTACTAATTTTTCTTTAGTTATCTAGCAAATTGAGCTTTCAACTTATTCTATGGCAATATGAACTAAACAATCCTACGTAAGAAACAAATCATATAAGTTTCTAACAAATAATTAACATATATCATAATAAATTACAATGCATTGTATCTAGGTATTGCATGTGTGAAAACTCAGATCATGATCGTACATATAGACCTCTATATCTCTCTTTAATTCACATGCGAAGGGATGAGACAAAGATTCTAAAGTGGAAATGAGGTGCAAAAGAGTGGTCCTATTACTATAGCTAAATTGGTCTCAGAAGAGATGAATGCCTTCTCAGTGAAATGCAAGCGATTAAGAATTTAAGATTACACAAAAGTGATGTTTCTTCACTTTAGGGTCCACTCTTTCTCTCTTTTTTACCTCTTATAGTTGAATCGAAGAAGACGGATCGTGATCGTGCATGCTCATTAATTATTGGATACAAAATAGTGCTGTTAGATTCCAATACATAATAATATATGCTTAGTAACAAGTTTTATTCCTGTTACTCTCTTTGTGTCAACACCACTTTCCATAAGTCATTCATGCATTTGAAATTTGAATAACTCAAAAATAAATGTTTACAACGTTTTATGCAGAGTCACCAATCCATGGTGATCCGGGCACGTAAACTGAAGTTTTGATCCAATCGATAGTTTGCTGCCAATTAATAAAATGAAGGCGCATGTTTAGTCATGAATTGATTAATAAGTTTTAAACCGTCAAAATGTTAATGTATTGTTAATTAAGTCAGATAATTAAAATTGGAGCTTATCAGAAGTTGTGGGGCTAATGGTTTGTGAAAGCATGACAGTGTCAATATGATGATACTCACTCACTTTCCCCTTTTCCCCTAAATTGTCACGTCTTTATGCTTTTTTTCAATTTTGATTTGATTTAAATCAAAATGATCAATTGCTAATTTGGTTGACTTCTTTTGCTGTAATTGTTTATGGTGTACATTTCATTTTGCTTCGATCTCGAGTGGAGCACCCCATAGAGTATTCAGTGACTATATCCATGGAAGATAATCTATCGTTAAAATTACATGTTATGTTAAAAAAAATTGAATTTTAATATTTACCTCCATTAGATTTCTTCTTCAATTGTAAAACTGACATGAAGTTTTTTCCCCTCCGATTATACTCTTTTAGTCAACAAGTCAGAGCATGTAATTAATTTTTCATTAGAAATATATGTCAAATAGGAAGAATACTAAGAACATCCGTTATCACAAGACTGCTTGGTCTCAAACCCATTAAATAAGATTAAAAATATTGGGCTTCATGTAATTTGGGCTTGAGTCGTCTCAGAAGATTGAGATCTTTGAGACGTCTCATTTCGGGCACGTGTCACACGGCGCTTGAACCGTGAAAATGTGGAGCCTCCCAAAGACGCGAAACATATCATTTGGTAGAATTATTTTTTCTCTCTCTCGTTTTTTCTCTTTGAGGCGATTCACGACGACGACAAAATTCCACATGATTTGGATCTCGGAGCAGTATTTGGTGTTGTGATTCTTCTGTTGTTGTTAACTACAGCTGGGATTTACGTTCTTAGGCAAAAGAAGAGAGCTAAGATAACACGTGATCAAAGAGGTTTATGATGCATTGCTACTTGCCAAGGTAGTCAGAATTTGGATGCTTTTAGCTTCTTTATCATACTCTGGAACAATGCACATAAGGTTCTTGTTGTTTTGTCCTAGTGACTTGGTTCGGATGTTCGAGAAGGAAAGCGTAGACATTTCAAGTTTCAACTACATCGGTGAGAACAAAAGATACCTTTCAACATTAGGGGGCACTAGATTAGTATCCAGTTTGCTTTTAATTAATATGTGGTGTATATTTTCTAAGAGAAATTGTTGCGTCAAGTTGAACCTGATTTGATGGACACACTGATTCATGCCACAAAGCAAGGTGATCACACAAAGATATAGGCTCTGATTAGTTCAGCAAGTGACAGAGGGATCGAGATTGGAGAAGTATAAGGTGTAGGAACCCGATTTCTACGATATGGCAAAACTGAATATTATTTGGATTAATGATAAAAAATCAAATACAAGATAGTGTGATCAATACCAAAATTACGAAGAACGAAGAATGGTATGTGTGGAGTCGAGACGCTCTTTCCTTAATTCTTTAGTGTGACGGTTTTGATGCAATCAGAATCCCAGGATACAACCACACGATCGACTATTCCGCAACACTCGAGAATAGAAGCTAACGAACCCAAATTCTATGTGTACTCTCAGACACAAATAAAAAGAAAATAAAAGAGAAAAATAAAGACTTGTGAGGGATTTTTGTTGGTAATGGTGTCTTCTACTCATGAGAAGAGGAGGAGCTGCTTTTAAAGCCATAATTCCAACGTATAGAAACGTTAGCAATAAAGGGAGATTGAGAATTGATTCTCACCATAATAACATTCCACCAATTCAGCTTTTATGTTACAAACAAAACCAAAACTGTTTTTTTTGTTTTGTTTTTAAAGCTTAATGATCAACGTTAAAACTCATTATCAACAATTATATTCAACAAGAATTTAGATCAAAAGACTAAATCTTTTGCCTAATTTCATAGCCCAAACCAAAGTTCGGTCTGAATATCTTTTCTACAATACACCAATGTGTACACAAGGTTTTGAACCTTGTTATGAGTTCTCCACTTTATATATTTAGGATTTTTCATCCAAACTTCCAATGTGGGACATTTGCTAGTTTTAACACTTAGCCAAATTTCAAAGCTTAACAAGCTTTCCAAGACACCCACTTTAAACCTCCATTTCTCATTCAAACTAACTCCGATTTTGACAACTAGATACACTATGTTATAGTGCTCACGGCGACGATTCTATCGTACCAGAAAACCGGTCATTCCGATGGACGTCTCCACCGGAAACCATACCGGAAAATTGTCTAAAACCATTTCATCAAAAACGAGTTCCAACATAAGGAAATGCTCAAGAGGAAAGCCGAGGAACAAGGAGCTCAGTTTGTGTCTTATGATGCTGTGAATGGCGTGTGGAAGTTTAGAGTTGAGCACTTCAGTTCCTACAAGCTTGGAGATTTGGAGATGAAGATTATGTGTAGAAAGATCTAAAGTCATTGTGTAGACTACTGTCTTGATATTTTGTTTATGTCTGTCTTTGCTATGTAACGTGAAAAATGATTAGTCTTTTGCTTTCACCTCAACATCTTAAGTTATTATCATTCTATTGCACTTAATTGGTGATGGTAGTTTAATCTTGGTTCTGGTTCTTTTAACACAATAATGAACCATCAAAGGAAACCAACATTGAGAGTTTTGATTTATTTATTTGGAATATTTTTATGATAGTTTGTCATCATATCAGTGGACTATATACTCATGGTTGCAAATATACTATCTTATGTATACATGTGTTTGCTGTTTCGAATTGGAGTTGTTAGTAGAGTTGTAATTTTACTGGATTTGAATGCAATTTTATGTTTCACTTTGTTAAAAAGTTTATGAAATTTAATAAATTCAAGTTTTTATAAAATCTTGTATATTTATATATATATATATATATATATATAAATTTAATTTTCTTTCATTTCATTTTTTTATAAAAAATAACATTTTTTTTTAATCTTTTGATACCATTGAATATCACTATTAAACATGTAAAACCAACCAAAATCTTAACGAGTCTCAAAAATTAATCTAATATTAAAATTAATACTATTTTAATGCTTATGAGATCCACAACATTTCATGGTTGTGGATGCTTACGAATACAAAAACTAAATGAAAAATTTGAAAACAAATAATAAGTACTCTACGTGAGCAAGTCAATATTCAAATAATAAGTTACTTTACAGTTTACACTAACAGTCAAAATTCTATGGTTTGAATAAGGTGCGAAGTAAGGTGAAATGGGTGCAAAAGCAACATAACAGTATCAATTTTCCAAGAATTTTGATACTATTTTACTTGTCCAACATACATTCCACTCCAAAAACATTTTTAAAAAAATGTTGTTTTTTCCATTTTCATCCTCAGAAAGTCTATTTTCTCCAAATGATTATTACCATCAAGTTATACATTTGTCTTTCATACAGCATCGTTTTGATTAACATAAATCAAGAACCAGACAATGCCTTGGTTAGATTGCTCTGTAGTAAAGCAACTGAATCAATAGCCGATTTAGCAAACCAGCTGATTCCGACTTTAATCCGGTGTTCATCGGTTGGTAGTCTAATTAAATACGCCAATTTTCTCGCTGCGTGACCAATTGGACCTTCAAGTGTAAGCCCTTCAATGAAACTCGGCGAAATAGCAGCATCAGATCTTCCAAGAGTCATCATCTCACCTAGATTCTGAAACCTGTAAAAAAAGATTAAACCGAGCTTAAAACTTCTATTTACATTACACAGACTCAGTTAAAAAAGTCTGTTCATTGTTACCTGAATGGTAATAACGGTCGGTTATTTATGGCTGCCCATATATTCCAACCCGTAAAGTCTGCTTCTTGAAAAGCAACCTGAAAGTTTTGATTTCGGTATCACGCTGATTCGGTTTTAAAACATGAATGTGAGTTTTTTATAGCTTTATTCTAACCTGAGCTGTTGTAGGAAGAAGCTTTCCATTTGGGTCTCTTAAAGAAGACGAATCACCTAATGCGAAAATCCGTGGATGTCCTTTAACGCGGAGTGTCTCGTCTGTTTCCGCTTGTCCTCTCACATTCAAAGGAAGGACATTGGGACCCGAAGGTTCGAGTTTGGTAAGCAAAGGCTTAGCACCAACTGTCCATAACACGATATCAGCTTCAACAATTTGACTCTCTAATCCTCTTTCTGCAGGCTGAAGCTCTATCGAATATCCTCCATCTTCTTCCGAGTCGTCCGCTCTCTTTATGGATCGAACAATATAACCCAAGAGTAATTGGACTTTTCTCGACATAAGGACCTAACCACAATCCAAAGGGACATTAGTAACATCATTTACTCTGTCTAATCAAATGGAGGATGTAACTGCATGGAAAGTACCTTCATAGCCGCCTCTCTGTTCCCATCAGGGGCTGATGTTAATATACTGTTTGACACGTTAATGGCTTGGACTATCCCACGATCTTGCAGTCTCTCTGATATGGTTGCAGCTAGCTCAACTCCCGCGTAACCACATCCAACAACGGCTACTTTAATGGCAGAGCCGTTTTTGAAATTCCTCCTCTCCAATTTGCTCAGCCTTTCGTTTACCCTCTGCAGTGACATTGTAGCAGCCATTATTTAGTTGAAAAGAGTGTCCAAATCAGTTTAAATACATGGAAACCTCACAAATACAGCTGATCCAAAAACCGAACTGAAGAGAAGAGAAAATAAACCAATGCAGTTTCATTTGTTCCATATTTGAAAAAGCCACAACCAAAAAGAAATAAGCTACCTAAAACCTCAATAGTTTGGAAATCCTTCAAATGAAAGCTATATTTTCTAAATAAATCGAAACCATATCAAGGTGAACTACATCAGTTTCTATATTTCATAAACCAAAAACTCCAAAACGAATGGACTGGGCACCCCTAAACTCTTACAATAGCATCTTCAAGATTGTAGAAAGGTATAGCAAACTCCATTGCGCCCGGGACAACATCAAGTTTAGGTTCAGCTCCAAGAGCAAGAACCAGCCTAGCTGTAGGAAAGAAAGAAAGTGAGTCCACATTTTGAAGTTAAACACACAGTTTCATTGTATCCCGCACTATAAGAGTTCACTACAAGAGTTTATAAACAAGAAGAAAGAAGCGGAATGAGTTAGTTTCCATCAAATTTGTTGGGAATGTGTAGACATAGTACCAGTCATATTCTATAAGAAAACCGCTTTCGAGCAAGACGGTTCCTCCAGTAACAGAACTTCCAGACCCATTCACTCCTAAATGGTCATTAGGAAGCAATGTTTTGACTCTATCTCGGAGAAATTGGATCCCAGTGTTTGTTAGCAAATCCGAGAAACGGGGAGCAATCTCCCATACATCAACTTCTGCAGATTAAAAGAGTCAACACACAGATCAACACACAACAGTAGCAAGGATTAACTGAGAAAAAGGAAAACTAACTCTTACCTCCAGAGAGTAGTTCATACAGCATCGGTTTGAACACAAAACGTTCGGATTGGTCAACCAAAACCACCTGATCAGTATTAGAAGATTAAAATGTATTCAAGACATAATAAGACTTGTGCAAAATATTGTTTAAGCTATAAGCTAATTGATACTACCACAGAAATCACCTGAGGTTTTTTGTCGTCAGGCCACACAAGTGATTCTAATCTCAAAGCTGTGTACAAACCTCCAAACCCCCCACCTAAAATGCACACCCTCGGCCTCTGTAAACAGAGATCTTACATTCATTAGCTTACGAAATCCGCAATGGAAACTCAGAGATCTTATACAAAGTTCAAAAGAGTTTTATAAACCTTGTTATCAGGCCATGTGTAAGTCCTAGGAGCTGTTTCATTCTCAGTAATCTCAGTGTATCCACCACCATTGTTTGCAATCGCCCTCGTGACATACAACCTAGGAGTGTTCCTCATTGAATTCCTAAGAGAAGAGAGATTGAATCCAGAAGCTAAGGAAGCTTTACTACTCAATCTCTTTGCCCCATCTGAAAAATGTTTCAACGTTCATCTTTAGAATTCACTTACATAGGAATCAAACAAAGACTAAACTTTTTCAAACTGTGAAGTAAGCAAAGGATTCTCAAAAAGATTAGCTTTTGTTGCATACCCAGAGATTATTAAATCGAATCATTTTGACAAATCAAGCTTATCGAAATGTTCTTCAACGAATTGGAAACAGAACAGAGAGACAAGAATCGAGCAGAGTAATATAAACCCAAATTGGATTAAGGAGAACGTTGACTTACAAGAGAAGGGTGTGAGAGAAGTTGCGGCGGAGAGAGCGGCCATTTATATCGCCGGAGATCGGAGTAATTTCAAGCGTCTAGTTTTCTTATGGATGTTGCGACTCCACGCTCCATGTGTTTGTTTGTGTGTCATGATAAAAACAGAGGAGATAACGCTTTCACTGCTATAAGTCGCGGTTGAAAAATAGCGATAATAAATATGCGGTTGGTAATAAAGCGATTATAACCATGCGGTTGGTGGCATTTTTTAGCCCATTGGGCCATTTAACAACACATAAGACAGGAGTCGAATTTGTGAGGTGAAGATGAAACCGGTCTTAATGCACTTTGGACATGCATGAACCACTTTCTTCAACTAATTAAAATGACTGATAACACGGTTTAAATAAGTAGTTTAGACAGGTGATTAAAATTTAATGTTTAGAAGTTAGATTATAGCAGTTACAAATCATCTTTAAAATGCCGTTTGGTTGGTCTTTGAAAACTTTTGCGGTTTGGCGTTTCAAAAAGATTCGGTTAGTGGATGCTTTTTGGTTTTGGTTCGTTAGTTTGTTATGGTTTTGATCCTTAGTATCACTGTGTGATTCAATCGGGTTTGTTTGCTTAGTTTTGTCCGGTTTGTTTATGATTCAATCGATTATGTTTTTGGAAATATTTTACTTTGTTCTGACTAACTTGCGAGAGTTTTTTCTTTCTTTGAAACATACAAAAATATGCATTTACTGTCATCTTCATGATTATTGATATTTTAAATAAACAAAATTTGTACAAATTTTCTGTTTAGAACTATGCATAGGAAGAGCTGATAAAATTTCGCTCGAGTAAGAGGTATCTTATCAAATAATTTGTTTAGAGCATATAATTTGTACAATTTTGAATGCAAAGATATGAGTTTTTATTCATCATATCTTTCACAAATATAAAACTCAATCATGTAAGTATTATTCTCATAAAGAGGAGTATCTTCCAAGCTTTCGTAGCCACAAGGTAGTGTAGATATACTTTGTATAAACGAAAATCTTGACAAACGGATTCTAGTAAGGCTATGATCTTACATGATTCTATGGGTTCTTTTTTAGACACCAAATAATTAATAGCTGATTTGTTAAAAACTAAATTTGTAATTAAATGAAATCTAAATTGTTTAATGTTAAAGCCAACATTTTGTCAAATTTTATCATATACAATAGTGAATAACAATTTTCAAAGATCAGATTCCAAACGCCAAAAAGCATCAATTTTTTGGGTTTTATAATCTCATTAGTTAATCTACTTTTTAATCTGTTTGTGTGGGAATCTAAAGAGTTTTATTCCCAATCAAATAAAATGTTGTTTATACCCAAGAAGAAAACACAACGAAAAAAAAAAAAAATCTACACTTTTTCACCATACGAGTGGTTGGTCTTAGTGGCAATGAAGAGAACTATCACTTGAAGAAACCACTTATTGACACATTTGTTACAAATAAAGCAAGATCATAAAGATAACCAAAAAATTTAAAACTCTAGCCCAAAACAACAAATTTCTAAAACGTAAAAACTCACAAGACAGTGATGAGAATTTTCTCTTCCTTGATAAATCCCATTACCTAATTTCCCAATTTCTCAATAATTTTAGGCAGAGAAAGAGAAAGAGAGAGAGAGACATTGGGTTTTTCAAAGAACCTGGTTTCTCGCTTTGCACTAAATCGATCTAAACCCAGATTCTTCGGAGGTTTGATTTCATAGACTCATGATTAATTCGTTTTGTTTTCCCTTTCTTTTTATGATCTCTCTGTTTCCTCCAATTACAGATCTTTTGATTCATTTTTGCTTTGTTCTCTGTAAAGTTTATGATCAAGAAGCTTAAATTTTGGTGTTTTTGAGTTCTATCATGTTTTAATTAGTGTAATACACTGAAGAAGAAGAAAGTGACGATTTTTATTAGTCTTAGAACTAAAAAATGTTTAATTTATTCGAAAGTGTTCATTTTTGCTTTGTTCTCTGTAAAGTTTAAGATCAATAATCTTAAGTTTTGGTGTTTTGAGTTTATCATGGTGTAATACACTGAAGAAGAAGGAAACCCTTTTTTGAAAGCGACGATTTTTATATAACTTGAAAATGTTTAATTTATTCAGAAGTGTGAGTTTGGTGGAATCCTCCTTGTTTGAAGCTTTAAAAAAAATTATAGTAAGAGTTTAATGGTATCTTCTTCATCATCGTATCTTTACAACCTTACAAAAAGCAATAATCATATTGACATCTTTTGATTTTGTGATGTCTTTTTTTAGTGCTTCTTTTGATGATCTGATAGGTGTGTTGGATCTTATTAATAGATTATAGTTGCTACGTCTCATTCGCGTGGTTGTTAGAAGTTTCTTCTCACTTGCTACAGAAAAGAGTAGTTAATGCTTCTTCTCTAAGCTTGATTCTGTTTTTGTTTGTGTTTTGCTTCTTGCTTTTGTTTGGATTCTACTTAGTGTATATGTCTTTATGATCTCACTTTGATGTATAATCTCAAGATTCTGCTAAATTTTGCAATTTGGTATGTTTTAAGTGTAGGAGCTTTGTTTGATGATGTGAAGATCCTTTGTTAGATGGGAAATTTTTTGTTCTTGAGTTGTCAAAAGGTGTTTTCTATGTCTATGGAGTTTGATTTTGGAGAAATGGTTTTAGTGGTTTTGTGAAGAAACATCAGTTTTGGTTTTTGTGGTTTTGATGGGTAAAGAGAATCAGTTGGAGATAACCAATTGCGGAGTCAGTGATCACGTTTCTCCACCTATCAAGAACGATGAACACGAGGCACCGCGTTACAGTTCCGACAAAGATACGGGTTTACCAACTTGCCGGGTCTGCCAATGCGCGGAATCAGATAGAAGAGGAGATGCTGCTTTAGGGTTTTTGGGTATTACTCCTCCGGTTTCAGAACCTAGGAGAAGCATTTCAGGGGAAGAAACTGATGATCAGAAAAGCTCAGTTGTCAAATCTAGCAGATTCATCGAACTAATAAGTCCGGATGGAGAAGTTTTCGTTTGTGCAAACGACGATATAGAAATGGGAGCGTGGCAGCATAGAGATAAGTTGCTAGAACTTGGATGTTCTTGCAAAAACGATCTTGCTTTGGTACATTACGCTTGCGCATTGAAATGGTTCGTTAGCCATGGATCAACAGTTTGTGAGATATGTGGAAATATCGCGAAGAACATAAGAACAGTCGATTTCAACAAAGTGGTTATCGCGTTGAAAGATTACGAAGCGCTAAGAGAAAGAACAGCAGATGGAGATCCAAATCCTGTTCCCGTTAGCAACAACACGAGCTCTTCAGGGATCGATCCTGATGCAGTTGCAGCCATTCGCAGACAACGGCTTAGTGAGATTTCATTATGGTTTGGTCCTCATTGTCCCAACAACAACAATAGTAGTAACTCCGCTAATGCTACTGCGCCGTCTTCTCAGGTTGTATCTGAACAACCTTTTGGTATAGTAAACTTCGATATATTGCCTATGGAAAGCCGTGCGGCTAAATGGGCTGTTGAAGGTACAGGGATACTACTCGCTACCGGATTACTCACTGTTACTTTGGCTTGGCTCATTGCTCCTCGTGTTGGAAAGGTATGTATATACAATGTAAATTGATCACATTTTGATTAATGTTTTGATTGTTGATTGTGTTTGTCTTCTTACATTTTGAACAGAGAACTGCAAAGAGTGGACTACACATACTTCTTGGTGGACTCTGTGCATTGACAGTAGTCATCTTCTTCAGATTCGTAAGTATATAAACTCACATTTTATTGTCTTCTTGAAATCTTTGATGATCAATGAATGAAACTGATTGAAAAAACAGGTAGTGTTGACTAGAATCAGGTACGGACCGGCACGGTATTGGGCAATCTTATTCGTGTTCTGGTTTCTTGTGTTTGGGATTTGGGCTTCTCGTTCTCATGCTTCTTCTCACTCTTCCACTTGAAGTATTCTTCTTGGATCACTCCTTGTGTTGTTTCTCTTTTTTGTCTCTGTTAATATCGTTTTACATTCTTCTCTTTGAAGAAAAATGTATAATTTATCAATTACTCTCATTAAAAGAAACTCAAATGTTACTTCACAACCAAATGAATATGATGTTTTAGCAAAAAAATAATTACCTCACAAACCATGTTTGTCTTTGTTTTATTGGTGAAAGCAATTGTTAATTATGATTTTGTTAAGTACTTATTGTAACCTGTCTTAATCCTTTTATCCATGACTTTTCAAACCACCTTTACTCAAACATGACAAATATTTCAAATTTGCTATACAATTATATCGTTACAACTTACAAATTGCTTTAAAGTATTATGTTTTAATTTGAAGATTAACGAAACATTTTGACTAAGAAAACACAAATATTCGTGTTGTTTTGAAACAATAAGACCCTAAATCAGACCTTAAAAGAATAAAAACAAAACTCAAGACTCAAAGTCGTCTTCATCACTGTATGGGTAGCAAAAGAATGGCAAATATTCAGTGTACATAACTATAGAGCTTTTTTTTTGTTGGTCGAAAGATAAGTATAGAGCTATTAATTCCATGTTTTGTGTGTGTTGAGTGTACAAATAAATAATTATGTGGTTAAGTGCATGAAAAATAAGTGACAAAAACAATAAATAGCATTATTATTTTTGTATTGGTTTACATATACTCCATATCTAACTATGCTAAGATTGTGTAATTGTTACGATCTTACGGAGCAATCAAAGGAATTTGACAACTTCTTGTTCAAAGTGAAATACGGCGCCTAAGTTTGACTACTTGGAATGATAAACTACGATTATGAAGTATTCCTCCACATTTAACGATTTAATTAGGTTGATTGGAATAAACAAGCTAATGAAAAATAAATAATTTCAAAGGGAAATATCATCGATTAAAACCCTTATGAAGAAAATAGCGATGGATATTTTCTCATTCATCTTTCCTGAATGTTTTCAGATTGATATTGAAATTTACATGCCTAAAAGATCGAATTTTTGTCTCAGTGAGAGATGATCACATCAATGAAAGGAACTAACGAAAACCCAAATTTAGGCACCGTAAAAGCATAATGAGATGGTCTCTAGTCGTGTTATTGATTTGTAAGTAAATAAATTCACATTTTCTTGTCTTTTCTAACTCACTAGAAAAGGATTCCAAAGTCTTGAGCATTTGTTGGATAGCAAAAGAATGGTAGATATTAAGTCGTTAGTCAGTGTATAAAACAGTACAAGTTAATAAACGCGTTAAAATTGGAAAATAGTATGGTGAGTCCAATGCTCTTTATTTACAAATACCATTTTATTCATGCAATGTAGCTAACACAAATCAGTTACAATGACTAAAGAGAAATCAATTATGATCGCTCTTCTTCTATCTTTGCTTCTATGTCATCTCTCTTCTCAAGTTGGTCTCACCGAGGCCAAACGCCACTTACGTTAGTATAACGATTCGTCTATGCATAGTTTAAACTTGTGTTCAATCGTTCAAGTTACTTATAGTACACGTTATTTTATAAAGAAACTTGCTCCAATAATGGCTTCGGCCTCGAATCTTGTTCATGCTGTGATATTCTTGTGATCTTGTGATTTTTGGTGGTATAGTTTTGAAAACAAACTATATACATTTTAGTATTTTTCATTAACTTTTTATTACCAGCACTTATATTTGTCACATAATATTTTTTGTTTTGTTTTGTTAGTTAATGTCAGGTACTTCGTTTCTCGAAGCATCGAGGAGTCTTCTACATGTCCACCCCCAACACCAAGTAAATCTTTGAGGCAGAAATATAATTTTAAACATCGAATAGTCCGAATAAGTCGTTTTGTACATGTTCATGATTCAAATTTCAGGGGTTTGTGTTGACCCACAAAATATTATTGTTACCAGGTTACCCACCAGTGATTACTCCCGAGCGCTCTATATCACCCAAAGGAAAAGGACCATAGGTGATGAAAGTCTCAAATAAGTAACGGAGAGTTGAAGAAAAGAGCCAGCTTTATGTTGTGCAATTGTTAAAACTCAAAAGTGTAACATGGACTTGCTTATACATTAAATTTAAATAACTAGGGTATTCCAAATTTACATACGTAAAATTTGTACGGAGTGTTCGGCTTTACCCGCATGATATTATTTTTGTAAACAAAGTATCTTTAGTTTGGATTTCTGAACCGTTTTAATTTAGTAAGTTGGTGACAAAAAAATGTAAAACTAAATCATGAAGAAGAAGAAAGTTAGAAATATCTTTCATATTCAATAAATGAATATAATGATAAATTTATTACTATTTTGTAAAAGAAATTGTTATGTGATGCAATTTATTTAATTTTTTAACTTCTTATTTAGTACTTAATGAACAAATTAATTGCCTGTAAAAAATGATTGCTCATTGGAAAGAAAACCTACAACAATACAAAAGTAAGCCAGACAAATATCATAAAACAAATTTTATTTATTATCGTAAAACAGTATTACTTTTAGTTATTTTTATGTAAATGCAATCATTATAGAACTATTACAGGTTATACATAATGTTTAGGTTAAAATGTCATGGTTGGACATATCATTTAGCGACATGCATGTTGGACGGATCTTGTAACACAACATACTTATAACTTAGGTTTAGACGAATCTTGCAGCGTCATTTATTCGTTCTTACGGCTTTAGTAATATTTGAACCCGACTTTAAAGAGTAATGGGTAAGACTCTTAATATTTCAACCGTAATTCATCATCGTTTGACCAACTGGCAACAAGGTTTATGATAATAAATATTAGCGGATGAGTATTAACTACATATATATTTTAGCTAAGTAAATTGCAATCTTATTAATTTGTCTTTCTATTATAATATGAATATGATATTTTGGCTAAGTAAATAGCAATCTTTTGAAAACCGGACTCGGCATCATCATTGGGTACCGTAGTTATTTACTTTAATGTAACGTATCGATATATCATGGTTTTTACCAGTTTTCGACCATGATATAAGTCCTTTTATCGAGTCTTTTCATTGTATTTCGAGTCTTTTTAGTGTCTTAACAGGTTATTGCACGTGAGGAGCTTATATGGTGAATACGGTGCATTTTGGAACGTAAACAAGGTTGGAGCCGGATTTTGCAAGAAAATAAGCTGATATGAAGCAGCCTGTCGATCGACAGCCCAAAGAAGGACGATCGATCGACAGCTACATTGAAGCCGATCGATCGACAGACACATAGACGATCGATCGACAGGCCAGCGCAGAAACCGACCTAAATACGTTTTAAAGAAGGAAATTCGCCAGTTAATGGGCCGAGAGCTGCAATAGACCGTCAAAAAAGCTCACCACGAGTTTTACCTCTATAAATAGTTTATTTTAGGTTTTGAGATCAGAACTTAGATTTTACTTAACAAAGTTTAGAGAGAGATTTTTAGGGTTTTTAGGGAGACAAGTTTACTTTATACTTTGAGATTCTTCGAACCCTATTGTTCTTATTCTTATTCTCTTTCTTTATGCATTATTATTCAGCTATGATTTGCTTTGCCTCCATGTCTGAGTAGTTTGCTTGTTAGGTTTAGGGTAGTTCGAATGGAATGATGATGAATTGTTAGGGTAAACTCACTTGTTAGGATTATCTGTTAGGTTCTTCACCTAGATTGCTTGAACTCTGATTTAGAATTGATCACTCTAAATTAGCTATCTTAGGTTGATAGATTGACACGAAAGTGTAATTGATTAGCCAGAACTAGATCTTAGGTGAGCAAAATTACTTATTCGCAAAGAAATTTGGTTTAGGGATTTTGTGAACAAATTGGACTTGAATTTAAAGCTTGTTTAAATTGATTGAATTCGCAAAGAAATTTGGTTTTCTAGGGTTTAGACATAGTTAGTTTTCGCAACGACAGTTGGTTAATTATATTTTAGTGTTCCAAGTTCTAGAACGGTTCTTAATTAAATCCTGATTCTGTTTAACCTGCAATTTTGATTCATCCTGAGAATTACCCAAAAACCTAGCACTTTGTTTAATTGAATTTTAAATCAACAATCCTTCTCTGTTTCAATTTGCTTTTGTCTTTATTTTATATTATTTTACTTAGCCGAATTTGAAGTCAGTATTCCTATCGTTTGATTTGACTCCCAGTGATTCGACCCCTACTACAATTGATCTCTTAATTTAAGAGAGTAGCTCAGGGTAAATTTGAGCATATCACGTATGAACCGGGTTTCTATATTGCAGAACCGTAGCTAAACTTTGCTACAAATGGTTGTTGTAGCAAAAATTGTAACTATGATTACTTATTCTTGTAGTGTTGTCTATTTACGTTACAGACGAATTATTCTTGATTGGTTTGTTTGTGTGTGTGCATTTGTAATTTTCAGAAGTATGTTTGATTCAAAACAAAAAACAGTAACGTGCTGTGTATTATTTTAAAGATTAACAACAAAATTTGACTAACAAACATAAATAATTGTGAAGAAAGAGACTCGAGTAGTGAGATGCACGCGCTTTGGTTTCGTCTCTCTCAGACACTGTAACCAAGACACGCCGCAACTCCATCTTTAAGGTCATCACCACCGTGTGGCTCCGGCAAGAGTATGGCTCCCTCCTCATCGGCGTTGTGCTCTCGCCCTACCACCGGTGAGATCTCCTTTTCAACTTTCCAGAATCGAGTTTGGTGTATTCCGTTGATTGTTTTCCCGTTCCTCACCTCCACGCCGACAATCTTCTCACGCCGACGAAGCAGTCTCGATCTTCGGAAGGGGGTGAGTCGTATGCAGCTGATGAAACCACGTCGTCCTCTGGAGACGATTCCGGAACTCATCAGCCGTCAAACCCTTAGCTCTCCGCCAGTACCTCCGGTCCCTCCAGATCCACCGGACTCTTGGCCGCAACCATCGCCGAGATCTCTACTGGCCCACTCAGACTATCCTCCTCCACCGGAGCCGACGGTTCTTCTCTCAGAACTGTCGTTTCCGTTCACCGGTGAAACGATTCACCACGGCCGCTCCATTCTGTTACATATTGCATTGTTAGATCTTGCCGCAATGATGATGTCAACTTCCGTTGCCAAGCTTCACCACCGTCGTCTCTCACCGGAGTCCACCACAGATCTGAACGGCACCAGGTCGGGATGGATTCTGGTAAGGAGTCGACGGCTCCACACTCCAGCTCCCGTCTCTCGCTCCATCCGCAACCTATCCCGATCTTCTGGTCACCACCGGCTCCACCTGATTGTCACAAGAACACTTACCGGAACAGTCACCGTTGGCAAAGTCCCACCTATAAAAACTATTGCCGACAAAATCTTTTCTTTGAGTTGGATCAGATTTTTGTTGGGCTTTTGGATGTTAGTGGACCTGATCCAAATCCATCCAACCATTCATTGTAATGGGTTGAGTTTGACTTTTGTCAGCTGTAGTTATTCCTTGGGCTTTTCAAAGTCCAGTCTGCTAAGGCCCAATTTGGAGATGGATCTCTATTATCTTTGCCTAGCTCCAAAGTTTTCTGGATTCTCAAATCCTGCAGTGTACTCCCCCAATGGAAGAGATTAAGTCCACCATCTACCGTCTCGTCGAGATTGGTTGTATCGTCCCTCTCTTGGAGAGTGGTCGAAGTCCCGTGCTTTATGCCGGGATTCCCAAAGTCACACTTGAAAGTGACCACCTTGAGATTCTCCGGCCTTACCGTGATGATCCTATTGACGCATCTAAAGCTTGTTTTGGATTTGCTGTCCATCTTTTGCGATGAAGCTTACTTTGATCATTTAATGAATGAAGTAAACCATTTGACAAAAAAAAAAAAAAAAAAAAAAAAATAATTGTGCTGGAACCATTAGACTAGGTATCAAAAGTCAAAAGTAGAGAAGGACTCCAAAGTCTTGAGTATTTGTTGGATAGCCAAAGTATGGCAGATATTAAGTCGTTAGTCAGTGTACAACAGTACAAGATGATAATAACCGCGTTAAAACTGGAATTTAGTATGGTGAGTCCAATGCTCTGTATTTATAAATACCATTTTTAATTATGCAATGTAACAAACATAATCAGTTAAAACGACTAAAGAGAAATCATATGTTTTTGCTCTTCTTATATCTTTGCTCCTATGTCTTTCTTCTCGAGTAGGTGTCGCCGAGGCCAAAGGAAACACACGTTAGTATATATATTTGTCTACACATAACTTAAACTGATGTTAAACTGTTCAATTTTACGGTGGAAAAAAACATGGTCCGGTAATGGTTTAATGTTTGTGTTTCCGTTTGCCACTTCTAAATGTAACTTTCCGTTTGTCTTTGTACTTTGGAAAATAGTTTATACTAGTCGGCAAAATGCTTTACAGTTGTTTGTAGTTTTGTTTACGTTTTTTTTTCCGGTTTAAATGTTTATTACTACTTAGAGAGGATTACTCTAGTTGGAATCTATTTAGTAGTTCGTTGTATAGTGATTTTTTTCTAGAGAGGATTACTCTAGTTGGAATCTATTTGGAAGGAGAGATAATTAAAGACGGACTTCATACACCAATACACCATGAAACATTATGGATCAAATATCTAGAATTCTCACAGTTTAATATGAAAAACATTTAATCATCTCTGAATTTTTGTTAAGTTAATGGTGTTTTTGAAATGTTTATGATTTTGATTGTAGTTTTGGAAATTAAAATATAAAGATTGTAATTATTTAAGTTTCTACACATTGGTTTATATACATACCATTGATACCAACCACTTTCTATTTGCCACATACTCCATTTTTAACCTTTTTTCTTTCTAGGTGCTACCAAGTATTCAGATTCTCGATGCACCGATAAAGTTCCCACAAATCCACCACCAAGTAAATTATAATTCAAAATTTCGGGGTGTTGCTATCCAGCCTGTAGCTATCACATCAAAGTTCAATGTTAAGTATTTTTGTCAAAGAACCTAATTAATCTTATGATATTTGCTCAGGTCACTACCCACAAAAGAGTCCAGCTCCTCCTAAAAAAAGATATGCGGTGCGCTCTAACTCAACCAAAGGAAAAGGCCCATAAGTTATGAGATTTAAGTCTCAAAAAGTGACTCGGAATTGAAGAAACATGTATGCGTACAAGAAGAGTCGTTTTTATTCTTGTGTAATTGTTAAAACACTAACATGGATTTGCTTAAACATCAATGTTAAATAACTACAGGTATTCCAAATTTTACGTGGATTTACACGTAAAATTAGATACAAAAATTATGAACCTTTTACTTAGCTAGGGAAATCATCTTAATTAGTTGATCATTCGATCCAAAGGAGAAGTCTCTGGTTTAGTTTTTAGGGTCATTTAGCAAAATAACGCAAATTGTAAAATTAATTTGTGTAATAGCTATTTAATAATTGTAATAAAGAGACTAGCAATAATTGTAATTAAGGTACATGTGCTTTTACCTTTTAACCCTCAAACCTAAACCCCAAACCCAAATCCTACCCCCTAAAACTATACCCTAATTTTGGAATAGTTAACCCAAACCCAAAAATTTAACATTCAAAACTAAACCCCAAACCCAAACCCTACCCCTAAAACTATACCCTAATTTTGGAATAGTTAACCCAAACCCAAAAATTTAACGTTCAAAACTAAACCCTAAAACTATACCCTAATTTTGGAATAGTTAACACAAACCCAAAAATTTAACATTCAAAACTAAACCTTAAACCCCAAACCCAAAAATTTAACATTCAAAACTAAACCCTAAACCCCAAACCCAAACCCTACCCCCTAAAACTATACCCTAATTTTGGAATAGTTAACTCAAACCCAAAAATTTAACGTTCAAAACTAAACCCTAAACCCCAAACCCAAACCCTACCCCCTAAAACTATACCCTAATTTTGGAATAGTTAACACAAACCCAAAAATTTAACATTCAAAATTAAACCCTAAACCCCAAACCCAAACCCTACCCCTAAAACTATACCCTAATTTTGGAATAGTTAACCCAAACCCAAAAATTTAACATTCAAAACTAAACCCTAAACTCCAAACCCAAACCCTACCCCCTAAAACTATACCCTAATTTTAGAATAGTTAACCCAAACCCAAAAACTGAGTTTGTCATTGAAGGCATTTTTGTCATTAATACATAATAAAGAGGAGCACAGTAAATTGTGCTATTGGATGCGTTATAATTTTTTTTTTTTTTGTTATACACTACAATTACCCTAGTTTTTATATAATATTTTGTGTACTCAAAACCCTAGCTTTTTGTCCCTCTATATATATATATATATATATAGATGTTTCTTCTCTTCTAATTGCATATCGTATTTTTGCTTCTCCATATTATAATTTTAGGTTTGATATTTTAATGGTGTATTACATAATATTGTTTCTCATAGTTTCTTAATGAGCTTTTGGTTGTTTTTTTTTCTTTAGTACAGACGATCGTATTCGTATCCAGTTCTTTCGTGTTATGGAAGTTCTTCCGTGGATCTCCATGATTAATCTGGCCAGATTGTAATCCTACCATGTTAGGTTTGAAGCCCTTCTTTTATCTTTTTGTGATATTTGTTAACTCCACCTTTAGCGTACCATGTCCAGCGTCTCTCATCTTTACATCCTTCCTAAACAATTACTCTCTTCTTTCAGCATCTCTACCATTTTATCCTTCTTCATTTTTAGATTAGCTAACATTGTAACCAGAAAAAATAATTCAATATGACTCAGATTGTGTTGTTATTCAAAGCTAACTTGGTGCTGTGTCTACGTCATCTTGCATAAGATCCCATACATCTGTACGAACACCAAAAGGGTCATGCGAAAGCTTTTATGTTCACTTGTCTTTTTCCGAAAATTATCACCACAAGGTTAACCATTCTAGTGGGTAAGGAAGCAAATATTTGTTAGTTTGTGAAAATAATGTTATAATGTTAAATGTTACAGTGTATATATGTGAGCTCACTTTTTCTTGTGAAATTTTTTGTAGTTACCTTTTTTTTTAACTTTAATTAAAAAAATGTGAATGAAAAGGAATAGTGATTACAATTTAGTGTAGTGAATTTTATCACAGGTGGATCTTTACCGAATAAATTAAATGGCAATGTGACTTTTTTCGTAGTAATATTTTGATTGGGAATTTTGGTCTTTGGACCCTAAATTATATAGAGTTTTGTATTAGCCCTCATGTAGTTTGACATAAATTGACAAACGAACAAAACTTTTAACAGATTAACCTAACTTAATTGCGCTACATCGATCCTAGTTGAAGAATAATGGCTACAATGTCGAATCTTCCAATGGATTTGACGGAGAAGATTCTCTGTAGAGTCCCGTGGACATGTACAAGAGCAGTGCGACCTACCTGCAAAAAGTGGAACACTTTATCCAAAGATGAGAGCTTTACAAAGAAGCACCTTGCTCAAGAAGCAACACCAAGTGAAGGGGAGTTTGTGGCGATTGTGTTGATGAATTGTAGTCTTAATTTGATGAGCGTCAATCTCCACAAAAACTCTGTAAATTCTATCGGTAAACTTATGAGCCTCAATGATGATTCAAATCAGCTCGATTTGTCTCGAGTATGTCACTGCGATGGTTTATTGCTATGCACCACTTTAGACTACTCTAGGCTCGTGGTTTGGAACCCTTATATTGACCAACCTCGGTGGATCTGCGTCGAGCACAAATTTGTTCATGAATTTGTATCCTTTCATGGTCATGCTCTCGGATACGACAAGAACCACTCCTTTAAAATCTTGAGATATGTTCAGGGCCAAGCCGTGCACGAAATCTACGCGTTAAGCTCTAATTCATGTTCTTGGAGGGTTCTTGATATCACTCTAGACTGGGAAATAGATCACACAAGCTATGGCTTGTCTTTGAAGGGAAATACCTACTGGGTTGCCCATGATCTTAAATTACTAGATGGCATCCCTGATTTCTTACTCTGTTTTGATTTTACAACAGAGCGATTTGGACCGCGTCTTCCCTTACCGTTCGAGTCTTCCTACGACGATGCTGTTACTCTGTCTAGTGTCAGAGACGAGCAGCTTGCGGTGTTGTTTCAGCGCTGGAATACATTTGAGATGGAGGTTTGGGTTAGTACCAAGATTGAGCCCAATGCGGTGTCCTGGAGCCAGTTCTTAGCGGTTGATATGAATCCCCTCACCAGGTTTCGGTTTTCTATTCGCGGGAGTTTCCTCATTGACGAGGAGAAGGGAGTCGTGGTTGTTTTTAACATTAAGAATGTAGCCGTTCCTAGTTTCTACGTAGCTTACATCATTGGACAAAATGGATCCTTCACAGAACTGGACGTCGGAAAAAGAACAAGACGCAATCATGGTTTTCCGTTTCCTTGCTCATATGTTCCAAGTTCAGTGCAAATCAACCAACCTGCTTGATTAACTCTTGATTTCTTTTATCATGCTCTTCGCACAAGATTAGCCAAAGAGATCATCATAATTTTATTTCTCATCTCTTCCAGTTTTCATGTAATAAACATTTACTGCTATCAGTTTTTAAACCAACTCCCCTGCTTCCTTCTCTACTTTTTTGTACCCTGCTCGTCTTTTTCCTTCTACTCTTTTCTTTTAGTTTGTAAAATTTCTCTGAAATGGTAAAGTTTTTTCAGTTTACATTTGCTATAATCGACGATATATTCTTTCTGCAGTGGGTTTGCAGATGTGTTTGATTTGATGTAGACTACTTTCATTCAAAAGATGAGTGGCTTTATCAGACATAGCATCCAAAGAGCCATTCAGAGTAGACTGTAAAAAAAAGGGCTAATTCAATTAGAGAGAAAGCCTCCTTTTACCTACATTTTCCAACCACCATGACTTCTGCTATCTCCTCCTCCTCTTGTCTAACCCTACTACCTGGTTGTAGTGCTTTGTGGTTTCTTTCTCCTCTTCGTATTTTTTACCGTTTCCTTGTGTTGGTAGTCACTTATCGTATGGATATTAGATGAATCTCTCATCATAATTAGTTGTAAACGTTTATTATTAATTCAAGCAAACCCTTTAACAAACAAAAAAAAACACCCGCAAATAATGAGCCCGCGCAGGGATATGTACCTGTCTTTGTCAGATTGTGGAATTTTTCGTTACTCGGAATCTTGTAGTTTTATATTTTTCGGCATTTGTGTGGTTACATTTCAGGTATTTCCAGTACGCTCTGTCAAGCTTGTTACTCCGCTCTAAGCCTCACTAGCTCCTTGGAGGAAAAAAGGCGTCGAGTTTTTAGATGCCATACCCAAACCATTTTTTGAAGTTCTGAAATCAAAACAGTCCGAAACTAAAGTCATAACTTATTAACATGGATCTATTGCAAAAATTACGTGATTTGGATATTAAAAATAATTATTGGGGAAAATTTATGTTTTCAAGATAAATCTAAATGCTTGACATGGACACAGCCACACAGGACACTACAACATATGACTTATAAGCAACATGGAGATTATGAGTGATTTTTGATGGGAAAACCAAGTCTTCAAATCAAAACCAAGAAATAACATGCCTAAAAAATTTTACACAATAGTAAAAGCGATCAAATCTAATATTGATATTCCCTCTGTTCCTAAAAGATAAAAACTTTATAAAAAAAAATTGTTCCAAAAAAATAAAAAATTTACTGTTTTCTATGCACTTTTACAGATTCCAAAACAAATACTAAAATACTATTGGTTAAACTTTATTGAAAACTGTAAATCGTAAAAATCAATGCGTGTTCTTAATAAATGTGCATAACTTTAACCTTAAATAAGTGTGTTTTGGAACGAATGGAGCATTAGTTTAGGAGGCATGCCTAAACTAAGTCTTCCTCTATCTTGATATTAAATTTTTTTATAATACATGCCTTAAAAAAGATTTAAATTTTTTTATAATACATGCCTTAAAAAAGATCAAATCATTTACTATTAAATTACAAGTCACTGGCGAGAAAGTGACAAGTGGAAAATCATTCAAAATTATAAATTAAAAATAGAATAAAAGTTAACACAACTGGTTTTTTTTTAAAAAGAAATCTAAAAAAAAACCTAAATTTTATCATTCATAACTACTATTTTTAACTTTTAACACATCCAAACTACTATTTTTAACTTTTAACACATCCAAGTGCTTCTTACTAGTCTTTGTAATAAAATGCTTACAATTAAAGAAGATAACAAAAACAAGAAAAAATCCAAAATCTATGCAAGGAAGAAGACATCATCAGTCATCAACATCAAATACTGCAGAATCCGTAACGGAGCATTCCTAAAATCCAACGAAGGAAGTCTAAGTTCTCTCACTCTACACGACCCACCATTTCTCTCTCGGGTCATAACTCGACCCGAATACACTCTCCTAAACAAATACACTCCACTGTTTCCGGTTGATTCCGGCGACGGAGAAGAAGAACTCTCTCTCGTCTTGTAAATCGTCCAGCCATTAGAAGCTAAAACCTGCGAGAAACTCTCCATAGATCCGATTCGTTTGTTTGTAATCCGAGAAAACAAAGAAACAGAGGAACAATCCCAATTGCTAACGGAGGAGGAAGATGAAGGTGTGGTTTCCACGGTGGTTCCGGAGAAGACGAGTTTAAAGAGGTTATTAGAGAGAGAAACAAAGGATCTGAGATGTGAGAGAGACGAAGCAGAGAGAGATGGGAAAGAGAGCATAACGGCGTCGTTTGGTAAAGACCATGACAGAGACGAAGATAACGATGCAGACGAAGTAGTAGTCGAAGGATGCGAAGAGGAAGAGAAAGGAGACGGAGATGTAACGGAATCTCGTTGCGGGAATGAGAAGATGATGTGTGAGAGTGATGGTGTTGGATACAAATCCATACCTAGATCTCTAGCGATTGTTGCTAATCGGTAAGTATCTGAGATCAATTCTCGACTTGGAACGAAGAAGAGTAATGGTGTTTTGGTGTTTCTTGATTTTTCGGATCTCGATTTGGTTTTTGATTGGTTGAATGAGGTTAAGATTTGACGGATGCTTGTTTCTTCTCCGTCGTTGTCTCCGTCGTTTGTATCGCCGGAGTTATGAGTGAGATTTAGAGTTTCGTGGAGGAGAAGAGATCGAGCTAGCTTTAATGGAAGCATTTTCTGATCTTTTGAGCTTTCTTCGTCTTCTTCGTTTGCTTTTTATTTCCCCTTTAGGTTAGTTTACCGAAATCAAAAATAAACCGAAAATCGGTTTAATTTGAAAAACATACTCAATTTGGTCTCGGTTTGATTCGGTTAGGACGATGTAAATTTCTATAATTTGAAAAACATACTCGGTTTGATTCGGTTAATTCGATATAAAATTGTATAAATTGGAAATCATACTCGGTTTGATCCGGTTTGATATGATATAAAATTTGTCAATCACATTGGCAAGTTGGTCAATCTTCCATTAAATTTGTCAATCTTCTTCGTTTGCTTTATTTCCCCTTTAGGTTATTTTTACCGAAACCAAAAGTAAACCGAATATCGGTTTAAATTGATAAACGTACTCAATTTGGTCTCGGCTTGATTCGTTGATCCGAAATTTGTTTAAATTGAATAACACACACGATTTAGGCTCGGTTTGTTACGGTTTAGTTCGATACTATTAATTTGTTTGAATTGGAAGACATACTCAATTTGGGATTTGGGCTCGGTTTGGTCCGGTTTAAATCAGATATAAATTTGTCAATCACATTGGTAAGTTGCTCACTTCCCTCGTCTTCTTCAAGGGGTTTTTAAGCGGCCGATTCTTCTGCGTAACCTGAACAGCTTCGATTCTTCTTCCATGACGGCTACTACTACATTAGTGTCTATGGTTTGTAACTCTTGCTTATTATCTTCTTCGTTCTCTGTAATTTCTTTTGTTTTTCTCTTCAGGGTTTGTTTTTGTTCGCCACCTTTGTCAACTTTGTGGTTTAGGTTTCGTCAAATTGGGTTTAAATCACTAATTCCTTTCTAATTCTGTGATTCTGGGTTCTTATGATGCCAGTTTCTGCGTCTAATTGTTCTTCATGTTGGGAAATTTTGTTCGGTGATGTATGTTTGAGTTGTTCATAGTTGAATTGCTCGATTCCATAGTTTGAACACTTGTTTATGTATGCAATTATGCATTGTTACTGAATGTTTAACTACTATGGAACAATTATTGTTGATGACAGGCACATGAAAGAAAAGTTGAGAATTTGAGAACATTCATGGTGAATTTGGCGAATTCGAGAGGTTTTTCACTTCCTGAGACTAAGCTCTTTGATCAGAAATTCTTGGATCTGTGTTTATATCGTACTCCTGATCATCCCACTTACTCTGCTGTATGTATGAAACAATATAATCTCTCTATGCATATACATATATGATGTGTTTCTTCTGACTGTATGAAATTTGTTTCAGATGATATTTGTTGCTATCACGGATTTGAATGAAGAAGGTGGTTCTGGTGAAGAAGCGATATCAGAGTTTATAAAGTCGAAGTACAAGAACTTGCCGTTTGCTCATAGGAGTTTGCTTAGTCATCATTTAACTAAGCTTGTGGAGAAAAGAGAGATACTTTGTGACTCTAAGAACTACTGTTACAGTCTCCCGGGGGAGAAGAAGAGTGATGCTATTGTTTCCATTGATGCTGAAAGAAAGAGCCTTGTGATAACATTGAGTAGGGATGATCAGTGTGCGGCGAATGAGGCTGTGACTCACCAAAACAAAGAAGAAAGTGTTAGAATGTTAAAGTCTATGGATAATAAGGAAGATTTGTTGGAAGAACGGAGTTTGACTGTATCCGAAAACAGCCCTAAACGTAAAGCATGTTGTGACATTAACGTCATTGAAGTAAGTCACACAGAAGATAATGAAGTCGACGCATGGTTAAGAGATTCGCCTGTTGAAACTCATAGGATAGAGGGGGTTGCTAAAGAACCAGAAGTGGCTCTAGAACCTAGGGAGATTGTAGGTAGGATCGAAGCAAACAGTGAAGGAGTAGCTCTAGAACCTAGTGAGATTGAAGGTAGGATCGAAGCAAACAATGAAGGAATTGAACTATATGAGATTGTTGTTCTAGATGAGCAAAATGATATTGTGATTGAAGATTCAGGTGAAGGAGAAAAGAGCCTAAGGGGTATAATCTCAAAAGAGAGGAAAACAGAATTGCTCAGAACATCTAACACGGTGAAAGAAGCATGTGTGGAAGTAAAGAGTGGATCATATAAAAGACTTTGGGAATGCCAAACTGAAGCATGTAGCAATATCATCGCTCTAGAGTAAGCTCTGATCACTTTTTGTTGCATCTTTTTTTTATTCATCTATGAATTAGCTTAAAAGTTTTTCATGTATCTCTTTGGGGATTGTGCAAATAGGAAAATGCTAAAGCAGTGCAGAGAGAAAGACCAGCAGAAGAAAGCTGTTTCAGAAACTGATGATCGTTTGCCTCTATCGATGGTGATTACGAACACATCCTTGTTACTTCATGTCACTGTTTTAGTCTGATGAAAAACTGGTCTGAGTCCATTTTTTTGTTGTTGCTTATTTTCATTTACAGGAAAGCTGCAAAGAACTGAGGAAGTTAGCTCAAAAGATAGAAAGCCAGTTCTCTGAGATCATCGATTCCACTGATGAAGCCGTGGTTCCATATACTGAACCCCGAGGATGTGAAATCAGAGGTAAAAGCGAAGGATCTGTCCATGAGGGTTCCAACAAGAGGAAAACTTGTGAGAATAATGGATCTGAAACAACCTCCAAACAGCCTGAAGAGAAGGAAAGAGAGATTGATCTTCAAAAGAAACAACAAGCTAAGAAAACGAGAGTCAAAAGACGTAAAGACATAGGAACAATAGTATTGAGGAAATCTCCCATTGTACGTAAGCCAATATGAAAATTCTAAATACTTTTGGAGTGCAAGATTTCTTATAAAAAGGTTAGGTTACATCTCTATATCTACATAAGTGCAACAACATCTTGAAGAAGAATTTGAATATTTTTTTAATCATATAAATTTTCTCATGAAGAAACAACAAGAATTTGTCTACCAATATGACATTGATGCTAACAAGTATTAACACTCTACAATCTTTTTATACTACTAAAGAACCAGAGATGCTTGAGAATTACTCTGTCACAACAGGCAAAACAATTTTGACTTCTCTTCCGGCTTTAACCCTGTGGAGCAAAACCCCAATTCAAGAATGGTTTCTGTTCAGGAGGATCCTGGAATGAAGTGAAGAAATCAGTAGGCTGATACAAGAACTGAGGTACAAAACCATCATTTTGCAACAACTCCATTGAACCACCAAACATGGAAGCATCAAAATCTTCCAAAGCATCTTCAAGATCTCCCCATTTAGGCTCACTCTGAACCTCACGAACATCCGGCGACACCACGTGACCGTGACCACCCGAGCTGCTCGAATCATCTTCTTGCAATGTCGGGTAAGTCGAATCCGATGTATCAAAAGGTGACGATGATTGATCCCCCATTGTCGTTGTCCTCGGTTTCTCATCAGCAGGGTAATACTTCTCCATGGTTCCTTTCTTGTTGTATATCCGACATAAAACCCAATCATCAAGCTGTACAACAAACACAACAACAAAGTTAGTAATCTAGATCATCATCATAACATTCACAAAGACTGAAACAAGAAAAAGAACAGAACTTACTCGAAGATTGTTCTTTTTGTGAACAGAAGCTGATCTATCAACATTAGCAAGACGATACTCGTGCATAATCCAATTCGTCTTAATCCCTTTAGGTGCTTTACCAGCATAGAACACAAGTGCTTTCTTTATACCCAAAGTCTTCGGTTTACCAATCGGTTTATCAGCTCCAGTCGCTTTCCAATAACCGGTTCCCGCTGCTCGGTTAGGTCGTGAACCGTTTGGGTATTTCCGGTCTCTTGGTGAAAAGAAATACCACTCTTTCTCTCCATACAAAGACATCTCTGAAAAAATCAAAATCTCAATTAAACAGCGAATTCTCAAATTTCGCGAAATGACCAAAAAGCCCATAGATATTTACCAGGAAGCTCCCAAGGATTAAACTTGTAGAGATCGATTTCAGCGATAACCGGAGCTGAAATCGGTTCCGATGCACATTTCCGGCATAAGTAGAATTTCACAAGCTCTTCGTCGGTTGGATGAAATCGGAATCCCGCCGGTAAGTTTAGCTCTGCCTTCATTATTCTCTTCTTCTTCGTAAAACTTTCTTGTTTCGGATTTTTTTGAATTAGATCTGGGACTTTGGTTGCTTCGTCTGCTCAAGATTGTAATCGAGGAGATTAGAGTGAGACGAAGGAGTTTTTATAAGGACGAAAAAAATCGATGAAATTTTTATTTAATTAAATTTGAAGAGAGGACACGAGGGGGTTTTCTAGCACGTGCGGAAAAACAGACTGTTTTCTTTTCTACGCTGACCGCAGCCCTGCTGGAGGTATACGTGGCGTGATATGAGTGGATAGTCGACTTGTGAAATGGCAGTGTATGTTGTCATTGCTTGCGTCACTTTACCTATACCCTTTGTAGATTGTTGACCGACATTTTAAGTCAAAATCCTTAATCTCCTACTTCTCTCACTATAGGCTTATGTTTTATTTTTCTCCCATTATCATCTTAATAACCGAAATTCAATTTTCAATACAATATCCAAAATTCATGAAATTATAGATATTCTTTTTTTTTTTAATTACCAGGAGTTTCTGACCCGGAGCCGATAATCCCCCCAAGCCCAAAACTACATCATGTAATATTAGTTTCGTCCTAAGAACCATTCGAACCAACGACCTCTAAGCTTTGTCTGAGATCTTTACCGGTTGAGCTATCGGCTCTTGGTATTCAAACAAACCATAATTTTACATTAAAATATTAAGTTGAGGCTAGATTCTCAATTAATGCAATTTATTGATAATTATGTAAATTATTGGAGTTAAATTTTACATAAAGTTTTTAGTATTGTTTAAGTAGAACCGATAATAATGATTTTATGTGCCTAAATCTATAAAAATCGTGTTAAATTGTTCGTGTTATAGTCGCTTTTATAATAGTTTTTATAATTCGTAAATGAAATCTACTATATGTAGATGATAAAAACAGTTAAATAATTCTATGTTTAAATAGATTTGATTTATAGTCTGGATTACTAAAGCAAATCTTGGTTCATGCTTATTTTCCCTTAACTTGCCACTAAAGGTCTCTTTGTTTTTCTTATTTGTTTGTTCTTAAACTTTGTCGAGCAGCCACTACTTTTGATTATTATATTGAACTTGGGATATACTCAAATCAATTGTATAATACTCATATATAGCCGAAGAGAAGTCAGCATTTCTTGGGGTGGAAGTTGTCGTTGTTGTGACTTGTGATTCGACATTTGATGATATTACAGTGGGCTTCTCCGCAGCTGAATTATATTTCTTCAAGCCAAAGCTCGCGTCATCACTGGTGACGTCATCTATTGCTTTGATCGTAGGTTTCGTTGCAATCGCCAATCGTAATCGCCGGATTTTTTTTTCTTTCATTTTCCTACACTATTCAAAATTTCTATTTCTCTACTAAATATATTTAATATGTTCATAAATATATAAAATTAGCGTTTGCATTTCAGCTTGAGTTTTTGTTTTTTTGGGTCATCTCGATTGGTATTGATGTAATCCAATCAATTTCAGAAGTGAATAAACCCTTCTATGCAAGTCTACCGTATTAAGGAATTTGTACTAGTTTATGCATAATCCGGTTGTTCGCAAAACAAAAAAAGAAACCAAAACATTATTGATTTTTTTTTTTGGGCACGAAAACATTATTGAATTTACGTCACAAAATCTCAAAATTTCACTTTTGGCACATAGTTTTTTGGTTTGCGTTTCCGATTATATTTAAAAGAACTATTTAAACGTTAGTTTAATCCTTGGTCAAGTACCGATTGAGCCGCTTTCATTACATTACAGAATCAATTTAAAACTCTTTGATTTGATTTGATTTGTTATGGTTAAAGAATGCACATGAATCTTCATCTATTTTAAAAATCTTTAAATGGAAAGTTGAGGTAGGTAGGTATGTAGAGATTGACGTAGGCTTATTCCACATTTTATGATCTTCACTTACGTTTTCTATCATAAACAAAGTATTAGAGCATACACATTAGTGATCTTTTAATGGAATTATTAGCTTTAATTTAATACTAAATATATTAGTTGATATTTAATTTGATATTTCTACTTTAAGTGTTTATTGGTAATTCTCATTAAGTTTATTAGAAATAATTAAAATAATAAATGTTTTAAAAAATAAATGTTTTAAAAAATAGATTTTTTAAAAAAAATTTAAAAATGAAAGAATAATCAAATTACCATATATAAACATAAAAGATTTTACAAAAACACAAATTTATTATGATTTATATCCTCGCAAACGTGAATTACAAATGGTAAAAACAAAATAAAACATAAAATCGCATATAGTAAAATACAAAAAATGTAAAAATAAAATCACGGTCCATTCACAGCGCAACACGTATCCCCGGACACTGTTTGATTCAGATCAAATAAGTGATACTTTGTGGGTTGAATTGATACCCAAACTCATTTATTTAATCAGATAAAATCAAAGAAACTGGGCTGAGATCACCAATGTACATGCTCTTATGTTCCATTCAACATTTTGTTTTTTAAAAAGATTTAATTGGTCTTTCATTTTACTATCAAAACTCCCTTAATACCCCAATGAACAATACGAAATGTTTTTGGTCAATATGACTTTTTTTTCTTTGTCAATAAGGATTTTCTTTATTGATGATATTATAATAATGGAGATATTTACATAAGTCGTTTCATTACATACACATCTTTGAATAAATAATTGAGTGGGAAGACTTGTATAATCCCTAACCCCCCTCCCCGTCTATACTTAGGAGCACTTATCTTAACGGAGATTATTGGAGTGTAAATCTAGATATAGTTGATTGAATTTTAAAACAGATATATATTTATAAAAGTTGGATAGTTTAATTTGTAAATTAACAAAATATGTAAACCTAAAACCTATTCGATGTATTTTGTGTTTTATGAATAAAAAAAGGAAATCGTTACACTAATAACACTATTCTTTAGTAAAGTTACAAAACTAATGGTAAAAGTTTATGAAGAAAGAAACAAAATAAAAAGCTCATAATGTAATTTGTTTATTGTCGTTTTGTATGATACTAGTCAAGCCTAAAAAGAAAAGATAGACCAATAAAATAATGGATGAGTTTTCCTTCCTATTATAAAACTCAGATAAATTGTATCTGGTCTTGATCTGAATTTGTTATTATTATAAAGGCAAATAGACTTTATACTTTCTTCCAGTTATTTGTATAAATTTAGTCCTTGTGTGAATTGAAATAGGAAGCTTCATGGAGCTTGGTGTTATAGCTGCCGAACTTGACCTAAAACATTAATCTATTTTTGTGTGATATTGGATCATTATTACCTTTTGTTTTTGTCGTATTAGGAATTTTTTGGAATATGCTCGAGAAGTTGGATAAGAAGGAGGCATGTTGGGACCTCATTGTCGGAATTTAGAACCTATCTTTAACATCACTTAGTAATCACATATATTCTATTCATATGACTACTTGTCTTATAGCATGATGTATTATATAATAAATATGTTGTGTACGTGTGCATATAAATTATGCAAAATAATTACAATGACATACGTTTGAAACCGTTGATAGTAGTTTAATCTAGAATTTTTATTCAAATGTTTGAGAAATGAAAAATGTTGAGTTTATGTTTAGATTCCGAAATGATAGTAGTCCTTATATATATCGCGTTTCGCCCTTTGGATTATGAGTTTTTTTTGTCTTACCGTCTCTATCTAAAATTTGTAACTTCACAATTATGCTACAACTTTGAGATAAGACTTTCATACTCAAAGAATTCGACTATGGTTTGTGGTGGAAACAAACTAACACATCACTTTTCATGTCAAAGATCAGAAACATGTTTAATATGTTTGCACACATTTTTGACCACTCAAGGAAATTATGCAACCAAAATAAAATAAAATACAAATCACGCTATCCATTTGTCACATTACCATTTTGTCTCTCCTCTCTCAATCACTGGTCACACTACAACTTAACATCAATGGGCTAAATTTGTCCTCCTCTCTCAATCACTTGTCACAAAAAATGGGCTAAGTTTGGGCCTTTAGTTGGGTCATTTAAGAAAATTATAAGGTAATGATGGTTTCTTTCATATGTCAATGAAAATTATCATCATATTTGGTTTTTGAAAATTTGTGGTTTAACCATAGGAAAAGTTTCCTTCATTAATTGTAAAACAAGGACTTACAGTCTTGTATACAAGTATATAAATACTAATTCTCCTTACTTCATATAAATGAGATGGTTATGTATATGAGGTATTTAAATCTTGATACTCTATTATAGTTTTGTATTTGATTTTTTTCTCATACGGTTAAGAAACCATGTTTTATTTATCGGATCATTGATTTAAAATTTTAACCGATCTCTCTGTTCCATTAACAAGAGAGTTTACAATAAATTTTTAGTACATGGCTCTTCCTTCGTTGAAATGTATAATCCATTAAAAGTTCTAAGATAATCTTTATTTGGATAAGATAATTTGCTTTAGTTTCCACCACTTCTGGAAAGTTCTTATTTCTGGTTCAGACTGTAACCTAGGGTTCGGATTCAAGAGAACTTAAAATATTCAGTTTAACTATATATATTTACATTAGATCCAAACCAGAAAATACTAGATTTATGCTACCCTATAACTATAACGCCCCGACCGCCCTGCCGTGGGCCCTACGCCCACTTTCGGCTCGCAAGCCGAAACTTCTCGGCCCGCAGGCCCGAGACTTCTCTGGCGGTCGGTGCGTTAGTCCGGGAGGCTAGAAATGCATGTTTACTATCCCTGCAATCACCACGCGATCTTTCCCCGAGTTTTGGCCTCACTCGCCCGGTACTCGCCCGGTACTGGAAATGACTTCCCAGTAGGTCACCCATCCCTCGATTGCTCCAGCTCAAGCACGCTTAACTCTGGAGTTCTCTCAAGACAGGTGACCGAAAAGATAAGTGCACTTTGGTGACATAGGTAGTCAAATCAATTCTTTTAAGCCTCTCCGCATGCACCACATATTCTCAGACAATGCACCAAGCATTTCTAGAATCTGGGGTGTTACAATAACTCTCTAATTAATGTATTAAATCTTTAATCATTGGATTTCGTTGTATGTTTTGGGTTTTGGTAACTAAGACATCATTTTTTTTTTCCAAAAACAAAAAAAAAACTAAGACATCATTTTTCTTTGTAAACATGATCCTATATCATGACCGCTCTATATATTCGTTAGACATTAAAAGTACATGTGAGGGCCAAAGGCACATGTCACCAATATATTGAGAGAAATATATATCGAAATTAACCAATATTTTGGCAAACATCATGTCATTTTTCATGCATCACTACGATCATGATTTGATCATATCCATTATAGAAATTGTTGATATACTAGTAATTTACAAATACGTAACTTAAAAAGCACTTGCGGAAAATGTACTTATAGTGGGTTAGTTTTGAATCTTTTAATCAACAAAAAGGCATTTGACGGATTATAGGTGCAAAAGAAATTGTGAAATAGGAAGACAGAATCTTGGAATTCAAAAGAAAGATTTCAAAGTTTCAAAGATGCGATTATATTAATTAAAAATTAAAAATAATGATGAGAATAATGGTGGATAGGAGCACTCGACACATTCGATTATTTTCTCATCATAATTATATCCATCAGTACTACCACACTTTGCTCACATTTTCATTAATCTAAAAAATACATTAAAACCTCTATAAATTAATAACGTTGGGATCATAATATTTTATTAATTTAGCGAAATATTAATTTATCGAGAGATTAATTGGGTCACAAACTTAATTTAGAACTTAAAAATTGTATTAATTTAACGAGATATTAATTTATCGAGTACTAATTTATAGAGGTTATAGTGTATATTGAACGGTGATCGTATTTACCTCAGTTCATAGTTTTATTTATAATAATTTTCTCCTTTGTTAATTTGGACTGTTATGCTAAAATGTGGATCATAACTAACGTTGAAATTTAACATTACCGGTTTAATATTTGCATGTGTTAAGTAAATTTACTAATTGTAGTATACTGTTACACTAACACGGCTTTGGTATTGTATCTTATTCCACGTAAGAGGTATTCAAACTCTTATTCAACTAATAAGCACGTTAATTTGTTTAGTTGACCCCTGACGTTGCTTTTTTTTTATCGAAAAAAAACGGCAGGGGTCAACATGAACATCATGTATGCGAAAACGTTATAACTTATTCAATCTCAAATGAGTTGTAAGGGTAATCAACTATTAATTTTTTATATGGTTATCATTAACTTTAAGTTATAACTTATAAATGAATATCATTTTTTGTTTAAACATTTATGAATATCACGCACTTAACCTAAATACGTGGATCTTTGTATCAGGAGTAAATAGTTATACTAAGTAAGGTAAGCTTATAAATGTAGATTTTATTCATCATTCAAGATCTTGAACCCAACTATAAAACATCTATATTCATATTTGTCACATTTACTAAAATAATGTTTTTTTCTTTTGCTAAACTACTTTAATAATGTATCTGTTATACAAAATTGACCAACACAATCTAAAGTGTCAAGTAATTAAGTTCGAATGGTATGATACTATGATGTTCTCTATGTAGGCCAATTAGGTAAAAAAATAAATAGTATCTATAGAGATTATAGTCATCACTTACTACAAGTGTAAATACTCTACTTTCTTACTCATATTCATACCCTTTTTTCCCAACATTTAGGTGCACGAAACTCTCATTCTCGAAACTACTAAAATTTTCATAATTCATGTTTCTTCTTTTTGTTTCGACTCTCCAACACAAAACAACGCGTGGCATACCGACGAAATTCCACGTTATATGGAGGAACATAATGATGAACATTCTATATATATAATATATATATAAGCACTTAGGCAGCATAAATTCTTTCTAATTTTATAATCCTAAATGTGGTAATATCCTTAATAAATTATTGATCTATTACCACTTGAAGTAATGATGGTTTTGTTTTAACTTTCTGTTAGTATAATAATATCTTATATATGAGTGATTAAGTCGAACCCCAAAAGGTACGGAGGAGAAGACAAGCATTCGATTCTCTGTTTAGTTTTTATTCATCTTTCACTAACGATGGTGGAGAAAAAAAGAAAATACCCAACGAGCAAATATTGTCAAAATTGAAATAATTGTCATACATTAATTAATATATTCCTTACTTTTCATGGCTTATATAAGAAGACGACCAAACACAGATCAAAATGCAGCAGCAACTCCTATCATCACCCATCTCCTTTAGTTCTATTTTGCTCTTCTTTCTTTTCTTGTTCATAGCTTTGTAATAATACTCTTATTTCTCTTAAGGCTCAATAATAGGAGGTACTACCACTCATTTCTATCTATTTTCACTTTTATATTTAAAATTACCATCATAAATTAGTTCTTACGATAAAAAAATATAAATTGAAAGATGTTTAATCCGGATTCGGGTTCTCAACTTTAATAGACGAAAACTAAAATCTCTATTGGTTTTAATTCAAAATCAGATTTTAGTTACACATTCTTCATGTTTTTTTTTTTTTTTTTTTTGAACAAAACATACTTCATTTCAATAAACCGGTTTAAACCGGACCGTAAGATGGTACAAAAGCTAATGCGCTTTTTGCTAAAAGATCAGCCTCGACATTACTAGATCTAGGAGTGAAATCAAAAGATAAAATTCTTAGATTAGTTGAGAGATGTTTAAGATAGAGATGTTTTAGAGTGTTACATATTTTAATAAATTATCGATAACACTATATATATATCCGTTAAGTTCATTTTCTATTTATGCGAGTACACTATGATACTTTAACAAGAATTATTACGTAGGTGGTTTATTCACAAAAACATCATTTTAAACATCTTTTCATATTTTAAATCCATCTTTAAAAAACGGGAAGTGTACATGCCATGCATCAACTTTTGAAGAAATCTAAATTTTGTTTAGAGTACGTAAAAGGGAATTTTTTTGTAAGTAAATTAAAATAAATGGACTTCTAGACTTCTAGTATAGATAGATGTTACATGGGTCGAGAAACAAGTAAAACTAATATTGGTTTTCTTACTGATAACAGATGGGTGAAACCGCTGCCGCCAACAACCAACACCATCACCACCACGGCCACGGCCATCAAGTCTTTGACGTGGCCGTCCCCGACTCTGCCCCTCCGCAACAAGCTTTCAAATGCTTCGACGACGATGGCCGTCTCAAAAGAACCGGTTAGTAACAAACCAAAAATGTTAAACTTGTTCATTGTTTTACAAACGTTAATGCTGAAACGCAAACAAAAACGCGGCTTTTCTTGTCCAGGGACTGTTTGGACTGCAAGCGCTCATATCATAACCGCGGTGATCGGTTCCGGCGTTTTGTCATTGGCGTGGGCGATTGCACAGCTCGGATGGATTGCTGGACCTACAGTAATGCTTCTGTTCTCTATGGTTACTCTCTACTCTTCGACACTCCTTAGCGATTGCTACAGAACCGGCGATGCGGTCTCTGGCAAGAGAAACTACACTTACATGGACGCAGTTAGATCAATCCTCGGTACTAAATACATGAATGTTCTGTTTCTTGCTCTGCTTTTTTTGTGTTCGCAAGTATTAAGATGCTATGTTTTCTTATAGGTGGGTTCAAGTTCAAGATATGTGGGCTAATTCAATACTTGAATCTCTTTGGTATCGCTATCGGTTACACAATCGCAGCATCTATAAGCATGATGTGAGTTTTTTTTTTTATCTAGTTTCTTTTCGAACAAACGAAAATGAAGTAAAGGTTTTGACATTTTGGTTACTTGGATTGATCATACAGGGCGATCAAAAGATCGAATTGTTTCCACAAGAGCGGAGGAAAAGACCCATGTCACATGTCAAGCAATTCATACATGATCATATTTGGTGTGACAGAGATCTTGCTCTCTCAAATTCCTGATTTCGATCAGATTTGGTGGATCTCCATTGTAGCAGCTGTTATGTCTTTCACCTACTCTGCCATTGGTCTAGCTCTCGGAATCGTTCAAGTTGCAGGTAAACAAATAACTATGAAAAGACTCTCATAATCTTTACGAGGATTTAACATGCTAAATCCTGATTTGAAAATTTCTCAGCAAATGGAGTATTCAAAGGAAGTCTCACCGGAATAAGCATTGGGACAGTGACTCCAACACAAAAGATATGGAGAAGCTTTCAAGCACTTGGAGATATTGCCTTTGCTTACTCATATTCTGTTGTCCTAATCGAGATTCAGGTAACAAAACACAAAACCATAAATCATTCTTGTCCCAAAAGATTCAAGTACATTTTTAGGTTAAAAAAACCTTTCTTGGAACACAAGATTTAGTTCTGGTGTGTTTTAAGTCTTGATTTTCTTTGTTCTTGGTGTTCAGGACACCGTAAGATCACCACCGGCGGAATCGAAAACGATGAAGAGAGCTACAAAGATCAGCATTGCCGTAACGACTGTCTTCTACATGCTATGTGGCTCAATGGGTTATGCCGCCTTTGGAGATGCAGCACCAGGAAACCTTCTCACTGGTTTCGGATTCTACAACCCGTTTTGGCTTCTTGACACAGCCAACGCCGCCATTGTTGTCCACCTTATTGGAGCTTACCAAGTCTTTTCTCAACCCATCTTTGCCTTTGTCGAAAAATCGGTCTCAGAGAAGTTTCCAGACAGCAACTTGCTCACCAAGGAATTCGGAATCAAAATCCCCGGTTTTAAGTCTCCATACAAATCAAACGTTTTCAGGGTGGTTTTCCGGTGTTCGTTTGTCATTTTAACCACCGTGATATCGATGCTAATGCCGTTCTTCAACGATGTGGTCGGAATCTTAGGAGCGTTAGGGTTTTGGCCCTTGACTGTTTACTTTCCAGTGGAGATGTATATTAAGCAGAGGAAAATCGAGAAATGGAGCACGAAGTGGTTGTGTTTACAGATGTTAAGTGGTGCTTGTCTTATGATCTCTATAGTCGCCTTAGTTGGATCGATCGCCGGAGTAATGCTTGATCTTAAGGTCTACAAGCCCTTCTAGTCTACATACTGATGAATGATGATGATAAAGGACCATGAAGAAAAGAACGTTGGTGTGTAAAGTTTATTGTTTTATATTTAAGTATTTGGAAAAGAAACTGAAAAATGTGTATAATGTTAAGTTTCATTTCGTATGGTTTCATCTATGTAATAACATTTCAAAAATATGTTATATAAATTATAAATTGGCGTGCTTTTTATGTTCTCTATTACTGATATGTGAAGATGGTAAAATGGAATTTGAATCAATGATTTATATCAAAGTGAAGTTGAAAAGGAGCAATTTGGATGGTTTAGCATAAAAGAGAATCTCCTCAATAGTAAACTTAAGATTGTCCACCCAAAAAGAGAATAATTCCTCTTCTAATACACTACCTCACTTATCAGAAACATGTAGGGTCCTTGAATCTTAGAAATGATCAGAGAATCTTTGAAAGTATCTACAAGATAGGCACTTATCTGAAAACAAACCAGAAAGTTTCAAGGTTTGGTACTATTGCATCTAAAGTCAAGAGCAGAAATGTGAAAACAGGCCTTCTTTGTGCTCTCAACTATTCAGTAATTGAAGAGTACATAGTTTCTTACATATTCTTATTGAGACAATGAGAAAGATGCAGAGAGTTCCATCATCCAACAGATGCTTGAGTAGCTTTCTGCATTGAGTTTGTGCCGTTTGATGACGAAGCAGCTTCACGCTCCTGCCGAATTCGCTCTCTCTATAGAAAATCAACGTAAACGAAAGAGAAACAAACTTATGTATGTGGAAGATAACAATCGCAATAAGTAGTACTTATGAAGGAACATGTAATTCTGAATAACAGTTCAGGTACTGAGCGCTTGATGATAGGTACATCATGATCCAATTGATGTATTTACAAAATATGAGGTAGACTTCATACAACCAATGCAAGTAAGCGACTGGCGCAAGATAGTTAGCACTTAGCACCAAGAATCAACTCATGTCATGTGACCTCTTTCTGAGAAACAGACTTCGATTTAAATAGCTAACCGACTCAAACATTTAGTAATATGACTAGCTTTAAGTTAAATCTAAGCGAGAAGAGAAACTCATCTACGACATTATTCCTAGTCCTACTTGCAGCTGATATCATATTAACACACTATATGAACTGACCAGTAGCTCTCATAGACATGCATTTAGATGAACAAAATACACCGAAAAAAGAGATTTGAGTCGGAAAGAAACGATGGCTAATTACTCTCTCAAAGCATCAGAGCTAGTTACCATGATCATCAAATAGGAGAGTTAATCTACACACTTGGAGACACTGGAACACAGCTAAAAACAGAGAGTTAAATCAAGAACATACCCTTCTCTCCCAGTAAGGCAAGAAGCAGACAAAGTCATAGACTGGAGTAATGGTCTGCACCAACACAAAGTTTATTCCAGTGAAAAGCAACAGTCCCATCAAAGGCCTTGTTCTGTGAGGCATCTTTGATTAATTCCAACTCAAGAATCTTCAGCTCTGTAATCATTAGTTAAAACACCTCTCAAGTCTCAATCACTACTAGTATTAACCATAATGCTTCTAATCAAAAACATAATCAAAGCTAAGCATTTTCCCATACAAGAATCATTGGAGTTTGCTTCAAAAGACCATTAATAAAAAAAAAAACAGCAACACAGGATCGAAACAAGCCTAGTGATCTTGAAACAAAATCGAAATCACAAAAAGAAGTAATAACATGGAACAATTCGAGAAAAGGAGAATGGACTCACGTCGGAGATGCTAAGAAATCGCCGTCGACGAATCGGAGTTTTTTCTTTAGCAATTAGGGTTCCTTGTTTTATTTCCTTCAACGACGCCGTTTCATTAAGTGAAAGAATTTAACGGTGGATAAGTACGCAACGTGGCTACTTGTTCAGCCAGAACGAGTTTCCAACGTCCGATTCTTGCCACCTCTGCTTTTTTTTTTCTGGAGAAATAAAAAGCTTAATAAATTGAATAAAAACTGAAAAAATCTCGTTTAATCCGCCATTAACCACCTCTCAAGGTATCTCATAAGGTGACATTTCTGTTCTGTTTTCGATTATTCGCTCTTTTAAGCTTCGTTTTGGAATTTTCATTTTGATAATACTATTATCATAATAGCTATATACCTCGGAATCGTGTATTTTCGTTGTTATTGAGAAATCGTTTGATTTTAATTTAGAGGATTCATTTCAGTAATTTGCACTAGTTTGTGTTTCAAAATGTTTATTTTCTATGCAAACTTGTTTGGTTTGTGGAGAAATTTAGGCTTTCCTCAAGCATGAGAAGAGTATTTGGAGGTGTTGCTACAGGCAAGTATGAGAAAATCTTTTTCTAGTTCGATTCTTTGCTTAGCTATGCAATGGAGTTAATGTTGCATAGGTGTTGTTGTTTTCAGATTTGTTTCCGTTGCATAGTATGTATCAACCGCTATGGTCTAGAGGAAAATTGGTGATGTTGTTTAGAGGATGCAGACGGTTTGTGAGAACAACGTGTCACGTTTCCATCCCTGGTGTTTCTTTAGGAAATGAATTGAAAGCACCTCCAAGGTTTCTGAGGGATATAAAGATTGTTCCAGATGCTGATCCTCCTCATAAAGAAGATATCCATAAGTTGTGTCGACTTTTCGAGCAAAGGTTGATACTACTACTACTACTACACCATCTTTTTCACAAGTGAGAGCATATATGATATGTAAATCTATAATGGCTTTCTTCTTCTCATGTGCAGTTCGAGACTCACCATCTTGACCGGAGCTGGAGTTAGCACAGAATGTGGGATTCCTGATTATAGAAGGTTGTTATGTTTATTCATTTGATCAAGATTCTTGATTTCCATGTTCCTTTCCTTTACATCTCTGGTTCCATTTTGTTATAATTTTGACGAGTGATTATCTAGTGCAGTCCCAATGGAGCATACAGTTCTGGTTTCAAACCAATTACCCATCAGGTGATCTGAAGGCAAGATCTATGAATTCAATATGGTAATTAGTGGAAGCTTTGAAGCATGATGTTGTTGTCTTAATCTAGTGTCTACAACCTCTGTTCCACAGGAATTTATTCGATCAAGCAGAGCTCGTAGGCGGTATTGGGCAAGGAGTTACGCTGGATGGAGACGGTTCACTGCAGCACAACCAGGACCAGCTCATACTGCTATAGCATCACTGGAAAAAGCTGGACGAGTTAATTTTATGATCACTCAAAACGTTGACAGGTAAATCTGTCAGCTCTTATGTGGGATCTCTGATGGATGCGAAAATGGTTGTTGACTCTTCGCTCTCAGATTGCATCATCGTGCTGGAAGTGATCCACTTGAATTACATGGCACAGTATATACTGTTATGTGCTTAGATTGTGGCTTCTCTTTTCCCAGAGACTTGTTTCAGGATCAACTTAAAGCTCTCAATCCTAAGGTCAGTGTATACCATATAACCTGAATCAACTGATTTAGTATTAGATCTTGCAAGGTTAGAACATTATTGTTTCTACTGTAGTGGGCAGAAGCAATAGAAAGTATTGATCATGGAGATCCAGGATCAGAGAAGAGCTTTGGCATGAAACAAAGGCCTGATGGTGATATTGAGATTGACGAAAAGTTTTGGGAAGAAGATTTTCACATACCCGTATGCGAAAAGTGTGAAGGAGTGCTAAAACCCGATGTAAGATCAATTGGCATGAAATAGAGATATGCATTTTACTTCTGTTTCTTATTATGCTTTGGTTTTTCTCTAGGTGATCTTCTTTGGAGACAATCTCCCAAAGGAAAGAGCTATTCAAGCAATGGAAGTTGCGAAACAGAGTGATGCATTTCTCGTGTTGGGTTCCTCTTTAATGACAATGTCAGCTTTTCGCCTTGTCAGGTAATGCATGAGGATAATATCTGAAATGACTGTCCACTTTTCGCCTTGTCATGTAATGTGAGAGACTATCTCTACCGTGTTTCTGACTTTGCACATCATTGAGAAGCTTTTGATATAAATTTTTGCAGAGCGGCTCATGAGGCAGGTGCCATGACTGCAATTGTAAATATAGGCGAAACAAGAGCTGATGACATTGTTCCATTGAAAATCAATGCTAGGGTCGGCGAGGTAAGATCATAGCATTATCTCTTCCCTTTTCTTCAACCTTCAAGAACAATCATTCAATATTGGTTTGGTGCAGATATTGAACAGAGTTCTTGATGTGGGATCTCTTGGTGTCCCAGCTATCTAGGACATTGTCCGGATAAGACAATAGTCAATCAAGTGAACATTGGCAAGTGCTATGTAACATTTTTACCTACCAAAGAGTACTTCTATTTCACAATGTATCTCAATTTATAATTTCAACACCAAGTAATGAGTAATCATTCTTAAATCATTTGTAGTTTTAGCAGCATGTAAAGAGTAATCATTCTTAAATCTCATCTATTGACGTCCAACCAAAGCAAAATACATAGAGTCAATACACCGACTAATTTGACACATCTTACACTTGCAGAACATGGAGTTGTTCTGTCAAAAAAAAGACTCCGGCAAAGCCAAACAACAATTCATTCAAGTCATCTTCTACTCGACTTAACCTACCCGATTATACATAGTTTAAAAACCTAAGAAAGATCATTAAGCGCCTTGTCGATATCCCCTGCGTGGTTTCGAAGAGTGTTCCACTGCATTTCAAGAAAAAAATCAAAGTGTAAACACTCATGGGAACTGAACACATAATTCATAAACAATGGGAAGAGAGAGAGAGTGAGAGAAGTAAATACCTGATCCACGCTTAGAGAGATACCTGCAACATATAACAGATACTAATCAATAATCTTGCTAGCATGATAGTGCGAACAACGGAAAAACTAAGACGAGCATGAGATAGTGCAACTGTGCAAATCTTTATCAAACATTTTCAGTATCAACACTATACCGCTAGAACAAAAAGAAATCAGCCTACACCATCTCCTCTTATACCCCTCAAGCACATTTGCAGCCCGCACAATTGCCCGTTTTAAAACCCTAAAAACTGCAGTTAACATTAACGGCTGGATGTTTCTATTTCACAGACTAGATTGCAGAAACTTAACAAAGCAACACAAGATCAACTAAACTAACAGATGAGGAATCACATTACAAGCAAATGGTGAATTGTGAGAGCAAAGAGGAAACAACACTCAAAAAGAAGATAGTGAACAGAGAAAAAAATGTACCTTTCTTTCCAGGCAAAGTTTTACCATCCTTGACATAGAACTCACGAATGTCAATCCAAATTTTCCCATTCCAATTCCTCACAGAAACTCTCCTATTCTTAGATATCTGTAAACCAAACAACCAGTCATATAAACCCTAATTTGAGCAAAAACCCTAATTCACATAAAACACATTCACAAAATCAGAACTTTATCCAAACCCTACTACTCACTATCACTAAAGTAGATACGAGACTGAATATGTTATAGAAAGAGCGAAAGAGAGAGAGTAGACTAACATTGCAGACGACGATATCGTCAGACTCGTCGGAGGATTCTGATGGCTTTGCGGCTTTCTTAACCGGAGCTAGGGTTTCAGATTCGTCATCTGACCCACGAACATCCTCGTCTTTTCGTTTTCCTCTCGACGCCATTTTCTCAGACAAAACACCCTGTAAAAAAACCAGACCCAGAAAGTTCTCTTCAGACCAAACTAAACTACTAAACTTGCACGAACAAAAACAATCGAGGAAGTAACAAAATTGAGTAAACGAGAGAGAAACCTAGTCGTGACGCTGCACTTTCTCGGTGAAAGCTCTCTTCTTCTGCCAAAAAAATCGAGTCTTGAGAAGGGATTTGAGATTGTGAAGAAGGAAAATGAAACGCCTTTGTTGCTTCACTCCCGTTTTTATGTAAATGCGTTTCACCGATCACGCGCTGTTGTTGCGCGTGTGATTAAATCACAACTATGACACCTGTTAGATTCGAAACGCGATTTTAAAACGCGCGTCCAAACATAAAGGCCAAAGCTTTTTTTAGCTTTTGTGGGGTTTGTGAACTGTTTGATCCAAGTTTTGGGAGACTTGGTTTGAAACTACAATTCTCAAAGTTTTGTTCTTTTGTTTGTTGGAAAAGATGGGGAATTTGTTTGTGAAGAAACCAAAGATCACGGACGTTGATCGAGCGATTCTCTCTCTCAAAACCCAAAGACGCAAGCTTGGTCAATACCAGCAACAGGTTTTTGATTCCTTCCCTTGCTTTGAGATATTTGTGCCACGAGCATTTCTAGGGCTTGGTCTTGCTCGAAATTAATGTATTTATGGAATCTGAGATTGTGAAAGTAGTTTGATTGATTCACCATTAGTCAAGAAGGGTAAAGGTTACTGATATATGAAACAATTAAAGAAATCTACTTAGCTGAGGTTTTGGTTTGTTCTAGATTGGACTAAAATTGTCCATATTGTTGAAAGAGTTTGCATTTGGAATCCGTATTGGATCCAGTTTGTGATTCTTATGTGATCATTGGGTGCTAGATCAGTTTGATCGCTGAGAAGTGGAATGTGTTTGCAGTTTTATGTCTTGTTGTCCTAAGGTTTACCTTATCTGTCTTTAAACACCTCATCTCTTTTAAACCCTTCTTTGTAGCTTGAGAAAGTTATTGAAGCTGAAAAGCAAGTGGCAAGAGACTTAATCCGTGAGAAGCGGAAAGACAGGGCATTGTTAGCGTTGAAGAAGAAGCGGACGCAAGAAGATTTATTGAAGCAAGTTGATCAGTGGGTTATCAATGTCGAACAACAAGTAAATTTACTTGACCCCTTCTTCGCATTTCACTTTTCCATTGCGTTCTTTGATGCTGTATAAACAGAAGTATCTTTCTCTTCTTTGATACCTGATTTAGTCTTTTGAAGAAATCTAAGCATGCATATTTTCCAACTTGTTGTTTGTGACTCAGTTGGCAGATATCGAACTTACAAGCAAGCAGAAAGCAGTCTTTGAGAGCTTAAAGCAAGGTAACAGTGCTATTAAGGCGATTCAGAGCGAGGTCAATCTTGATGATGTTCAAAAACTAATGGATGATACTGCTGAGGCCAAGGCTTATCAGGATGTAAGTTAATAATCAACCCTTGGTGTTCCTTTTTGTTTATGCGGTTCGCTCATAGTTGTAATAACGTGTAATTTAGCCTAGCTTTTTCTTGTCTGTTTTCTTCATGGTCTTGAGTATTTTTTCTGATTTATCTAACTGATAAAACACTTGGGATGTTAGGAGCTGAGTGCCATATTGGGTGAGAAACTATCAGCAGAAGATGAAGAAGATATCTTAGCAGAATTCGACAACCTTGAAAATCAGGTATGTTACAACATTGATTCTCTCGTTTCTCGGATAAAAACGTTCCTGAATTATGAACATATTGCTTGTCTCTATTGGTATTTGGAGTACCATTTTACTTTGTGATAATGTTTTGTTTGTTTGTTTAAAGCTCATTGATGAAGATATGCCTGAAGTGCCTACACCAGAGCTCGTACCTGAGAAACTGGATCTCCCTGATGTGCCAACAAAAGTACCCGTCGTCACCAATGCAGAAACCGCTCCAACAAAGAGAAAAGGTTTTTCTTCTCTTTCTCCTCTGTTGTGATGTGTTTGTAGTAGTAACAACAATTGCTTCATACAAAGAACCTTAGACTCAGACATGCTTTTGTTGTTGCAGTTCTTGAAGAACCTTTGGAAGGTTGATTCAAAAGAGAAGAATCTTATGCGACTATATGGATTATTATCATTCTTTGGACTCTCTTTCTTCTAATCTCTTGAAGAAGCTCCTTGTGTATTCTTTTCTAACTCCTGCACCTTGTAAAGAACATAATTCTTGAAATCTGAAAAAGCAAAATTGTTGATCTTGTTATAGATGTTTTGGTGGTTTCTAAAACCGATTCAGAGTCTTTGACATAAACATATCAAAGTAATGACGTTTAGGCTCAGTGGGAGTTTTTGGTTGTATAATTTGGTTAAAATTGTAAATTTGACTTTAAATCAAACCAAATTAATCTAAATTAAATTAGATTCGGTTTTAGTTTTAATCTAATGAAATTACCTCTTCTACACCACAAAGGCACAAAATCATATACAGAAAGTAGTATATAAAACACAACTGCAACTACCAATCTCACGATCTGGGTTTTGCAATAAAGTTAAAAGGGTTTATAGGGTTTAAGGCGCTATGGAGCTCTGAGCTTCATTTTTCGTTCTTACACTAATTTCTCAACGGCTTTTGCGAAATTCAGGTACCTGTTTAGGTTTTTGTTAAGATCGCGTTCGAGTTGTTCATGATTTTGAAGAATATAGAAGAAATGGGTGATTTGTCTCTGCTTGTAATTTCTGTGTTTTGTAAGCCATAGATCTCTACTAGATACATGCATAGAAAGTGTTTGTGGAAATGCCTTAGTGAGGTTGATTTGAATTTCATAGATCTCGCCTCCAATTTGGTTTCTTGGGGTTGTGCAAAGGTTACAGGTTTCGTTCCATTATCCTCAAAATCCTTAGAAATTGTGGATCCCAAGCGAAAATTTTCCCAGACTTGATAAAGTCTCAAGTTTTTTGGTTTCACAAGTAAAAAATGGATAATCAAATTCTTGAAATTTCCCAACTAAAAGTATAAATCTTTTATATTGCTTTTATTCATATGTTCTTAGTTCATTTCATTCATGAGCTCAGTGTAGATCCTATGATTTGTTTATGCTTTGAGATAGATTTCAAGTAAGAATCCTAAAACATGAACTGTTCTTGCTAATTATCTGTTTTGTTGATTCCCTTTGGAATTAGGGACTGACTCTTTGCCTTTCCTTTCTTCAATGTATAAGGCTATAAGCCCTCGTCTTTTGCGTGATCTAAGCTCGTCTTCTTTCTTTTGCTTTGTTCTGTTTCAGGCTTAGTCAGAAGTTGATTTGTGATTTGAGATGGCGACAGAGCAGAGCGGAGTAGAAAGTCAGGAGAGCCAACCAAACCAAATAGCTCCTGGTTTTGTAGGAGCAATTGAAGGACAATACAAGAAACTCAGAGATCACGCTGAAGCTTATCCGTACGTGTGGGGTTCTTACATTGTTGTCTACGGCGGTCTTTTCCTTTGGACTGGTTATCGATGGAGGAAGCTGAGGAGAACCGAGGATCGAGTTCGTGGTCTTCAGGCGAAACTTCGGAAACTCGTTGAAGATGAACAAGCAGCTTTAACAGCTTCTAAGTCTGCTCAATCAATCGACAAGTCTTCTTCAGGTTCTGATAAGAAAATGCCTTAATTAGTATCTTAGAATCAAAACCATTGTCTTTGTTATACTTTTGTTGAGGTTAGTTTCTTCCAACCGAATCAATATTCCCGGGGTTTATCTGCTTTGTTATTTATCTGCGTAGACAAGTAAAATTCATGTATATGAATGAAGAAGAAACGCGGAAAAGTTGAAACGCTAAAAAGTCATGTTAAGCGTTTGTTCTAACAAGAGGCCCCAGTATTTTGTTTGCGTTTATGTTTGTGTTTGCATTTCTATGTGATCATAGCTTTAATTAGTAGTTTAGAATCAGTTGTAGTCTTAGTTTCTTTCTTCAAACTGAATTAACAATGCATTACCGCGTTTAACTATGTTTTGTAAGTTAAAACTTTTATCGGTATATATCTTTCTTAACTAAAGTACATGTACATTTTGATTTGCATGACTGTAAAAGGTAAGAAAACGTTGAAATGTTGAAACGCTAAAAAGTCATGTTAAGCGTTGTTGTTCTAACAAATGGAGTTTCTGGTGCATTGTAACGCTCCCGCTGAAGTTGTGAGTTCTTTAACGGTTTTAGCGTTTGCGACTGTGAACCTTTGATCTGGACCGTAATTGGGTCGAGCTTTTCCAACACCTTTGCGTAAACCGAAACAAGCTCCATTCTCGAAGTAATCATTCACTGAGTAGAATTTCCATTGCATTATATCTCCTTTGCTATGTTTCTTCCAAGTTATCTATAACACAAATACAAATTTGAATGTTAGATAAGAAGAAAATGTTGTTTTCGTTTTGTCTTTCGCAATCTGCGACTTGATACACACCTCTTTGCTTCCAGATTTTGGTGCGACGAAATAGTTTGATTCGCTTTTTACTCGAGGGCTCATGCTTCCTCCAATTGCATATTGAGTCCATCCTTGGTAATAGTTATTCGTGACATGAGCATATCCATGCCTCACTCTACATATCACATAGTCCATCAAAATTAAAAATCCAAATAATGAAATAACAGTAATGAATACAGATTAGTGTAGGATCCGGTCCAAGATTTTATATACCTTGGCATTCTCTGGTTGCAATTAGGACCAAAGTGGTTAAACACAACAGTGACTCTCATGTCTTTGTCTCTAACATAGCCATCATCATGTCCAAGAAGCATGACCTTGTCTTGGTTCCTAAACCAATTGTTAGACACTGTGACGTCAGTACTTCCTCTTGTGACGTCTAGTAGACCATCTTCACAATCATAAAGCGTGTTGTGGTCAATCCACACTTTCTTAGCCGCGACTAGCCTGATCGCGTCGCCGTCGACTTGTCCAAGTTGAATGATTTTTGAGTCTGGTCCCATCACTGAGCTTGGTGGGTGAGCTTTACAATCATGGATCTTAAGTCCATGAATGACCACATCCGTGGCTTTATAGACAATGAGACAAGCAGGACCCGAGATGTGAACGCTAACACCGCGACCATCGAGTGTCGTGAAGCTGCTGATTAGAAGGGGTTTATGAAGTTTGATCTTCATGTTTCTTTTGAATGTGATCCATTTTTTACCTTTGATGAGTGTTGCTCCGTATCTTAGGGTTCCGGGTTTAGGGTTTAAAGGATCATCAGAAGGGTCGGTCACTTTGTATTGTGTAACTCCTTTACCTATATTTCCCAACATTTTTCCGGCAAATCCAACCGAACACCGTGCAAGCTGATTGCGGTTTCTACGCCAATGCGGGTTTGGTCTCCAGCATTTGTCCATCACATTCAGTTTCGTGGCCTCCAAGACATTTGCAACAAACAAAACGATCAAGAGTTGAATCAATGCAATGTTCAAGAACCTAACCATGATTCTTGATTCGAGATGAGAATCAAGATTCAAGAAAAAGGTAAGGTTGAGATATATGATTACAAGTTGTGTTGTTTTGAAGAACTGAGTACTAATACATGGAGTTTATATATGGTAGAATCGAGTTTGTTTATATTTAACCCAAAAAAAGGTTTGTTTTTATTTCTATTTAGTGTGAGTTCTTAGAGCACTTACGAAGTTGTAAGTTGTAACAACTTGAAGCTAACTTCTAATTAGTACAAAGGAAATAGTGGAACTGTTATTTTATTTTATTTTTGTTATGAACAACTCGTTTTTCCTTACTTTTGCTATATTTAGTATTGAAATGTTTAGTTTTCATGCTTTGCAGTGAAGTTAATTCGATTCAAAAAAATACATTTAGTTCTTTGCTTCTTTGCAGCTGTTTAAAACAAAAATTCAATAGAAATCATAGGTCTTATTGATTAATGTATAAAAAGTGTCTTCTTATGAAACTTCCACGAAACTTGTTTAAGTATTAACAAAGACCAAACATTAAAAAAATGTCTATATTGGATAAATAATTCACAATATTATACTCATGACTTGAAGCTTTCTTCAAAATTGTTTTTCGTTTGATCATGTCTTATGAGAAGGAGCTTGCTGCTGCAAAGAAAGCTGTCTCTCTTGCCGTTCGTCTCAGCCAAGTAAGTTAACCAACTCATTAATCCATATTACTATTACATATGTTGATTAGTAATAGACAAAATTAGTGACATGATTGTTTTGATTGTGGTGTTGATCAGGAAGTGCAGAAGTCTCTGTTGCAGTCAGATGTCCGGACAAAATCTGACAAGAGTCCGGTTACAGCTGCTGATTATGGTTTAAGCCATTCCACAATTCTGTTATGAAAATCGGTTTTGATTTCGAATCTCAGACATAATGATAAATGCAGGTTCTCAAGCTGTGATCAGTCTTGTATTGCAGAGAGAACTTGACCCTGAACCACTATACTTAGTTGCTGAAGAGGTAAGCAAAATTTATAAAGAGTCTCTAATGATCAATCAAATCATACCAACACAAAAGTCTAAATCTTTCTCTGTTATCTTTTGCAGAATTCAGAAGATCTGCAAAAGAATGGCTCCGAGGCCTTTCTAGAAAGCATCACTAAGCTTGTGAACGATGCTCTGACTTCTGATGAGTCTTACGCCAGTTCTTCTCTCTCGACGGAAGATGTGCGGAAGGCGATAGATCACGGGAGGTCACAAGGTGGTTCTGATGGTCGCCACTGGATTCTTGATCCTATTGATGGCACTAAAGGGTGAGAAAGTCTTGAAACTCACTATAGAAATATCTTATCATTTTTGCTCTAACCTGCAAGTTCTGCTTTATAGGTTTGTAAAAGGAGAGCATTACGCCGTGGCATTGTCATTGCTTGTGGAAGGCAAAGTTGTGCTCGGTGTCTTGGCTTGCCCCAATCTTGAGAATCACAAATCTTCTTCTTCAGATAAAACTAGCTGCCTATTCTTTGCTACAACGGGAAAAGGAGCTTACGTGCAATCACTTGACGGCGACTCTCATCCCCCAGAGAAGGTATTATCAGCATTCAATGTTCCCTTAGGGCTTGTTTTCACTTTTTGGGTGTCCTTAAAACGTAGCGAAGAAAATGTGTTAACAGGTGGAAGTGAGCAACATAGAGAATCCTGAAGAAGCAACCTTTGTCGAATCATCCCAGCAACCAATTCCTATGCATAGTTCCATTGCCAAAGTATAATATATTTTGCTTATATCTAGTTTGCTTCAAGCCTAACTAACAAATGTATTATTCTTTTCACTAAACTTGCTCTCTCCACGGTACGCAGAAACTTGGGATCAAAGCGTTACCTCTAAGAATCCATAGTCAAGTGAAGTACGCGGCTCTAGCCCGAGGAGACGCAGAGATATACTTGCGTTTCACTCTCGAAGGGTACCGTGAGTCTATATGGAACCATGCTGCTGGTGCAATCATCACAACAGGTATGCACTGCATAAGAATTTTTGCTCAAAAGCACATTTCACTGCAAAGTTAGTACATATTCAGACACAACCGGTAGGACTTTAAACAAAAGGTGTGAGCAATAACCTTGTGCAGAAGCTGGAGGCGTAGTTTGCGACGCTGATGGGAATCCTCCCGACTTCTCGAGCGGGGAGCATCTTAATCTCAAAAGAGGGATCGTGGTTAGCACCAAGAAGCTCATGCCACGGCTCTTGGAAGCCATCAAAGAATCCATAAAAGAGGAGATACCTAATCTCTGAGACACATCTGAAACTGTACTGTCTAAAATGGTAACTGATGTATATCACAGATTATGAAGAAGTCGTATGCTTTTGAGAAATGATTTAGAATTCGAGTCACAATGTAGATAATCGTTTACATTTTATTACATAAAGCAATAGCTAAGACTCTACCTAAAGAGGAACATCTGATGGGTAATCTTGTGGGTGACTTTTGATCGTCTGCCTCACCAGAAGTTCCTGTTCCCTGAGGTTAGAAGGAGGAACATCATAGACATCTGTAAACATGTTCTCCAGATTCGGTTTCTCAGTCTTCTCTGCAACCCGGAGTGCTTCTAACATCTGTTTATAAGGATTAAGAAGGATCGGATAAATCAGCATATATAAACCGAAAATGTTTCTTCTACAATGCTCATGATCCAGATTTTTTTGTTACCTCTTTCTTGATTCTGCTTCTCAGATCTAATTCCATTTCATCACTCCACCAACCCTTACTTTCAATCCAATTTCTAAACCTAGACAGTGGGTTTCTTGCTTTATGCCACCACTCTATCTCTTCTGCAGAGCGATATTTAGTGGAATCATCTGATGTTGAATGGTGTCCTACGCGGTATGTTAAGGCCTAACATGCAGAAAAATGGATTTGGACTTAATTTGTGTTTTTTGATGTTGCATCTATTATCTACAACAGAATAAGATCAACTTTACCTCTACCAGGATTGGCCTCTGTTCTCTAATCGCCATTTCACGAGCAGCATGCACCGCACTGTACATAGCAAGCGCGTCATTTCCATCCACGCGTACACTTCGTATACCATAAGCACGGCCTTTGACAACTACACCATCACCTGTTGGCCATTGTGTTTACAAAGGCAAATCGAAAGATGAATTAAATAAATGTAAATCATCCAAAGGAAAAGAAAGCGAGTTACTTCGGAACTGATCTGAGGTGGGAGTACTGATTGCCCATCCATTGTTCCGGCAAATAAATAAAACAGGAGCTTCCATAACTGCTGCAAAATTCAAAGCCGCATGGAAATCACCCTACCAAAAATATTGGTCTGATTAGTCGTCTGAGAGTTTTCAGTTTCAGTAATTATAGTGATGCATAATATCTGAAAGGCTCGAGGATATTGCAAACAATGATACAAAATTCATGATCCATTGCCATATGCCAGCTTAAAGCCTTTAGTATCATCAGGTTCTCAAAAGCCAAATAGAACTTCGAAAGACCAACCCAAGTTATGTTATTTACCTCACTCGTGCCACCGTCACCAAAATATGTGACTGCACATGCATCCTTGTTGTCCATCTTTAACGAATAAGCAGCACCAACCGCGTTTGGTAACTGCGTACTGGAGGAGACAAAATATACCTTGAGCAACAATGCAACATAAACCAAGGGAGATTATAAGAAGGGGATCTCAGGCTATACGCGATTGTCGCAGAAACAGTAAAATAATTGAGCTTGTTAGAGCCATAGTGGATTGGCATCTGCCTGCCTTTTCCATAATCAGACTTGTTCCCAAAACACTGGTTTGCAAATTCTTGAAGGGTAAAACCACGCCATAATAGAACACCAGGCTCTCTATACTGCAAGTACAACAAAAAGTCGCTCAATTTACCAATCTTCCTATGTCACAAGGATTCACTAAAGTTTTCATTCGAAGGAGTTGCAAAGTAGCTAGACATATGTAGGATACTTTCATCTACCAATATGCAAATACTGTAAAAAAAAGCACATTGTAGCAACATTATATATATATGAGTGTGCAATTATCAAAACCTGAGGAAAGATAACATCATCAGGGGTGAGAGCTGCAGCAGATGCAATATTAATGGCTTCTTCCCCGATCGCAGTAGCGTAAAAGGAAAGCCTCCCTTGTCTTTGAGCTTCGTAAAATATGTTATCCATTATTTGAAGAGTAACCATATCGCTATATATCTTCACCGCAACTTCCTCGCTGATCTAGACACGAAGAAAAAATCGAAAAAATCTCACTTGATTTATTCACAAAAAGGAGTAGATTGATTCTTGGTCATTTACTCTACCTGAACAAACTGACTGTTGGTGATTAGTTGACCATTGTCATCAAGAACACGGTAACAAGGTACACGCTCTTTACTGGATTCTGATATGAATTGAGGCTCAGGTGTGTAAGCTACTTTGCCTCCAGGAAAATCCATGACCTGAAACATTGCAAGTTCCATACAAATTCTTGAGACTGAATCGGAAACATAAACACAACAAGAAATCTAAAGGTTCCTTGAAAAAAAAAAAAACCAGAAAACTAGCAAATTACTAATTTAAAAAGATCAAGAACAGAAGTAAAAATGGAAATGGTAACAATGCATGGACCTGATTACTGGAGTCTTCGAGCTGACCAATACTCGAGAGCTTCTCTGCAATGGTGTTACAAAAACGACTAATTGGAGTCTGAGAAACTCGAAGCGGAGAATCATTCGGTAGATTTTGTCGGAGATGACGAGTCGTGTGGCTTGGAGAACCGAAGCCGAAACAGAGGCTATGTCTGAGAATGTTGAAGAAAGTCGATTTCGATGTAGAAGATCTCAAACGCATAGCCATTTTTGGTTTCTGGGATTTGATCGAATTGAAGATTTTTGCAAATGAGAAAATTGATTTGAGAGTGACACGAAGAAGATGATGTGTAGAGTGTGCTAGTTGAGAGTATTTTTGTTTCCGTACAAATTTGATTCCTTAATTTAATAAAATGGAATCTTTGCTATCAAACCACGATTACGGCCATCGTCAAACGCAAACGCAAACGCAAACGCCAAAATTCGCGATCAGGATCGTGACTCCAAGCAAGACTAAAACAGGCCAAGACTATACAATGGCCAACCAAAAAAACTTTTTAACTTCACTTCATTTATCGCTAATCACACCATCAATTCACGTTTGGATCTAAACAGCGTTTTAGAAATGAGCATTATCAAAATCCAACATTTAGACACAGAGCACGAGCTAGAAATCAGAATGAAACTTTTGCATATACTACAAGAGATATGAAGCTTCTCTTGAGGACTAAATTTTTCATAGACAGATTAATATCCAATCCAGCTTATATTCACAACAAGTTATGCTCGCAGATTAACACATGAGAAAGGAATGGACAAAGTAAAGACAATTGAGATCTTCCTCTTAATACCTACATCAAGGATAAACGAGAGAGATAGAGGCTTGTGGGATCTAAGCCAAACCAGACAAGCCGAGACGATCAGCGACGTTGTACATAACCAGCTTATCCCAAACAGGGCCAAAAAGTTGTTCACCTCCTATCGAGAATGTCAATGCCCATGCAGAAAGAAGAGCTGTAAAGACACTGAAGCCAATTGCTGATGGAACAACATCTACAACAACAGAAGATTTCAAAGGTGTAAGAGAAACAAAATTTAAATCAGAAGCAAAGGCATCATCATCCAAAACAAGAATGGTCATTAACTCTATACAGAATTTAGATTAAGCATATCAAAGCTAGTCGTGACGAGGGGGAAAAATTCAACGAACCACCATTTTTAGAGTAGTGTCTACAAGATCATATAAGGATCAACTGTACGTATAATCATTGAACAACCTCATTAGCTACGAGATTATCAGACACTCCACATTTACTTATTCTGCTAATTTCTTGAATCTGCACTAAAATTCTACCTGGAAAGTGAAGAACCTTATGATAAAAAGTACTAAGTATACATTTTTCAAGATACATAAGCAGAAAATTTCTGCTTCCAGTGAATCTAATGGAGCATCTACACACTAAATATCAAAGATCATCAGAATTTCGGAATAAAAACCAGCAAGATTGTAAGGATTCAGATTATCTAATGCCAGATCAAAATATCCCAATCAAAGATCCAAATTCTCGGAATACGAACAAAATCGAAAAAGGAATTTGTACAATCTGGAAAGCTTACATTTGCGGATTCGAGGGAAAGATCGAGAGTGACGAAGAACAGGCCAGAAGTAGAAGCAATTGACAAACCAAAGCCAAGGCAAGAGAGCGAAACCGAACTTGTAGAATCGACGAGCGTAATCCACCGATCCTTCTTCCGTTAAACCCAACGGACCATCGATCGTTGGCCAAACCTGCGCAGAAGAGATTATATTCGACAATGGGTTCGGAGTCGGGTTCCGATTGTGGTTAGGGTTCAGATTTGGGTCGTCGCTTCGTGAAGCCTCCATTTTTGTTCAGCCACTAGCGAAAATAGAAAAATACTTACGACTGATAAAACCAATTCTTAAGTTGAACACTGAGGAAACGACGTCGTTTCTGTGTAGCACTTGTGAAATATCCACAAATCCCATTTACTGAAGTGTGAATAAACTTGCAAATTTTTCTTGATTTTGAATGAAATATATCTACCTATAGAGAGTTCTTCTGGACCTTTTGATAGGAAATATTTCTCACAAAATCTGCTATCTTCAAAGAAATTCCACAATGTTTAAAATTCATTTAAATCGATGAATCGATGAGCTTTTGATACTACTACTCCATGCTATTTTAATACTCAAAATGTTCTTTTTAACATCAATAACAAATAGTTATGGACTTGAAGCTAGCTGTTAACGGTCTCCAATCTCCATAGACTCGTGTGACTTGGATCAGATCCAGCTTCCAAGTAATATCTTCTCCATTGCATTCCAAAATAACATACTCTGTCTTAGCTTACATGAGATTGTTTGGCTAGCCTTCTATACAAAATCAATCGGAAGATATCAAACAACCCGCCAGTCTACTTCGAAGAGATAAGTATACGATACGATCCATCAAACCTCAAGCTATTGAGCATAGAACCATGAAGCTCCAATCTCTGAACATTTATGCTCAGTCATCATATCAACACACCAGTCCCACTAGAGATTTCTTCATCTTCGTCAACAAACTCGAGCGTTTCACCGTAATACTCATGAGCATCTTGCCTAACAATAGCCGATAAACCCATTTCGCCATTGGACTCAAGACCTTGGACTAGAGTTCTAAAGGAAACCCTATCAGGCTCATACCCTATAGATTGCATAAACGCATAACAGTCCATGACAAGATCAAAAAGCTTATGATTAAGAAGAATCACTAAAAGAGTGTTGAAGCTTTCAATATCAGCCATTAAACCATTTTCTGATTTCATTTCAGAGTAAAGATAATTGACATCTTCAAACAAACTATTATCCGCCATTACTGTGATCATATCTGTGTACATTCTTACTTGAGGCTTGTACCAATACTCTTTTCGAATCTCTTCAAAAACCTAAAAAACAATTCCAAATTGAGATAGAACACAGCAAAATCATGATCTCGAGAGAGAGAGAGAGAGAGAGAGAGGGAAGACGAACCTTGAGAGCTAGAGAACACTCGCTCTGACGTAATAGTTCACGAAGAACAGCAACCATGTCGAATTTCAAAAGCCGACGGAATTTGGATTGAATTACTCGATTAAGCATCTCTGAGGAAGAAGAAGAAGAAGACGTGGGAGAAGAAGAAGAAGGAGGAGGAGGAAGAAGAGGATTGGCTCGTTTCAGAGCTTGAACGGCTTGAATCGCTTCGATACTGAGCATTCGACCTCTCTGTAATGGTTTTCTGTTTTTGCTACGGTCTCTCATCTTTATCACCATAGCTCGCCGGAGAATCGGAATCCGGCCAGCGACACCACGGTTTACCGTAAATCCGAGACGGAGAATATCCTCGCCGCAACTTCGCAGTCCAATCCCTTCCATATTCGCTATGTCTCTCTCTGTGTGGTGTGACAAAAGGAAGAGCAGAAAATGGCAATGGAGTTTTCGAGAAATGACAATAATACCCTTTGGGTTTATCTTGATTTCATTGAAACCCTGAACCGGTTATAGCTGCCGTCCCAAATAAAACCGGTTTGTGTTCAATTTGTTATAGTATTAAACAACACATTCAGATGTTCATGATCAAACGAAATGTAAAAATTACATGTTGAATTCAAGAACCAAATCCGATTGGATTCTAAAACACTAGTAAAAGAGAAAACTAAAACACCATCATACCTTAAAAGGAATTCGGAATCCATAAAAATGTAAAATCTCCAATGTTAGAAAATGTTAATTACTAATCTTCTTTGCCATATTCTTCTTTCACCAACTGTGAACCATTTTCATTTCCTCCATCAAAACTAACCTGAAAACAGTTTTAAAGCAACAAGTGTAAAAACAATACATTTTCAAGTCCTAGAGAAACAAAGACTTGGTTGTAAAAGTTACCATTTGACTTCAATTGTTTCCCATAAGTATGCAAACTCTCTTAGTTAATCCTCACAACACAAAGCTGCAAGTTTTATGCTCTCACCTCTGCTTCTTCTAAATATGGACTTATCACCATGACGGGTCATTTTGAATCTTCTGCAACTGGATGTTTTGAACCAACATCTTCATCTTCTGCAGGTTGTGAGCTAAAACTATCCCCTTCTCTCTCTGCAGTTTGCTTCTTCAAATCAACGTCTTCGGTATGTGCTTCTTCTTGAACCTTGGGATCAAGTTCTTCAGCCCTTCCTTGTACAAAAGTTTCGCCATATTCTTCTTGTTTAACGTCTGAAAGCTTATGAACATTGTCTCCCTCACCTTGTAGAGCTCGGAGCAGATCATCGACGCTTCTGTCAGTTTCGCTTTTCGTTTGAACATCTGAAGACAATGTTGTATGATCCTCAGATTCCTTAGACGCTTGTAAGGGTGAAATGGATGGAGCTAAAGATGTTGTTGCATCACCCAAAGGTTTGGAGAGGCAAACGTATTTTAAAACGAGCTGTTTATAATTATCTAGCAAGCCTTCAACATCTCCTATCCTTAAATCACCAGCATTGGCAAATATGTAAGGATATTCCTGAAAGATTTTGCTCGCCTCGCTGCTATTGTTCATAAGCGTGGCAGCACCCTTGTTTTCCAAATCCGAAATGGATTCAGCTTTCTTTATTGGTGTTTCACTATTCGGATTCAGTAACTCATTGGCCCCAGAAAGACTATCATACGACTTTGCATGCAGAAGTGTGTTTTCCCTCGGTGCATCACGAGGGGGTGGTGCAGCGCCGTGGTCAGTTTGATTAGACACGCTTCCCAAACCAGAAAGACGTGCCCGTGCAGATTCCATTTTCTTCTCAAAGTCATCTTCCTCCATCGAAAGGGATTTTGCATCAATATTTGAGATGAACGACTCTGCAGAGAGAACATTTGTGAAGAAGTAGGCAGCTTCGCCAACCAGTTTAGATTCACGCCTGTATCTTTGTATATACAACAAGTTCGAGTGAAATTGTGGAGGGTTAGCCTGGAAAGACATAGTACATAATGATCATTAGTAACTGTAATTGCACAATCCAAGCATAAGAGCATGAAATACGCATACGACATCAGAAACTAGCATGCATAAATTGTTCAATCCTTCACATACATACCTTTATGGTAACATAAATCAGAACAGGAAGAAACTCGTCTGCTCCAGGTACATTCTCATTTGAAGAAACTGAAGCATTGAACAGTAAGTTATTTATCACTTTGCAGCAGCTAAGGAGACACATAAGTTTATCACGAGGAGTTTTGTACATATTTATCTTCTGGAGCTCTTTTTGAGCGAGCTGCCAAATAGGAGAGGCAATATCACAAGTAAGAACCATTACTACAAAGAAAAATAGAACACACTACTGAGAACTATGTCAGACTAAATCAGCTTACCAGCCATGATGTCTCATTTTGAAAAGTTGGTTGAATATCCAAGTTTTCAGGAGAAATGAATTGCTGAACCAATGACATCTTCTGAGAGAGTGCCTCATCGGCTATAACATCCTCGGTGTTTGATGCAAATACCCGTGTAAATAACTTTGTCATGACATACTTCTCTAGTCCCTGTGTATACAAAAGAAGCAATGATTAAAGCAAGAAAGATAGAATCCAGACAGAAAGATAAAAGCCAGAAAAGGAAGATGAATAACTCACATCTACTGCACCATCCAACTCCTCCTCAGAACAACCGGACCAAAGTGAATGAGACCTGAAAGCAGCCTCCATTTTGGTAAAGAACTCCTGAACTGCATTACAATCTTTTTCAGGGTCTGGCGCATTGTTCGAGAACGATACAATGAAACTGCAACATCAAAAACTTGCACAACTCAACAAAACCGTATCTAACACATCTTATGAAACTGAACAAGAAACTGTAGTGACCAACAACTGATAAACTACTGCAACTTCAGTGTAACCAGATCTAGATTTCGCCATAACAAGAAATCTACTTCAAGTTTATATCAAATCATAGAGCTAACAAGATCATAAATAGAGTTAAACCACAAACACTATGCACAAATAAGATCAGGACATTGACTCATAACCAACAAAAGCTATTCATAAGCAATGTAAGCAATTAAGTAAGAATCTTGCTCACATGTATCACTGAGAGCAATTAGACCAAAAAACACAAACACTATTGCACATCCACTTAAGTTAAGAGAGAGACACACACATGTATCAGCATCTGCACCGAAACAGGGAAAGAGAGAGAGAAAGAGAACCTTTTGATGGATTTAACGAGATCTCCAGCGGAGGGTTTACGCATCCGCTCAAGGAAATCATGTACCCCTGAGAAGACATCTGAGTTCTCCATCGACGATGATCACCACTCAGATTCCGTAAGATCGTCGTCAATCAAACTTTAAATCTCCGACCGATTCAGTAGCGAGAGAGCAATGGGAAATCAAAAGTTGTTGACACGAAGAAGATCATCAAAAGTACATTGATGATGCTTTGGAGAAGAAATGGGCCGATAAATGGGCTTCACCATTATGGATGAAACTAAGCCCATTCACCACCAAGATTATTACCGCTTGGGGTAAGAAATCCTTCTTGTTGTCTATGGCTTTGTGTAGGCTTAAACAGTTAAAACTGAATAAATTGCTGAAACGACGACGTAAGCAATAACAAAACAGAAACAAGAAGGAAAATCCAATGAGTGCATTTGCGTAGCAATATCTAGAAATGAGAATCCAAGGAAGAGGAATAGAGACTGTCGATAGAAAGCTTTTGCCACAATGAAACTCAGAATTAAAAGCCAAGAAAGTTGCAGAATAAATTATATACAAAGGTGCTCCTGATCTTATGGAGCCATCATCGATCCGAGATACTCTTGTTGTTGACTTGTGAAGTCGAAGAGAGACCGACCTGGGGAAGGAAGAAGAAGATTCTTCTAGGTTTTATACCTTTTTCTCACATGTTTGGTCCGTGTCCCATGAAAGCAGCAATGTCAAAAGGATCATCATTAGCAGCAGCAGAGAAGCCAGAGTTGTGGCCTTGGTACGAGTTTCTCGGGTCGACGAGATTCCCATTTTGAGGTGTTAATGGAGCAGTGAGATCCTGCAGCTCCAAGTACAAGTCAGAGTTTTCGACCAGGTCGTAAGAGGGTGTCCTTGGGACGTTGTTGGTATGCATATTGCTCAAGTCTGGTAGATCACTGAAAAAGCTTTCTTCCAAAGAAACCTGAGCTGAGCCACCTGGATCATGTCTTACCTGTAAAATGATAAACTATGAGACATACAAACAGCAAGAGATGATACAATTGGATTCAGAGGAATAAGCTTATAATGATAGAATAACAGCTTCTTTATATTTGGTATGAAGTTCTAATGTCATTAAAATACTGGCAATTTCAAAGTTGCTTCACTAGCATATCCCGCAACGACTTGTTATCATTACACTAAGCCAAAGAAGAATACTGCAAAACACCAACCTCATTGTTGTTAGGCGCACAGAAACTCAAGTACTCATCCTCATCAACAAATACATCCAACATGGAATAGATGTCATCATAGTTGGTGTTGTTGGGAGCAGGAGGTTGAAAGGTCTCTGCCTGAGTGGCTGCGCCATTGGGATCAAGAACAGGAGCAGCGGATAAAGGAGTGTTGACTTCATCACCCAGAGGTGGAAGCCTGCTGCTAGAAGCTGGGAGTTGAACATCAGAGACGCACGATTCAGATATCATGCCAATGAAACAATCCTTAGTAGGGTCATGAGAGGCTGTCACAGCCAGGTTGTTTTCTTTGTTAGGAGGGTTCGCGGGATTGTTGCAATCAGGAGCGACAGTACGTCCTTCCCCATCACTCCAATCCTCTTCCCTAAATGGAGCACCATATTGAGCTCCATTTCTAGGTCCAGGTCCATCTTTCTTGAATAGGACACACACCACATAAGTATCCTGCAGTCCAAACATTGATATTCACAATCAATTTCAAGTAAGCTTATATCACCCTTGATTCATTTACAAAACTATCCTGAATAATTCTCCAAGCCCACTCAAGCAGGAAACAGGACACTCTATATACATTGCATGCAAAACAAGAACAGCCACTTTAATGAATATCATAGTGACTAAGAACAAAAATGCAACAAGCCATTGTTAAATGCTCAAAACATAAACATGTGTTCAAGTTGAAATTGTATTTGCCATTTTGAAGAAATGTATAACTACCTGAGGAATGTTCTTCTCTGTCAGAACCTTGTCTTCAAGCCTGTATTCATGCATAACCCAATCAGTCCGCTCCCCACGAGGCGATTTACCAAAGTGATAAACCAGAGTCTTAATTTTTCCCACAACTTCATCATTGCACATAACACCTCTCTCCTTCCCAGTGGTCTTCCAGTAACCACACTCAGTTGCACGGTTTGCCCTAACACCAGTCGCATATTTCATTTCCCTTGGGCAGAAGAAGTGCCACTTAAGATCCCCACCTTTGATAAAGGACATATCTGTAAAGAAGAACACTCCCAAGTTAGAGAAACTCAATAGACATCCAAAAACACTCATAAAACAAAGAACTATAAGGTTGTACCAGGTAAATCAGGAGGTTCAAACTTGTAAATATCAACTTCAGCAATAGCATCAACAAGTAACTTCTTCCCCAACACTTTCCTCTTCAAGTAATACCTCACAAGTTCAACATCAGTAGGATGAAACCGAAATCCAGGAGCCAGTTGAGTTTTCCCCATTGGCAGATCCAAAGGGGAAAACTTTGATTATTCTTCGTAAACTCCTCACCAGTAAGTGAGAGTTTCCAAAGCAGAAAACACGTTCACAGTAACAAAGACCAGCACAAGCGAACACTCTTGAATCAAATCGAACAGAAAAATTGTAGAGAATCCAGAAAGAAAAGAGAGAGAGAGAGAGAGAGAAGAGAGAACTAGACGAGGTGGAAGCAAGTCAAGTCCAGTGCCTAAACAGGATAATCTGAAAACACCACAACCTCCCCCTGCTCATATAACCACAGTCACACCAAAGAAAAGATGGGTTCTTCTTGAAGAGATCAGCAGACATCTGGTGTGCAACGTAAAAGCCTAAACATCGAGACACAAAGAACAAAAAAAAAAAACTTTGAACTACAGATCCAACTAAATACGAATATAAACAGCAGATACCAAAAACCCAGAAAGACTAGAGCTTATCTCACTACAAAACCTAACCTTTCTAGCTTAAACGATTCAATTAACCAAAACCCTAAAAACGAATGTTATTCAAATCAGATTTAGACATCTCAGGAGTAAAATCAAAGGAAATAGAAAACCCATTTCGTGAATCAAAAGGGAAAACAACAATAGATGACTAAATCGGAAAAGTCAAATCCGAGACCTAAAATCACCATCGACACAACATCTAGACGCAGAAACAGAGCCAGAGAAAGAAGAATCGTACCCGGAGAGAGTGAGAAACCACGACGGTGGAGAAGAAGTACGATCAGCGTATGGGGGAGGCGAGCGAGAGAGAGATTGGCGTGAAAGAGAAGCCAGAATTGTGGAAAAGGGTTTTGGTCTTATGGTTTATATACAGTTAAGCTACGGTACCTACGCGTTTACTGAGAGAGAGTGGTGGGCCCATTTAAGTGTTTTTTTATTTACAGTGGCCCATTTTTAATCAAAGCCCTTTTTAAGTCATTTTTCAGCTAAATTTTTCTTTCTTTTCCAAAGATTTTTCCATTTTTCGTTTTCATAAGTTTTTTTCCCCAACGATGTTACGAATAAGTTTCTCTGGACTAGCAGGAAGAATTAACGAATGTTGAAAGTTATATTCTTGCAATTTAGCTTAGAATTAAATGAAAACTAATGTAAACAAAATAGTGAGATAAAAAAATATCCTTGAATAAGTCAATGGAAAAATCAATAAAAATAGTGTGACAAAAGTTGAAACTGAGATACTTACCCGAACTTGTTTTTCACTAGCCTTTTCCTTGCTGTGACGCCCGTGAACCATTTTTTTTAGGAAAATGGAGGGGCTGTCGATCGACAGGGCTCTTAAGGGCTGTCGATCGACACACCTAGTGGTTGTCGATCGACAGGTGCTCGAATTGGCTGGTTTTCTGGTTCGATTTAAGTTGTTCGATTGGACCGGGCCGGTTTGGGTAAACCCTAGGGCTTCGTATTTAAGGGTTTTTGGCCGCATGTGAGCGAACCAAAGTCCCAAAAATCAGAAACAGAGAGTTTGAGAGGAGTTTCTCTTGTTCCTGATAGTTGTGGATTAGGGTTTCGTTCTTGATCGATTTGGAGAGGAATTTCGTGGTGCTTGTAGCTGAATCTGTTCCAGCCTCATTATCCAGTAGATTCTATCCGAAAATCTAAGGTGAGTGCGTGACCATGACTTCTGGGCCGGTGGATTCGTTAGGGTTGTATGGTGGTAGGTTAAAACTGGTTGATTGTGATGATTGATGTTGTTTCTGTGTGTTTTGTGGTGTATGGATTGTTGGATTGTGTTTGTTGTGCAGGTTTCGTGTTATCGCAGGGGAGGAATCGATCCGAGAGGATAATTGATCGATCTCCTATGAATCTGCGACGACCTGTCGATCGACAGCCCTTGGGTGTGTCGATCGACAGGGTCACACGAGGCTGTCGATCGACACCTAGAGGTTGTGTCGATCGACAGGTGATCGAGGAGCTGTCGATCGACACCTAGAGGTTGTGTCGATCGACAGGGTCATGTGGAGCTGTCGATCGACAGGCACCGTGGGTGTGTCGATCGACAGGGTCCAGTTGAGCTGTCGATCGACAGGCACCGGGGGTGTGTCGATCGACAGGCGTGAACAGGGCTGTCGATCGACACCTAGTGGTAGTGTCGATCGACAGGCTGCCTGTTGGGCTGTGGTTGAGCCGTGTTGTTGTGTTTGCTTTGTGTGTTGTTTGATGCGTGTTTGCCTGAGCGGATCCATCGCGTCTGTGTGCGCAGTCGTAGATGGGAGGACCGTCTCACTGGGTATTTGTGATAATACTCACGCATCTCTTTTTTCCATGTGATGCAGGTAAATGCAAATTGTGATCGTGGAATCATGGCAACGAAGAGGGAGATGATCTAGGGTCTCGTGTTGGGTGTTGCTGTGTGATTTGTTATAGTTTCCTTTCTGTTTTAGAACTCCGCTAGGTTGTTGGTTTTAGTGATTTGGTAATGTGTTGAACTGGTTTAGTATCTTTAATGAAATGGAATACTTGGTTTATTATTGTGTTATCCGCTGTTGATTGTTTTCTTGAGTTGCTTGGTCGTTGAGGATAGCATTTATGGGAATGCTAATCCGAGACCAAGGGTTAATGTTTAAAAAAAAAACGGGTCGGGTCGTTTCACTTGCTGCTGGAGAAGCAAGATAGTCCTTGGTGAGTTTCAATTCAGCTTCCATCTCGCTGATTCTCTTATTGTAGAAGGCAATCTTATAATTTTTAAAATAAAAATAAAAAATAGTGAGACAAAATATCATCTTTCTAGATTTGTAACCAAAGATAAATATACATCATCATTAAACCACTATTTCCCCTATCAAACTGTAAGAGAAAAAGAGGGATAAAACAAAACATAACATTAACATATGAATTTTGTAGTTCTTGAAAAAAGTATGAGAATATGAAAAAACTTATGGTTTTCTCTTTTTTTATATAGATATAAGAATCAAATCTTTGCAATAACTATTTTCATGTACAAACATGTGTTGTCCTACACAAATGTGATAATGAATATGAACAAAAAAAGCTCAGTGAGTATATCAGACAAATGAATATAAAATGAAATGAAGGAAGCGAGAAAAAGATATAAGATAAATTGAGTAATTTGAGATGCAATTACTTACTCGTCAATAAAATGAAGTTTTGACACAATAGTTATGAGAAAAATGAAAAGAGTGAGTCTTAAAAACATGAAAGAAAATGACAGAAATACAATAATTATTTCAGGGACTATCATTACCTTTAATTAAAATATTAGTTTGTCTAATTAATTTAATTTACTAACTATTTTTATTAGATAAAAAACAATCAAAATAAACAAACGGAAACTGATCAAAAACATAACGCAAGTTTCAAAGATCTAAAGAAAACATCACCTCGATAATTTTGCTTGTTTCGAAACACGTCTCCAACAAGAAAACAGAGACCATCTTAAGAAGAATCACACTTGTGATTGATGCAACTTGTGGAGCTTGAATCTTCGTTTTAGGATACAATTTTTGTAAGATCAGTTCTCGGTTGACAAAATACTAGGTGGTTTGCTTGGAACTTGTAAGATCGAGTAGATCTATGCTCTTTGGAAGCTCAGCCTTACTTCTAAATAGATGAAGATGAAGATATAAATGTGTATATATACATATATATATATATATATATATAATACGTTGTTGGGCTGCATCAATTACTAAAGTCCAATATGTATTTTTGGGCTGTACTATTTTATATACTTTGTCCTTTTAGTTTATTTTATAATATGATCTGCTATGGTTAGTTTAAGTTTCATAGTTATTTGAATGTGCAAAAAAATTCAATTAATAAAGAGTTTACAGAAATTGAGTTGAATCGTAATAATTAACTCAAAACCGAAATTTGTCAACTATTAACCCAATAGAGTTTGTATACCAAATGAATTCCAATTTTGCTTTTCAAAGCTTTTATGAACTAATTTTTTTTTTTTTTTGAACAAACGATGTTTTACTTATATTAATCTTGGGTTAAATCTCTTACACTTTCAAGACCCTGTTTGGCTAGACAATCAGCCCTATTATTATCCTTTCTATGGATAAAATTAAACTCAATTGATTCAAACAAACTCGAACATATTGAGATATCAGATAGAATCCCATGAATCTCTGCAATTGCTTGTTCTTTGTTGATTGCGTCCATAAGTTTTTTCGAATCAGATTTGACCCGTAGCTTCGTAATACCCATCGATAAGGCGTGGAGGATCGCAGCTCGAACCGCTAAGGCTTCTGCAGCTAGCGCCGATGCAACATTCAGGAGAGCTGTAGACATCTCCGATCTTCGATCACGGCTAAGTCTGAGAGACCAGCCAAGGCATGCCTTCTCCGATGCCGCTAACCAGGTTGCATCAGTGTGGCAGGTAATAAATTCATCCCTTTCTATGTTAGGGGTTTGTCAATTCGTTGCTGATTGAGGTTTAATCAACTTTCTGTTACTGGTTTGTGCTGAGTTCCATTCACGAGCATCTCGTGTTGCTTTGAGAATCGTCTCTGCCACTGTGAAATTCCTATTGCTAAATACTTTTTGGTTTCTCGCAATCCACAGAGCCCACAATATCCAAGGACCCAATATACCTTTCTCGATTCCAATTGGTGGCAAAGGTATCAGCCTTGACACTAATTCAATTCCAGATGCCACTCTTGTGACTTGTAAGGGTTCCCAGTTAGAGCTGAAAGGAGCCAATCGCCAAGTTTCCTGGGCATACGGACACTTGAAGAGCAAGTGTATAGCCGTCTCAGGTGCATCACATTTACAACATTTCGGGTTATCAATTACATTTCTGATCACCAGTTGGTCTCCAATAGGTAATGCCCTTTGCATAGCTTTCCACATAAACATCTTAACCTTTGGAGTTGTCTTAGCCTTCCAAACATTTGTATTCCAATCTACAGTTACATTATGGTGTCTTGGTTCCCTTTCCTCTTTGTCTTCAGCAGCTACAAAGTAGCCTGATTTCGTTGAATATTCTCCATAGGGGTTTCGTACCCAAATACGTTTATCTTTAGCCCCACATAAGCTAGGTTTTAGGGCTAGAATCATCTTCTTATAATATGGTAGAATCAGCTCAATTTTTGATACATTCCAAGTTGCGGAGTGTGGATCAATCAGATCACTAACCTTCATGTTTTGGTATGCTTCAGGTGATGGTCCCATTGGAGTGATCTTTTCAGAAGGAGATAGCTAAGCGTCATTCCACAGGCTTATGTCATCTTCATCACCCACAGTCCATCCTAGTTGTTTCACGAGCAGATCTCTTCCTGCCAAGAGGCTCCTCCAGCCATGAGAAGCTTTTTTGGACGGTGTACATTCTAGCAATGAAGTCTCTTTGCAATATTTCCCAATAAGTATCCTAGCCAGACGACTAGTTGGCCGAGTCAAGAGTCTCCATGTAAGTTTTGCAAGCAGGGCATCATTGAAATTATTGATGTCCTTAAATCCCAGGCCACCCATCTTCTTTGGTTTAGCCATTCTCTCCCATGCAACCCAGCTAATTTTTTGCTTTTCAGGTGATTCATCCCACCAGAATCTGGTAAGAGCTGACTGAATTCTCTTACACAGAGATTGAGGGAGTTTGAAGCATGTCATCGCATAGGAAGGCATCGCAGCTAGTACTCCTTTAAGCATTATCAATTTGCCAGCTCCAGAGAGTCGTTTAGTAGCCCAGCTTGCAGCTTTGTGTTTTATCTTGTCCACAATGTAAGTAAACATATCCTTCTTCTTTCTTCCAAAAAACTCTGGTAAACCTAAGTATTTACTGCTCCACCTTCGTGGTTTATCTGTAGGAGTTCTTTCATACTATCTTTAATACTCTGAGGCGTTCTCTTTGATAAAGATATAGCAGACTTTGCATAGTTGATAGATTGTCCTGAGACATCTTCATAGATTGTCAAGATTCTTTTGAGTTCTTGACCATTTTCCTTGTTTGCTTTGCAGAATATCATCGTGTCATCAGCAAACAACAGGTGATTTACCCTTGGACAGCCAGTAGCCAGCTTCATACCTCAGAGTTTACCCTTCTCCTGAGCCTTGTTGCACAATCCTGAGAGGACTTCACTGCACAAGATAAACAGGTAAGGTGATAATGGATCTCCTTGTCTAATTCCACGCTTAGGTTTTACTCTTCCTTTTGGTGATCCATTCACTAGAAAGGCTAGTGACACAGTAGAGATACATTGTAGAATCCAGTGAACCCAAATCTCATGGAAGCCTAGTTTTAGTAATACACACTTGATAAAATCCCATTCTAAGCGATCATAAGCTTTGCTCATATCAGTTTTTACTGCCATTGAGCATCGCTTTGTCGCTTTTGAATTGTTTAGACGATGTAGTACTTCATGTGTAATCAAAACATTATCTGATATACCTCGCTTAGGTACAAAAGCTGACTGGTTTTCCGAGATAATGTCTTGAAGGAATGGTTGCATTCTTCTAGCAAGTATTTTTGAGATGACTTTGTAATATACGCTACACAGAGCTATAGGTCTATAGTCTGCCATTTTTGTTTGTCCTCTAATTTTTGGAATTAACCTGATGTGTGTATCATTGATTGAACTTTTCATGTAGCCGGTCTTAAAGAACTCCATCACCTCAGCTTCTAAATCAGTCCCAATAACTTCCCAGTTAGATTGGAAGAAGCAAGCAAAAAAGCCATCAGGCCCAGGAGCCTTATCAGGGTGGATAGAGAACATAGGTTCTCTAATTTCCTCTGAGCTTGGTTCTCTTATTAGTAGGTTATTCATCTCAGATGAGATAATAGGCTTCAGAGCACTCCCAACAACCTCAGAGATCTTATTCCCATCAGGCTTTTGTGAGGTAAACAACTTGTCAAAATATTTGACGATTACTTCTGTTATATGTTGTTCCTCATAGACTGGTTGCCCTCCTTCATTCTCAATAACTGAGAACTTATTCATTGCGAATCTTGTCCTTGTAGATGCATGGAAGAAGCTAGTGTTTTTATCTCCCAGGTTCAACCATAGTTGGCGGCTTCTCTGTTTCCAATAGCTTTCCTCAGCAAGGTAAGCTGTTTTTAACTTGGTCTTGATATCTGTTATTTTGTCTTCCTCACTCATTGTTGCAGATAAAGCCTTATCAAGTTCCTTTTTCAATCTTTCAATCTGCTCTTTACTATTTCTCTGTTGGAGTTTGTTCCATGATATGATAGCTTGTCTACATTTGCTTATCTTCTGTGTAACACATAGACTATTGCTTTCCTTCCAAGTTTTGGCTACTAACTCCTTAACTTCCATATTATCTTTCAATCTTCTATCATATCTAAACATCCCTTTACTTTTTTTCCTTTTAGGGTCAAAGAAGGAGATGATAGGTCTATGATCAGAAGCTTCATACCTCAAATATTCGCACCGTCCCGATGGGAACAATTCTGACCATGAGCTGTTCGATATTGCTCTGTCTAGTCTGCATTGGACAATGTTTGTTTCTTCTTTACCTCTTTTTCCTCTCCAGGATAGGCAAGAGCCTGAATGTCTGAGATCATACAGGTTTCCTTCAGCAAAGAAGGTACGAAAATCTCCAAAGGATCCCTCAGATCTCGTTGTACCTCCTTCTTTCTCATCATTTCCTAATATGTCATTGAAATCTCCTGTTAAGAACCAAGGATCATCCCTGATGGTGGCTAGATCAATAAGGTGTTCCCAATCTTGTCTTCTCAATGCTTTATCTGGGTTACCATAAACGAAAGTAGAGTAGAATGCTTTCTTTTCATAGATTATTTTAGTATCCATATAATTATGACAAGAAGAGATAATATGTAAATCTATGTCATCCTTCCATAGGAGAATCAATCCACCACCACCTTGGCCATGTGGAGAAACAATAGCTTTCTTCTGATATCCTAGCTCTGCCACCTTCTCAAGGACAAAGCTATCAGGGTTTTTAGTCTCCGATAAGAAGAAAATATCTGGATCAGCTCGTCTTTTGATCTCTTGGAGACGTCGAACTGTCTCGGGATTCCCCAACCCTTGACAGTTCCAGGAAGCTATCTTTAAGGAAGAGGAGAAGACGGATTTTGAAAATCCATCTTTCTGTTCTTATGCTTCCCATCCATCTGCCTTTGTTCTGATATACCAGGTAAGGGTCCTTTTGGGATAGGCGCTGAGCTTCCTGCACCACTTTTATGTCCAGTCTTCAACCTTCTTCTTACTCCTTCTTTTAGTAATCCCATTTTTAAGGAGGGCTGACTTATTCTTTTTCTAGGCGATGGGTGGATTGATGTCCCCTTTCTTTTCCTGGACGTTCCACCTTCAAGAGTTTTAGCTTGAGTCCTACCAGGTGGTCTTCCAGGCTTCCTCTTGGCAGGCACCTCATCTTGGATTTCAATCTCAGTAAGCCTCTCTTGATCATTTACATTTAGTGGTCCTAATCTGAGGTTTAAGGGAATCCTTTTTGCAGAACTATCAGCTTGTTGTTCTCTAGTAGCTAGTTCAAGGGAGGATCTGACCATCATATCAACTGCTTCTATAAACTCTACTTGAGCCTCTGATTGTCTGGCCCTTTCACGCCTAGCCGCACTTTCAGTTGGTTCACCACAGTTGGCATATTGAGTCATCACCTCTCTAATTTCACCCAGTGCATTTTCCATAGCCGCTGTAGATAATACTTCTTGGTCATTCACAATGTTTTCCTCTCTTTCTAGAGGAGGTCTTCTAGCTCTTGAGGAATCAGATCCCTCCTGAGAAGATAGTAAAGCTCTAGGCAATTCTCTCTTCCTCTTCTCAACCCATATAGGTTTGTGAACACCTCTGTCAAGTCTTCTTAGCTCATTATGATAGGATCCATGTGATGGATTATGGGAGGTAAATCTTGTCACATTTGGATTATGTGAGTATCTGCAGGACTGGCTACTGGATTAGTAGCGTCTGCCTCTGTCATCTCGTTGTTGCTCTACACCGTTATTCCTTCCTCGGTGTCCTCATGTGCTCTCTGTAAAGGATCTTCTTATCTCATTTGACATGGAGTAACCTCTCTCATTTGAGGCAGCTCTGTGAGTGTTACTATCATCTATAGTCCAACGATCAAGTGGAGTTCCATGAAGCTCTTCTTTTTCTTTTTCAGGACAGTCTTTAGCATCATGAGTAAGACTAAAACATCCTAGACAATGCTTCTCCAACTTCTCATAAAATAAGGTAGCAACTATCTCATCACCGTTCTCAAATTCCATAGTAGAAGTTTTAATAAGTGGTTGTAACCCATTAATAGTTACCTTCATTCTCGCAGACTTCTTGGTAATTTCATATGTTTCATATCTTCCCATATTCTCAGCTAAACTAACCAACATCGCCTTTGACCATAGGTGGCTTGGAACTCCTTGGATTTGGATCCAGAAAGGAATCTGCGAGGGGAATGAAGTGGCAACAGTAGGTTCCCAACGTTGGAGAATGATCATCCAATGAGCAAAGTGGTATGGTCTATTCTCCAGCACCGCTTGGATATCCTCTTCATTAGCAAACTGGTACTGAAAGATTCCAAGTCCCAGATCTGTTCCCACAGGACGGGCAGAGACCTTCCAATGGTCTGCTAAGAATGGTAGAAGCGACCACATTTTCTGGATCTTGGGATTAGTGATACGTCCCACCAATATCAGAGAGTGGTCATGTACTAGTTCTGATGGGTCAGAGGGAGGTATAGTCACTCTCTTTGCTCGTGGAGGTTCCACATCTGCAGCAATACCCTTAGCCTTTTCTGTAGCCGAAAATCTTCTATTCATCTTGTTTAAAGGTTTTTAGTAACACAGCTTCTTTAGTTTCAGGGTTGAAATGATGGTTTATCTTCACACCAAATCCTTTGAGAGGATCAGACTATGGGAAGAGCTACACAAGAAAACACAAAACAATCATTTGAGGGGATCATGCTAGGTTAACTCAATAAAGTTACTCCACACTACTTGAAGACACAGCTCTTTCCACTAACAATACTCAACAACTTTGAAGCAGAATCACTAGCAAACCACACTAAGCTTGTCTGAATCCAAGGGAACTCAGTTCAATCTCTGAAGGAGAAAGAAGTAGTTTAGGGGGCTTTTAGTTGTTGGGAGGTTAGATGGAAAGTAAGGTTTGAAAATATTACTAGAAGTGGTAAGAAACCATCGGATAATGGAAACTTAGCCCACTTACTCGTAGGGTAAAAAACATTCTCGGGAACAGTGCTTGAGAGCGTTTTTTCCAGAATCTTTTTTTCCCTAAATTTTCTGTTTTCTATCTTTATTGTAACCTTGAAAACTAATATTATTACTTTAACATGTACACAATATATATATATATATATAATAAAAATTATCGATAGTTTTTCAATTGTACTTTTATAAAAAAAAAGTGTTGCAAAAGAGTTATTGAATTGTTGCAAATGTAGTGACAAAATAGACACATATATTGCCACGTGATATACAATAATTTTCTTTTGCAAAAAAACAACAACTTACTTTCGTCAAATATTTCTTGTAAATTTTGCATGACAAATTTTCAAGTTGTAAAAATGTTGCAAATTGGTAAGGAAAAATTGTAACAAACAATATTATTGTAATTTTGTAATGAATTTGTAATACAATTGAGACATATATTAATCATCGTAAATATATTGCAAATTTTTTTGCAAATTTTTAACAAAATCCAATATCGCAAAAATTATGTGGCAATATTTCTTTTTTCTTATATTGTTCCTTCTCTTATATGTGATTGATACAAAGGGAAGTCGATTTTACTCAAACATGAAACTGCTAAAAAAATGATCACAAAATGTATTTTTTTTTTCGATTACCAAAGATATAAACAGCTCCAACATGAGCAATGAGCTTATGCGCCTCAAATGTGATACTTGCGTTGAAGTGGACAAAGATCATGCCAAAGATCCTGCTAATGTTTGTTTTATTGTGATTGTGGGGTTTGTAGTGGATTATTATCAGTTGAGAAAGAGGAATAGAACCCTTCAAACAAATATTAAATTTGGTAAATAGTTAACACCAAACATTTCATTGAAGACTTTTGATAGTATTTTTATTGTCGAGTCTGCCAAATATGGAATCGTTAAAAACTGTTGTAATCGAAAAACTATATACATATAGAGAAACATTAATCATTATCTTACAAATTTTTATAATTTTGTGAAATTAATCCAGAAAGCAAAAGTAATAATAGTAGTAGCTAACAAGAAGGTAAATCAGAAGGAGGCTTGAGCATTCGAGATGATTTCGTCGGTCCATCTTTCACTATGAACACTGTATTCATTCCCCATGTCGCATGTCTCTCTATATGGCAATGCAACAACCACACCCCTAAAAATAAATAAACAAAACCAATCTCATTAAAACCATTTCAAAATTTCTAGCGAGTTTTGATAAATCTCACTTTTATGTGTGTCAAATTTCTATTTTTGTTTTCAGTTTTATGATCTTATTAGGCATTATAATCGTACATTTTAAAACATCTAAATATATATATAACATACTAACTTGTATTAGTACCGTTATCGATGTTCAAGCCAAATTGTAACGTTTGTAAAACGTAGACTTGAGAACAAGCCAAATTGTAACGTTTAAATGTTTCTTTGAATTTTGAATGAAATGTTGAAGCCTTTTATGTTTGTATATTAGCCAAACGTAGCAAAGTGTACAGAGTGCACTGACCTGGATTATTAGCTACGAATCTAACGGCAGTCCAACCGTTACGAGGAACTCCAACGGTAGTCTCCTCCGGTGGATCAACTAAATTATACCTCAACGGATCTTTACTGCGATCGAAATTCCCAAAACCCGAACCAACAACAAAGAAGCTATAACCATGAAGATGAATCGGATGATTATCCGAAGCCAACACATTCGTCCCCTGCAAAACCAACTCAACACTCGAATTATAATCTAGAACCACAACTTTCGTCCCAAACCTCGTCGTAAAAGGAAGATTCTCTCCTGTATAATTGAATTCCGTTGGCGGATTTCGCGGGAAATCCGCCTCGAAAACACCTCCAATGCGGAGGTAATAAGCTATGAGAATATCGATCGATGGATTCACGAAGCTGATGTTGTTAACGCTCGATGAGAATCTCTTCCCGAAAGGACCGCTACAAGGTTTATCGTCGGAGCAATTCAGCAGATTCACGGAGATGGCGTAGAGAAGACGAGTGTCGATTTTAACCGGGACGTTAACAGGTCGGTTATCGGATATAAGGCTTCTGAATTGGCTAGTGAACCGGGTTGTTGCTTCGGTATGATTGTAAGGAGGTAAATAAGGTAAAACCGGTGGGGTTTGGTTTGATTCTTCGGTTAAGGGAACGCCTTTGTATTGTAAGATGGCTGTGGTGGTGGTGTTGTCAAAACCGGCACCAAAAGCAGAGGAGTAAGCTCGAGCCGCTAAAAAGTATCGGTCGGGCTGTTGGTTCGCGTGGAGGAGGACGTCCATAGATTGGCCTGGAGTGATCATTAGGTATCTAGTTTTGAAATGTTTTAAGTAGAGACCGTCTTTAGCCACAACGGTTAAGGTATGGTTTGCGATTGCGAAGAAGAGTTCTTCGTCCATCACGGCATTGATAATCCGAAGAAGATATCGCCGGCCACGCTCCATCGTTATCGTGAATGTATCTGTTTTGGAAAGAAATATATGAATCTTTTGGTGCCATTTTGACAACTAGAAAGACTTAAGCTTGTGTTGGAAACTTAGAAGTTAGGACTTACCCGGTTTAGAGCATGGGTATAGATAACCGGGTTGGCCGTTTATTGTATACGCATTAGAGATAGCCGGTTCACCTCCGGTTTTATTAGCGTTTCCGGCTATATCCATTATGTTTGTCTTCTTCCACCATTCACCTAACGTTACACCATAACAAAACAAGAATATTGAAATTTTGATTCATCACAATCCAAAATGAAGATAAAAATGTATTAATCTCATCAACAAGAAAGAATATGAACCTAAAATGAGAGGAATTTCGTGATGAGGCTTAGGAAAAGGATATGCCGAGCCACGTTTGGGATAAACGATAAACACTCCATGGATGGTAGCTCGTGCCCATTGACTATGCGCGTGCCACCAAATTGTTCCTTCTTCACTCGTAAGATCAATTCTGTATACATAACTTTCTCCTGGTCGAATTGGACACTGAGTCACATACTCAGGTCCGTCTGACCACGGATTTCTTATTTGTCTCACTCCATGCCTAAAATGTTAAAACATGTTTTTCTAACATGTTATAAAACACTATCTACTACGAAATCAACCTGTGATAACAAAAGAGTGTTTACCAATGGAGGGTAATATTGTAATTTGCGTTGTTGATGACATTTACGATGAGCTTATCGCCACGGTAAGCTTTTAACGTCGGTCCGGGGAATTCTCCGTTCACTGTTAAAATCTCTTTGGTATTACAAAGTCGTGTATACGCTTTTGACTTTATCTGTATACAGCATAAACTCGATATCATATTCTGATTTTTATCTTAATATTGTGAAAGTAACATTTGTTTTACTATATATACCTCGAAAGTATGACGATGAGTCTTGGCTTCTGCGATTTGGAATGTAAGAAAAGCAAAGAGAAAGAAGACTATAGTTAGTGTGTTTCGAATGTTGAGCTTGAACTCCATGGCTGTTCTTCTGAACAGAGAATCTCGTCGGGTAAAATGGTCTATATCTGAGATTTTTTTATCATTTGTTATACGTTACAGTGTTACTTTTATTTCTTCATTCTTCTTTTGATATGTTGTCTCTTATGTCTCTTATATTAATGTGTCTTTGTCTTCTTCCGTACGTTGTTGGCAGACATTTCCAAATATGTTTTTTATTTCTTCATAAGAGTTATACATATCTACATAATTATAGATTCCTATATTTCAGTGTATTGAGTAATTTTATTCTAAATAAGATATGTCCAATTAGGAATGAAATCTGTAAGGTTTACACTTTACACATTCACTAAGAGATCTTATACAATAATATACTAGCTTATTAGGAATAGAATATAGAGTAACCAACACTTAATTAAAATCATATCTATGTTGATGAGTGGGCTGGAGTGCTCATGAGACAAATTGTTGAGACTCGGTGGATTGTCAGAAATCTAGAAGAGTGGCATGCATTATGTGTTCTATCCCCTAAGTTCCGAGAGCTGCGGAATCGCATTTCCCGATGTACTTTATCGTTAATTTATCGATAAATTAATATTTATGGAGAAAAATCCGTTTTCAGAAATAATTTTCTTAATTTGTTTTTTAATGTTATATTATAAAATTTAATAAATCTATTTAGGCCTGGGCATCCGGGTACCCAATCGGGTATCAGGTTTTCGGATTTCTGAAGATAAAATCCATACGGGTTATATAGAAATACGGGTTGAGTATTTTCGGGTTTGGGCGGGTTTCGGGTTTTTATCAAAAACCGAAATAAACCCGATCAAACCTGTAAATGTAAAAGCAATGTGGCAATTTACTCTAAATTACAAATGGACAAACAAGATAATGTGTAAAACAACGTTTAAATCAAATAAAGACTTCAAATCCATACATAATGCCTAACAACCACTGAAACAAAAACAATGTAATGTTTCAAACCAAATCAAACTTCAAATACATAATGAAACCAAAATGCAAGCTAAAAGTTTAAAAGATAGCTTCCTCTTATGATTCTCCATCTTCCCTTTATCCATTCTTGATTCCTCCTATGATAAGTACAAATCAAATAACAAATAGAGATTAGAGAATGATTATACAAGTTCATGCGAGAAACGGTAGTTATATTAGCAAGTTGTAATAATCTACCAATTTAGATAACATGCCTTGTTCTTTCTTTAAAGTATTTATCTTTTTGCTAAAATTACTAAACAAATATTTGTGAGAAGTTTACGGTTTATCATCACCATCACTATCATATAGAGGATAAAGTAAATGATTATCTAAGTAAAAAAATTGTTGTTCCAAACATCAAACTAGGACCTCTGTAATGCTTCTCGTTATTAAATAATTCACCAAAACTGGAAAAATTGACCGAATCGATTTATATAGTATCTAAGGTTTATATATAATCAAATCAAGTAAATCAAACAATCACCAAAGACAAATCGATCTTATACAAATCAAATTCAGAAACTACATTGAATCAAAAACAACAATGTATCAGTCACATACCTTCGAATAGTTTATAGATTCCTCTGATTGAGGAGACGAATTCCTTAGAAGATTTGGATTTTCCAGCTTGAAAATTGAAAAAGAATTATGTGGATTTATAACGTATATTGGTAAATGGGGATTTAGGTTTTTGAAACTGGAAACTGAACAGGCTAATACCGGTAAGTGTATATTTGTATACATATGTATTTTTTGGGTAGTTTGGGTAACGGTTTTATTGTTGGGTAACCCTAACCCGAACCCGAACCCAAAATTTTAAATTATAAAACCATTCGGGTTATTAGAACTACCCGTATCCGTTCCAAACCCGTTTTGTCGGGTTGGGTTCGGGTTCGATTTTCGGGTTCGGGATATATGCCCATGCCTAAATCTATTTGCAAAAATGACAAAAAAAAATTGATTCAAATTTTCGATTATTGCAATAGAGTAGATGTTATTATCATAATAAACGATCAAATTAAAATAATATACTATGTATAAAATTTAGAAGATATATATCATTTATGTCGATTGATACATTTAGAAAGAGTTATGTATAAAGAATCAATTATTTTGTGTAGAATTTTTTACAAGTTTAACATACAAAACCAAGAAAACAATCCTAAAAGCTTTTGATGCAATAAGTAAAGGTAAAGATAAGGTTTACTGAGATTTTTAATTTTAAATCAAAACAAAAATCATTAAAGCCATGTTTTGGTACATTAGCATAGATATATATATATATATATATGCACAATTATATATGATTATTAATTTCTACTATTATTGGGACCATATTTTACATATAATTATGATTATCAATTTATACTATTATTGGGACCATATTTTACATAGGAATTTCAAAAAAATTATTATCTTATCATTTTATCGAATTTCGCTAATTTTTACATTTGCCCGACTCGGGACCGAGAGATTTTATTAATTTATATATGGTGATTATTAATTTATAGAGTAATAATTTATAGAAGTTCTACTGTAATTGGATTTTCCAATTGTGGTGTATATATTTTAATTAATGTATGGCTGACCCCAAAAAAATAATTGAAATCATATATTTGAAATTTGACCGAATTGAACATAACATTAATATGGACCCAGACATATAGCTAAATTGTATATGTTACAATTGTGTTACCACTTCGACGTATAATAGATGTTGTTGACAAAAAAAATGTATCGTTTTTACTTTTTAGATTATGAACTATGGTTCTAAAACGTAAGATTGGCAACTTGACCGGATCTCGCTTGAATTTGATGAGTTCAAGGCATAACGGCTGCAAAGTTGTGATCGTTCAGGAAATTTCTTTCCGCAAACTCATTGGGTGTTTTGCTTAGATTGAAAATAACTCTTGACCTATATCGTAATTCGATTTTAGTTTCGTTAGATGGTTTAGTGACTCGGAACACAATCTAGAAACAATCAAATGATAATAAAGTCACCAATGTGTGACAAAACAAATATTGAAACAAAGTCTTAATGGAAACATAATAACTACTCCAATAATAAGCTAAAGAAGAGATACCAACGAGGGGTCTCAGCAAAGAAAACTCCATAGTCACACACATAATAAGAAGAAGCTAACTCTTAACTAAAACTTAATTAAATGGCTCTGGGGTTTTTAGATACGAGAGAACAATATGACCAATGCTCCACTGAATACAATTGACCACCCAGAGATTGGGATCAATGAAGAGCCATGGTTTTTCTGTGCCGGGCTTGGAGCTGGAACAGATGCTGATCCTGATCGTGGTCCAGCAACCGGAACTGGAGCTGTCACAAAAACATAACAAGACAAGAGTCGTCAAAAACACATAAACAAAGAGGAAATCACAACATTAATATAATCTATATGATCAAAATTCAAAACCTAACGAAATGGAGATTTTGACAAAGCCTTCTCACTAAGTTACATGATACTTGGCACATAATATTGTAGATCACATCAATACAAGCTTAAATATTATATTATGTTGTGATGGTCAAGAGAAAAGCAACAATGGATTATATATCATCAGATCCTTCATTTTCAATCAAATTTTTGCTCATTGAACTATTTGATATATTACAATATGGCTATTGACTTTTACAATTCCCCTACTTTATTGTTATTATAACGCCAACCAAAACATTCTTCAAGCAGGGATCCCAAAGATTCAAAGCTTTAGATTTCCCATATCAAAATAATTATAAACAAAATTCAGATATTCCGATTTTTTCACATAAATAAAACATTTTCAGATGCATGCATGTAATAAAAACCACTAAAACAAAGAGAAAAGACGAATACCTGGTGCACTAGTAGGAGTAGTAGTATTAGTAGACACTGCAAAAACAAAAACATTCTCTGTTACAAGAATATACAACATCATTACCCTAAACAATCAAGGATCTACAAAAATCGACGAAAACGAGAAAAACAGAGAGATAAAGAGAAAAATCTTACATCCACAAGCCGACATAGGAGGAGCATTAAGTTTACAAACCATAGGAAGAGTAGAAGCCTTAGTAACATTCAATTTCAAACCACTGTTCTTTAACCCTTCACACAAACACGCAGGGCTCGATTGAAGAACTTTTTTCAGACCATTGCAACACGAAGCCTCTGGTATCTCCACCGTACTCCCGATCGTCACAAAAGACAAACAACTCGCCATGTTTAGTATCACGGTCGAACAATCTACGGTCGGTGCCGTATTTCCATGAACATAAGAAGGAGATGAAATAGAGAGAAAGAGACCGAGAAGAGACATCACGACGGAGAATACAGCCATTGTTTTTTTTTGTTTACTCGACGAAGAGAAGAAGAAGAAATTGAGAAATGTGGTAGAAACATAGTGAAAAGGCTTTGTTATATATATAGTAAAGGTGCTTTGGTAACGGTTAAAAACGGTGTCGTTTTGGTGTACGCGTCATGCGTTCATGTGTGTAACGCGTGAATTATGGGATTCTTCTCCATTAAAGAACTTACCTTTTTAAAAATTTGATTTTAGTCTTTAATCAACTTTTGTTAATTAAGAGCTTTTATTATCTTCAAATTATTTTCAACTTTATTACCAAAATAATTTGATTTGTTGGAAGAATATTGAATAAAAACAAGAATAAAGAGAGAAAAGATAAAATACATATCTTCTTTTCGTCTTCACACACGCTTTTCTTAATTTGGAGAGATTTTGTTTTCAAACTTTTTGGTTTGATGCCATATCCGTCGTGTATTCGTGTCAGTGCTTTGTGTATTGCTATGTTTTTCTTTTTAAAACTATCTTGGGTTTGTTTGTATAAAATACTCTTTTTTTTTTGAACCATTATAAAATACTAATTTATGAATATTGTAAACAAGTCCGTTTTTTACACACACGAGATATACATAATTTGTAATGCTATATTTTGTTTTTGTTTGAAAAAGATTTTGTAATGCTATATTGCATGTAAAAGCATGACTTAGCTGTAAAAATAAATAGAGTTCTCAAAATTAGTGGCCTGATCCACAGTTTTTAATATTAAATGACAAATCAATTAAAAAATGAGTTAATTAATTGAATAACCATGAAAAAGTATGAAATTAGGAGAATAACAAAAATTGTAGGGATTCCTTTGGAAAACAATAGGGTGGTTTCTTCTTCCTTTTGTTACTTTGCTAATTTGTCTATAATTCTTTGTCATACAACCCAATTACTCTTAAAAAATCTCTAAATTATCATCTCTTATGTTTTGTTTTTTATAATTAGCATAACTATTAAAAAATCCCAAAGTAAACATAAAAAAATGAGTTTACTTTTTTGGGTCAGATATGTTAAACCAATTTTTTCCACATACCATCGCTTAAAACCGAAAGAAAACAAAAATCATATAAAAAAGTTTTAAAACAAATCAAACTCATTAGACGATTTAGTTTTGGGTTGTATTAGGATATCTTGCATATCAAGTTAAATCCCAAGATACTAGGGATACGATATCAATTACATTAACTTCTCGATATCCTCTTAATTGTATAGATGGCTCTCTTTAGGAAACTCTTCTCATATATATGTATGTGTATCTATGTTGATAATGCGAACAAGAACAATTCATCGATTCTCTGTCTGTGTAATTCTTTCATGGTAACAGAGCTTGAACCAAAATTTTAATTTTTTTTTTTTTTTTTTTTTCGTTTCTCTTTTTCTGAAAAATCAATCCTTTGACTTTCGACAATGACAACCACGAACTCGACTCCGAACCAAACAACCACGATAATGGAGGTCCGTAGGACCATATCTCCATACGATTTGACCGCGGCGGACAATCCTGGTGCCGTAATCTCACACCCACTGTTGAAAGGCGACAACTATGACGAGTGGGCATGTGGGTTGAAGACGGCGTTGTCATCAAGGAAGAAATTCGGCTTCCTTGATGGCTCGATCAAACGACCTGAAGCGGGATCTCCAGATCTCGAAGATTGGTGGACGATTCAGGCACTTCTTGTGTCATGGATCAAGATGACAATTGATTCAGTGCTCCGTTCCAACATCTCGCATCGTGATGTTGCACAAGATCTCTGGGATCATTTGAAGAAACGATTTTCGGTCACTAACGGACCACGGATCCAGCAGATCAAGGCCGAGCTTGCTTGTTGCAAACAAAAGGGTCTTCCCATCGAGACCTATTTCGGGAAGCTTACTTGCATATGGGATAGTTTGTCAACCTATCGACCATTGCGTTTGTGTAAGTGTGCGAAGTGTGAATGTGATCTTGGTACAGTCCAAGAGAAAGACCGTGAGGAGGATAAAGTACACCAATTCTTGTTTGGTCTTGATGATGGTGTCTTTCGTACTGTTCGATCAAGCTTGGTTTCACGTATTCCACTTCCATCAATGGAGGAGGTGTATAACATTGTTCGTCAAGAAGAAGACTTGGTACGAACCGGAATCAAGGGTGTCGATGACCAACATGATGTCAGTGCTTTTGCTGCTAAAACTCGCTTCCGTAAGGAAGAAAAAGACAAGGGTGTGTTGTGTAAGCATTGCAATCGATCTGGTCATCAATCTGACACTTGCTATGCGGTAATCGGTTACCCGGAATGGTGGGGAGAGAGGCCACGGTCTCGTTCCACAATAGAACAAGGACGTGGTGGTTATGTTGCTTCTACTAGCAATGGCCGAGGACGTGGAATTTCCTATGCAAATGCAGTACACGTTAGTGCTCCGATTTCCACGGAGCATGCTAACTATGTACTCACCGACAAAGACCGTGATGGAGTGGCTGGATTAACGAATGATCAATGGCGTGGGATCATGCAGTTGCTCAACGCAGGACGAGCTAACACTACTTCAGTTGAGCGTCTCTCCGGTAAGCACTCTTCTCCTTCTTGGATTTTAGATACAGGAGCATCTCATCATTTAACGGGTCGTTTCGATATTCTCACTGATTTGAAAGAAATGGCACCGGTTATGATAATATTGGCTGATGGTAGAGAGAAAATATCAGTTTTAGAAGGCAGAGTTATGCTTGGTTCTGGTTTGATTTTGAAATCGGTTTTCTACGTTGAGGGGTTCACTTCTGATTTGATTTATGTGGGTCAATTGATGGATGAGAATCATTGTGTTATTCAAATGGCTGATCACTTCCTTGTCGTGCAGGACCGCACTTCGAGGATGGTGATTGGAGCGGGTAAGCGTGAATCCGGGACCTTCCACTTTCGCAGCACGGAGATAGCTGGTTCGGTGATGACACAATCCAAAGACTCTTACACATTGTGGCACAACCGAATGGGACATGCCTCTGCTAAAGTTGTTGGTCAACTTAAAGATGTTTCTGTTTTTGTTTCTTCTGAGCATTTGAATAAAGCGTGTGATGTCTGTCTCCGCGCTAAGCAAACTCGTGTTCCATTTCCTAGTAGTTTGAATAAAACGATTGCGGCTTTTGAATTAATTCATTTAGACCTATGGGGACCATATCGTACACCGACTCATACCGGAGCTCGATACTTTCTAACAATAGTTGATGATTTTACCAGAGGAGTATGGCTATTTCTTCTGAATGATAAAACTGAAACTTCAACTCAGATCAAGCGTTTTTTAGCATTGGTATCAACACAGTTTAACAAGCGAGTTAAGCGCATTCGAAGCGACAATGGCACTGAATTTACGTGTCTCACTTCTTATTTTCATGAACACGGCATCGAACACGAAACTTCGTGTGTTGGTACTCCTCAACAAAATGGACGTGCTGAACGCAAACACCGCCACATACTCAACATTGCTCGTGCTCTACGTTTCCAAGCTAATCTCCCGATGAAGTTTTGGGGAGACTGCGTCTTGACGGCCGCCTATCTCATAAATCGCACTCCGAGTTCTGTTTTAGACGGAGCAACGCCTTATGAAAAGTTGTACAGCTCGCCACCATCATATAATCATCTGCGGGTTTTTGGTAGTTTGTGCTACGCCCACAATCAAAATCACAAAGGTGATAAATTTCAGTCAAGGAGTAGAAAATGCGTGTTTTTGGGTTATCCTTATGGCAAGAAAGGATGGCGTTTGTTTGATCTTGAAGAGAAAGTATTTATTGTGTCTCGAGATGTCGTTTTCTACGAAAGTAATTTTCCATTTGCAGACTCACCATCTCTAATGGAAGAAGACGAAGCTACACGTTCAGATATTGATCTTTGGGTTCCAATTTCACATGGTATGGATTTTGATCCACCAATTATACAAAGCCCATTATCTAATATTGAAGTCCAGCCCACTACTTCTTCTTCTAATTCTGAAACAAGCCCAATGGAGCCAAGCCCAATAGAGAGTACAATTCCCGATCATCTTCCTAGTCCAGATAAGACATTGACACCGACTTCTTCTTCTCCAATCCAAACGGCCACACCATCGACTTCGCCGACGCCGGATAATATTGTTGCTGAGCCACCACCGGTAGAAGTTCTTGGCCGGGGTCATCGGACAAAAACAGTAGCTGTTACCCTTAAAAAATTTGTGACAAATTCAGCCACTATCAAGCCAGAGCAGGTAACAGTAGATTCTTCCTCGTGTCTTTATCCAATTTCAGAATACGAAAGTTGTGCTCGATTCTCTCCTCAGCATCAGGCATTTATGGCAGCAGTGGCATCTGCAATTGAACCTAAAACCTATCGTGAAGCGGTTCGTGATTCACGTTGGCGAGGAGCTATAGGAACCGAAATTATAGCTCTTGAAGATAACGGTACATGGACTTTAGAAGATTTGCCACCAGGGAAAACAGCGATTGGCTCGCAATGGGTCTTTAAAATCAAGCATCTCTCAGATGGTTCTATTGAACGGTACAAAGCTCGATTAGTTGTTCTTGGGAACAAACAAGTCGAAGGGGTTGATTACGGTGAAACGTTTGCTCCGGTTGCAAAGATGGGTACGGTTCGATTGTTTTTGCAAGTTGCTGCAAGTAAGGGTTGGGATGTACATCAAATGGATGTTCACAATGCGTTTTTACACGGTGATCTTGATGAAGAGGTTTATATAAAACCACCACCGGGATTTAAAGCTCCTGCGAACAAAGTTTGTCGACTTCGGAAGTCTCTCTACGGCTTAAAACAAGCGCCGCGTTGTTGGTTTGAGAAATTCACTAAAGCACTAAAGGCTTATGGATTCAAGCAATCACTCTCCGATTACTCGCTCTTTACTTACAAGAAAGGCGCAACCGTGCTGAACGTTCTCATATATGTCGACGATCTGATCATATCAGGCAGTACACAAGAGGTAACCGCTAGTTTTAAACAATACCTATCCTCCTGTTTTCATATGAAGGATCTTGGACCTCTTAAATATTTTTTGGGAATCGAAGTGGCTAGGAATTCAGAGGGTATATATCTTTGTCAGCGTAAGTACACACTTGATATAATAACGGAAGCTGGAATGTTGGGAGCCAAACCTGCAATGTTTCCGCTAGAACAGAACACCAAACTTGCGCTCTCCGATTCTCCGTTTTTAGCCAAGCCTGAAGCTTACCGTCGCCTGATTGGACGTCTTATCTATCTTGCTGTGACCAGACCTGATTTGTCTTATGCAGTCCATGTTCTTGCACAGTTTATGCAAACACCGCGTCAAGATCATTGGACAGCGGCTCTTCGTGTTATCCGATATTTGAAAGGTAATGTTGGCCAAGGTATTCTACTTCGAAGTGACTCTGATTTTCGTTTAAATGGTTGGTGCGATTCAGATTGGGCAAGTTGTCCTATCTCTCGAAGATCAGTTACCGGGTATTTTGTTCAGTTGGGCAACTCTCCAATATCTTGGAAAACAACCAAACAGAAAACAGTGAGTCTTTCCTCGGCCGAAGCAGAGTATAGAGCAATGCGCTGCCTTGTTCAAGAACTTACATGGCTGAGACGTATTTTGATCACTCTAGGAGGTTCACATGATCATCCTATGCTGGTTCATTGTGACAGTAAATCAGCGATCCACATAGCTACAAACCCGGTATTTCACGAACGAACAAAACATGTGGAGCTAGATTGTCATTATGTTCGCGATGAAGTCACAAATGGTGCGATATCTCTGTCACATGTTACGTCTAAAGCTCAACTCGCGGATATATTCACCAAACCACTCGGAGCGAACGAGTTCTACTACTTCCGGTCCAAGTTGGGCATCCTAAATCTACATGCTCCACCTTGAGGGGAGGTATTAGGATATCTTGCATATCAAGTTAAATCCCAAGATACTAGGGATACGATATCAATTACATTAACTTCTCGATATCCTCTTAATTGTATAGATGGCTCTCTTTAGGAAACTCTTCTCATATATATGTATGTGTATCTATGTTGATAATGCGAACAAGAACAATTCATCGATTCTCTGTCTGTGTAATTCTTTCAGGTTGTAACGCACAATCTTATTCATTGAGTAAGGACTTACATTATGATTCATCCTTTGACCCACATTATTGATCTTATATCATCACAAAACATAATCATATGTTTTAATTAATGGCAGAACAATTTCTTCGAATTTCTCCATTTGCTCCTAATTTCACCCCGATTTCGCTCATGCGAGCCATGGCCCTCTTAAATACTGTGTTGGACCTATTAAAAGTTACGAACTGGTTCAAGAAACGGTAGGTGTTGGGAGCGGTCAAGAGGATCTGATCCGTCTTGAGGACTGCACGACCGTTTAGAATGTTCTTGAAAATCGAAGTGTCGAATACGAGTTCACTTCCTTTGTCTAGAGCCACGCGGTTCGAACCGTCTCCGTTTATAGGACATAAGGTTTGTAGCTGAGCCAAGAATAGAGGGTCGATGGTCAAATCAATGGTGCTTCCGTTGGTGTTGAATATCCTGTCCGTGATAAACTTACATGCCGCGGTTCCAATTGTGTGTCCTCCAAATGTGTTGATTTTAACAATAATATATAACCTTATAATTGATTAACTTGCATCTTAAAAGATATCAATATGTTTTAAAAATACATGAACGTGGAATATTTGCAACAATATGTTGCGTCCTTCAATTGTGAAAAACTGTTATAAAAGATAATCAAAAGTAAGACAACATATAAGAAATACCACAAATAAATATATAAAATTAACCAGCAACAACTTAGGTGTTGGATGAAACAACTAAGTTTTTAAAACTCTAAAACTCACGTTATTGCACGATCAACTCCAAGAATATTTTTTTACAATACAGCAAAAAATAACTTCAAGAATTTTGTTCTTTTAGGAAGTCTAGCTAGTTTTAGTTCCTAAAAAGTAGAATTTCAACATAAAATAACTCTATTGATTCAATTCCTCAATTACCCTGAAAAATAAAATCAGAAGAAGATCTCACTAGTACCATGAAAGACATCATGGTATATATATCCAACACATAGCCACAATAAAATCAAGTTTTTGTTAATAATATACAAGTTGTTAACAAAAGTTGCTATATTTCGTGTATAAGCTATTCAGATATATATTTTCTAAAATGATAGTATTGAGTTTCTCGAAAATACTAACCAATCAGAGCAACAAATTCTTCTGTGTTAAATCCGAAAGCAGCAAAATTGTTGAGTAAAACGGTGATGGAGTCAGCAAGAGACGGCAGATTTTTAACGTTGGCTGCTAAAGAAACTCGTCCATCCTTACGTCCTGATTTTACGTCCCAACTTGGTCCGTTCGTCTACATGATCCACGCAACATTTAATATAGACCTTCCTTAGTTGAATATATACCAAGGAGTTTTTTTAGTAACCTATCATTATAAGCTACTAGGTAAACACCCGCGCTACGCAGCGGGATATATTTTAGAAGATATTTTTATAGGTAGAAAATAAACTATTTACATATTACTAAAAAGTTTATATTCTCTAAAATACCGCGAAACATTACAACCCTATTTTTCAATAAAATATCAAACCTCCCTATTTTTATAGTTAAAAAATAAACTATTTACGTATTATTAAAAAGCTATAATATTCTCGAAATACCATGAAGTATTACAATTTACAGTATATATATATATATGAATTTGTTTCATCATTAGATCTTTTGTGTGAACAACATTGTGATGAATTAGTACAAACACAGAAGAGTAAATCATAGTTCTTGTTTAAGTGGCTAAAGACAAGTCTAATGAAATAAATATGGACCTAATGGAATTGCAGGAAGTGATTTGAATAAAAGGGCAAAGAAAAATTAATAACAGTTATTGCGCTCTCTTTCCTCTTCCATGCTCTTCTTTGATGTTCTTCTGAAACTTCATTTCCTTCTTCCTTGGTAGTAGCGGAGGCTTCAGATTTTTTGGGACCTTGTCCAACTTTTAACCTTTAAGACATCAATGATGACCAATACTAATTTATCCATAAGGGTTGAGAATGTTTACACTTTTATCATATTAATTGTATGTCTAAATACTAATTTATCGTAGAAGTTGTATCTTCAAATATTAGGACATGTAAAATAAGCAGTATGTTCAAAAGTTAGTTTGTCGGAATTAAATAACAATCATATTGTTTATTCAATATAAATGGAGGAATATGGAGCAAATATGTGACAATAAAGTGTTTTCAATTCATGAGATCAGAGTAATAATTTATTTTTGAGTTGATATATATTTGAGATTTTAGCCACAACATATTAGTGTATCACCAACGAATTAACGTTAATTATTGCGGAAAGAAACTGCCTCGAAAAGGCTCTTAATTGTACAATGACTCTTTTTTAGCCATTCTCTTGTTACATTTTGTGTTCCAAGATACAACTACCACCAGGATTTAGATAACTCTTTTCAAAAGAGTACCCAGGAAATCTTATAAGTAAAAAATCTTTAGCCTTCATTTTTTTTGTATAACTCATCAGATGAAATATCATTGATGACTGTTAATGTGAATCTCACAAAGCTATAATAAGTTCATGGTTTACGATTTTTTCTTCTTACTATCTACTTTTTTAACATGTACCCTTTTCAGAATTATTTAACACTTCTGAAAATATTTCAACAATCTCTTCCTTAATATTACAAAAAAATGAATTACACACTTACAACTTTTTTATGAGACAATTAATTGAATAATCATGGAAAAGTAAGAAATTAGGAGAATAACAAAAATTGTAGGGATTCTTTTAGAAAACAATAAGGTGGTTTCTTCTTCTTTTTGTTGGAAAAACGGTTATTTAATTCCTCAACTATTTGAAATTGGTCGATTTATTCCCCAACTATCGTATATGCAGAATAAATCCCCAAGTGAACGTTGACTTTGTAAATTTAGGCCTGATAAAAGTCAACTTTAACGTTTCCGTTTTCTTCGTTAACGATGACTTTTATCAGGCCTAAATTTACAAAGTCAACGTTCACTTGGGGATTTAAATGGCTAATTAAAAGATGAGGAATTAATACTCAAAATTGTAAAACTTGGGGAATTAAATGACATTTTCATGATCATTTGGAAAATACTATCAAATAGTTTTTACTTCTTACAAATATATATTTTCCCTTATATTTTGTATATATAAAATGTATATAGTATATGTTCAAATAAATTGTTTAAACAATAAACATATAAATTGTTAAGATTTATTCATAACAGCGATTAAAATTGTCATATAACACTAAAAACTTGAATTTTTGAAAGATGCCATTAAATATTTTTTTAAATATGTCATTTTCATTTTATTTTGTATACACCAAATGTAAATAGTATAATTTTTTGAAATTGATAGTTTTGAAAATACACATATAAATTGTTAAGATTTATTCATAAAGACGCTATAATTATACAAATATATGATATATTGTTTTGTTCATAACAACGTAATAATTATCATATTATATGTCGTTTAATTGTGGTTACCCCTCCCTTCATATTATATGTTGGTTAACATATGCGCCTTCCGTTTCTCTTTAATTGATGTTTTAGAAGAAAAACAATGTTTCTAAAATATTGCTTTTACATTCTCAATGCATTTTAATGAAAATATAATGAATAAATTGTAAATTTTAAGACATATTAAATGGTTTTATTAAATTACGATTGGTTTAGAGTTACTAAAAATTGTTTAGTACAAAAGAAAGATATTTATAATTAAGCATTACCAATATCAATATCAATTGAAAGAAAATTGATATGTGTATTTTTTAAGTTATCAATATCAATAAAATCTATTACGTACATTTTGGATATACAGTATAACATATAATAGAAATAATATTTTTTTAAAGTATTTGATGGTATATATCAAATGATCATAAAGATGTCATTTAATTCCCCAAGTTTTGCAATTTTGCATATTAATTCTCCAACTTTTAATTAGCCATTTAAATCCTCAAGTTATCTTTGACTTTGTAAATTTAGGTCTGATAAAAGTCAACTTTAACGTCTCCGTTTTCTTCGTTAACGTTGACTTTTATCAAACCTAAATTTACAAAGTCAATGTTCACTTGAAGATTTAATCTGCATATACGATAGTTGGGGAATAAATCGACCAATTTCAAATAATTGAGGAATTAAATAACCGTTTTTCCTCTTTTTGTTACTTTGCTAATTTCCCTATTATTCTTTGTCATACAACCCAATTTTTCTTTTTTATCCAATTTTTGCAGGATAAGTAGAACTTATTTTCCCTTTACATCGATCTTTTTTCCTCTTTAGGATCCTCTTCTTCCTCGAATAAATTTAATTGGTCTTAAAATTATTTATTCGGTAAACAAACTCTGTTTTTTTTTCTTTGTTCTCTTTTGTCAATTCAAAAGACTGCATGAGATATTACCAACTTATAACTACAAAAAAAAGATTACAACTACAAAAACTCTAAAAGTAAAACGTTGCAAAAGTCGAGACACATGAACATGATTGTTAACAGAGGCAAACATATAGGTTAAATCACCCTAACTAATTCATAGATTTACCAATGGAGTAGCATGGGATGATAGATGAGGTTAAGATGATGTAAGGGAGCTTACCATAATCATAACAATCACCGACTTCAATGCCTTTCCAAACGATGATCTGACCTTGTCGATTGTATCGAAGCTTTTAACCATGGTCCATACCACATGTGTACTATCATGTTCAAGTGATGTTAATGAGGGTCGTTCATGTTGGTACTATTCGAACTTCTCATCGTAGATCAGTCGAGACACATGAACTTCTCTATGACTAACTCCCTTCTCTCTATAGCAGAGAATTTTGGAATTCTCCGTCGTCTTATCAGTATAAGAGTAAATTGATGTGATGTTATAAAGAGATCGGAGGAGGCGTAAGAGGTTGCACATTCCGAAAAGTCAAACATGGAATAATCAATGCTTTAATGACGTTAAGAAGGAAGTAAATGAGATGATTGACCGTTTAGTGATAGCCAAAATATATAATCACGTTTTGAAAATGTTGAAGTGTCAAATATTGTAATGTTTTGATTGGTCTTTCATAATCTGATTTTTGATGAGGTGTCACGTTCTAAAAACATGAAAATGCTTAGTTGTCATATGGATATGGAGAGACTCTTGTGTTATTATAGTATTGATTTCATTTTTCTTTTACAATTCTAATAAAATCATTTTTATAATTATAAAAAAGTATAGATATATATTATTTTAATTATCGAGTAGTTATTAATAATACTTACGAGGACAACGGCGTCACGAGCGGCTAAAGCCAGAATATCGGCACATGAGACAACACCAGGACACAAATCCTCGAGCTGTCTCTTGATGTCTTCAATGACTTCGAACCCACGGAGGTTAATATTTGCACTGGCGGTTTTCTCGGTGTTAGGTCCCGAGATTAGCACCGAGCCATCACAACCTTCGACGAAACAATCACTATAGTGCAATTTAAGCAGCCCTGGTGCGATGTTCGATTGTATAAAGAAAGAAGCCTTGATGGTTGCTTGGACGATTGATTCTGCAAGAGGACACACCAAGGAGTAGAATCCTTCCGTTAAATTTTGACCGTTGATTGAGACTAGACGATAGCTGAAGATCATCAAGATCATGAAAGAAGAACATAATAAGGATCGATCAAAACCCATCTTTCGTTATAAAAATTTCGTTTTGCTCTTTTCTGAATAGCTCTTGAGATGGTATGATATAAATGAAGTTTTGAGGGATTGTTCGAATCTCGAAAGCACGTTTGCACGTTGGTTGACTTTGTGTTGTATAAAAATATGTATCGTTAAACGCATGGCGCATAATTATCATTTAGCTATTTTAGAACTCTACGTTCAAATAGTGTATCCATTAACTATATAATCCATATGCATGATGGTTATTTAAAGTGAAAAAAACTCTTTTTTATTTATTTCTCAATGTCAAAACTATGAGTTCTTCAAATAAGAAAAAATGAACCAAAACTTATGTCCAAAATGTCCTTAAGAATATCACATATTATCAATATCTTTCAAGATTGAATCAATATCATGAATGTTATTTGCAAACAGATCCTCCTTATGGGTTGCTTGGAACCAGTTCCACAGACTTAGGCACGCAAACTTCTGGAATGTTGAGAGTGCTCCACACCACTCTTGGATTTGGAAAGCGTTAATGGCTTTAAGACCATTGGTGAAGCGTTTTGTGCGTTGTGATATAGTAGATGGAAGATCAGCAAGTTATTGGTACGACCATACAAATTGGGCCCTCTTATTGACTTCATTGGACATTCGGGGCCTCAGCTTACAGGCATTGCACAATCTTTCCGTGTTAGTGATGGTGTTGGTCCGGATGGGTGGATGACAGAGCCGTGCGGTAAGGTAATTAATAGAAACATTGGCTTAGGGCCGTATATGTATCTGATATCAAATACATGTCAATGAGTTAATACATGTATAACTACACAAATTATCAATTTTAGTATCTAATACCAGCATATTATGCGGGTTCTAATCTAGTTTTTTAATAAAGCGGAAACTTATTAGAAGGATAACAATTAAGTATGAAAAACCTATGAACTCACTATCTCAATAAAAATTTTGTTTTTAGAAAAAAGAAGAAGAGAATCACAAACTGTAAAAGGACAATGTAAAAGCAGACAGGATCGACCCCACCGCTTGATGTCTTCAGAACCTCAACACCGCAAATTTGGTTTAAAGGGATCTCTCGACTCTCGGTATTAGACAAATTTGTTTTTGCTAAGCCTAACTTGACGTTAACTACCCTATTAACCTCATCTATTTTCGTCAACGATGTTGCTCTCTTTGATTAAAACGCATGGCATATATAATATTTTCTTTAGATGATTAAACAAGCTGGTTGGTTGACTTTGTATTATTGCATGATTGTTAATGAAAGTAAAAAAAAGAAGCTCTTTTACTTTCTTTGACATGTCAAAACTATGAATTCTTCCAATAATAAGAAAGAAAGAAACAAAATTGATGTAATAAAATAGTTAAAGAACATATATCACATATTCTCGATATTTTTCAAGATTGAATCAATATCAGGAGTCAAAACTGCATGCTTGTACACATCTCCAACCAGACAACACACCTTCTCCTCATCTATGTTAACCGCCATTACATCTTGTGCAAACTCACTCTTTAACCCTGGATTAACCTACACCCGAACCAAAATCCATATTAGACCTTTGTTACGATTCAAATGGTTTTACCTTTTCTATATCCGCAAAACTGAAACCAGGTCCAAACAGAACCATATATTTCTTTCAAAAATATGTTAGACTAAAAACCTTACCAAACCGGTCCCTACTAGATATTGGCTTAGTATTTTGCCGGTCATAACATTTTTGCGAGATCTATGGTACTCGAATGCTAATAAAAGGAAGAAAAAGATCGGGTATGAGAAGTCACTCACATCATAAAGAACTTCACCGAGTTTCATCTTGACAATACCGCTCTTGTAGACTAGAAGTTTGCCCATGAAACCTTCTGGCAATGCCTTTAAATCACAAGTCTTCTCAACGCCTCCTCTGATATTAGGCTTTGTTTCACGGTTCTCTGATGTCGTTGATTGCTTTGTCAAGGGAACAGAAGGCAACCTCATAAAAAGCATTTTCTGTTCTCCACTATCTTCCTGCCATCGAGTAATCCACAATATGTAACTATGGAGTTTCTAAAGTTAACGTATAACATTATGTTCTCGGATTTTTAATTTGTAATGTCACTAACCGTCAAACCAAGATTAGCGGCTGTGTTGAGTAAATCTTCATGATTTTCCGCATCTTGCATAAACTCCTCCACATCAAGAAGCTCTGCAAAACATAAGAAAACGGTAGTCAAGTACCTGTTTTTGCAAGAATTTATGTTTTCTCTGTCTTCTCGAGAAAACATATATGTACCTGGATCGCCTGCGTATGGTCTCCTCTGCGGAAGTGTGATTGGGTAATAACTGTAATAATCCTGTGAGAGAATCCAAAAACTAATTATACATTAACATCATCAACATAAGAGTTCAAGATCATATAACTTTCGGTACGGATTACTGTTGTACATACCCATGGTTCTTTATACTCAATCTCCATTGTAGCATTTGAGCCATGAGCACCAGCTGCATAAGAAGAGCATTTACGTATCAACGAACCCCGTGGATATATGAACGTATCAATAAGTTCCAGACATCAAAAAGATGAAAATTGTTACCAGTTGTTCCATTGAGGTACTTATTTGATATTGTTGAATTCACCACTCCTCCCATCCAAGCAACTTGAGAACTAGGAACTGTAAAAACAATACCAAAAAAACTCAATCAATGTCTATGAAAGTAATGTTTTTTTTCACAAGTAAGTAATGTAGCAAACAGAATTAGATAAGATTAGAGTCAAGTTTCAAGTTAAAGATAGTACCTTTCTTCTCTCCTTTAGGCTTGCGTATTGATCTTTCCTAAGGTAAACAAAATCAAAATCAAAATCAAAATCCAAGAAAGCTGAGAAAACGATAAAAGAAACGATAAAACAAAAGCATACAGTTACTCTGCGTAGCAACTCTGTGGCTTGTGCACTACTTTTATCATCCTCAACAAATTCACTGCAAAACAAAATTCAAAATTTCAGAAGCCAAATTAACCAAAGAACATATTTGCTTATGTTAATCAGAGATCAGTGTTTAAGACATACGGTTTAACTTCCGGTTTTGGCACACGTTTTGGTGGAGCTTTTGGAGCAAATTTCATCTACAAGAACAAAACTCAAAAATTTAACCGAGCCCAAAACTTGAAATAGCATAAACAGATTAAAAAAGATGATATCAAACACACAAACCTTTCGTGGTGGTGGTTTTTCCTCCATTGCAACTCAAATACTAATCACTTCAAAACCCAAAACAAACAAAAATCACCAGAAGAAAATTTAGTTACGAGTATTCAAATTGAGAATCATTCAAACTCATATAAATTCTACAAATTCAGAGAAGTAAGTTTCAGACATATAATCATAGTTTAGAGAATCTGACCTGAGACTCGAAGAGTGGTTTATCGATGATCGTTGAGTCCAGTGAACGACGAACAAAGAGCTTGAAGATGAGAATGATCGGCGATTAAAGCAATACACATAAAAATTAGGGCCTTTTTTAGCAAACCAAAACCGGTTATTCACCTTAAACCGGAGTGAGAAATTAGATTAAACCGGGGTGAGAAATTAGATTAAACCGGTTATTCAATAAGCACTCGAAGTCTTTTTCTATTGGTCCTCAAAATCTGTCCTCGTAATCAACCTTTTGATTTGAAAATTTGAACACATGGATTGGTTTAAAAAACAGTCTTGGTTAGATTTGAATGGGTCAGGCCCATTAATTAGGCCCATTAATCAGTCGGCGGCGAGAGTTTATGCTTTTTCGTTTTATTTCTCCTCGACGACGCTTATCACCACCGCCTGGGAAAAGCTACGAATCGTCGTCGTCGTTCTCGTCTCCGACCGCTTCTAACAATGGCAGAGAATTCGTCAAGGAAGAATCTCAAACGATCTTTCTTAGAAGATGAAGATTCCGATAAGCAACCACCGTAAGTCTTTTACAAACCTTTTCCCGTAACCCTAATCTCTCTTTTTTTTCGTTTTGAGTGATGATTCAGTGTTAGGGATAAGAGAAGATTGAGTTCGTCGTTGCTTTATCTGTATCTGATTCTCTCAGTTCTTGAATTTTTGTTAGCTTTAGGATGTTGCGAGACCTTGAAACGTAGAATCGAGTGCGTAGATTGAAGGAATCTATCATTGTCTTGGAGTATTGATCGGGTTTTGATAATTTTTATGTCAGTTACAGTGCCTTCGTATTGTATACACAACTTGAGTGTGGAGCTTAAGATTAGTTTGTGTGCATACGGTAAAATTGTGGATTATGGACTACTAGTTTGGTGTGTATCTCATTAATGGAGGGTTGGATTCTCTGTGGCAGAGAGAAACGAGTACGGTTTCCAAAGGGAAAGAAAGCATCTAAAGCTGAACAAGTCTTAGAGGAAGAGACTGTAGCTCGCCGTCAAGCACGTGCTGCTGCTTTGGAGCGTGCAAAGGCTCGCAATCAGAATACTACGGAACTCTTTATCGAAGATGATAATGCTGATGATGCTGGGGAGACTTATGAGGTATGATTTCTGCAATCCTTTCTGATTGAAGATGGTTTTATGTTTGTGAAAGGGATCATGCTGATATGATGATCTCATTGTAGAATGATGCGAACCGCACAGAAGATGGGATACAGATCGAGGCTTTTAGTCTGGATAGAGAGAAAGAAGAAGGATACTTTGATGATGATGGGAACTTTGTAGAGTATGTTAGAGACAAGGAACTCAAGGTACCAATCACACTATTTTTTTTCAGTTTAAAGTTTAGTTCTAATGTGTTTTTTGGATTGTCTTACATGTTTATTTCTTTCAGGATGCATGGCTTGACAGTATTGAAAATAATCCGATGTATATGGGACGATCTGCTGCAAATGATACCGAGAAGGATGATGATAATGAGAACGAAAAACCAGCGGAAGAACTTTCTCAAGAAGATATTGGAGTTAGAAAGAGGCGTATTGCTAATGTCCTTCAACCAGGGGAAACGGTGAGACTCATTCTGTGTTTTAACAAGTAATTATTCCAGAACATGAAGCACGGACTGGATTGATCAAAGATATTAGCTTCCGATAGCATTGTTGATTATACATACTTCAAACAAGTAAGCTAACTCGGGTTCATTGTTACAGGTCCTGCGAGCTTTGAGGAGGTTGAAAGGGAATAATCGCAAGGAGAAGATGACATCTGAGACAAAGCTTATCTTTGATCAGCTTACCGAGGATGCAGACAAACTTGTCCAGAATGGCGACTACAGTTAAGTCTCGTATTACTTATGCTATGACAAGCTTTGCTACAATAAATATGTTATCCTCCATTTGTTAACATTAGTTCCTCTTTTTTTTTATGTATTCAAGATGTCTATCATGAGGATCAAGAAGCTTTTGAACGTGAAGCAGGTTAGAGCTACTAATGCTTTTTTAATCTCCATTGTTACCGTAGCTAAGAGTCTTCTGCAGCATGATATTTATTTTCCCACAACATTAGGGAACTATGGGCTTTGCTTGACTTGTTCTTTTCTATTCTGGTCTTTTTAGAGGGATATGAGAGACTAGCTCAAGCGAGAGGAAATGGGAATACAGAACCTTGTGATATGTTTGGCGATGATGAAGACGCTCCAGTTCCTTCCTCTAACTTAACTTCTGGCTCCATCTTGGGTACTCAGCTTAATCCTGCCACAACAAATGCCGAAAGTAAGAGCTTTAAGAATGTTCTTACCGCTTATAAGAAAATCTCTAGTTTAAATTAATTCTCGAACTTTCCCTTAACCTTCTACAGCTGGAGCTTTGCAACATGGGCACACAACTGATGGGTCTGATTATGTCTTCGATGAGTCTTCCGGGTACGTGTATACACTCCTATGTTGCTGGATCAGTTTGTTATTAAGTATTATTATGATATCTGAAGTTCATTTTGTATTTATGCTTTTTCAGGTACTATTACAGCAGCAGCCTTGGTTACTATTATGATGCAAACACTGGATTATACTGCTCTGCAACAACCGGCAAATGGTACAAGTATGACGAAGAGACGAAGGAATATGAAGAGGTGGTTTCTGAAGTTGCTTCGGTGGAGGAAGTTTAACTTGTTTCGTCTGTACTTATGACATGAGGCCTTGAAAAGATTTTCTCAGTTAGACATGTTTTTATTTTGTTTAAAAAAAATTAAAAACAGTGCGTTTTTATCTTCTTTAGAAGTCAAACAAGCAAAGGGAAAACACACAACACAATTCATTGTCTGAGTTATGTAGCTGCTATCTTCGATCTGAAAGAACACAACCTTTTCTATCTCAGCATTATAACTTCTTTTGAGTCAACGACATGCTTCTCCGCCTCCTGTTGCAATTTCCAAACGAAATTGCATAAACAACCGTCTCAAGTATGTATAAGCTTAAGCTTAAGCTAGCGAGATAGAGAGTAGATACCTCACTGCTAAGGCACAACAGCGCTGCTAGCTCCTTCAAGGTAATGGTTGGGGTAGTCTTCGAGACAAAGACAATAATCTGCAGACAATAATCATTTGGTAAGTGTTGCAAACAAACAAGCTTTGAAAGTTGAAACTAATATCTAAAATGTGAGGGTTACTTACATGTTCAATTATCTAAAAGTTGAATCAATGATTTTTCCAGCCAGAATGGCGAGAACAGTACCTTTGAGAACATAAACAGCATTCAATCAATGTGGTTGGTGGAGTAAAATGCATAGTATTATTAGAATAAATGTTGACTTACCTTATCATCTCTACACAATAAGATTTCAAGTTCCATGTCACAACCCTTGACTACAGAAGATGAAGAAGAAGAGAAGACTTCCAGTGGATAGCCTTTTCCGGTTTCAAAGTAATGGCTTTCAAAACAAATGCGTATCTGCCAAGAAAAAAAAAATAAAAATAAATTAGCATTTGAAAGCTTAAAAGCCACATAAATAAGAATCACAAAATTCTATCTCATTACATGTTCAAGCTTAAAAGTTAATTTCTCCTTTTCACTTGTGGATTCAAATGTGTCAAATTTAACATTCAGAATAATGTCGGTTGCATCACCGATGAATCCCTCAACTTCCAAAGGATTAGAAAAGTGTTTCACAAGACCCAAGGTTAACGGCCTAGTCAACTCTTATCAAAAACACAAATCTATAAGAGTCTTCATAAGAATGAGTCGAGGAGTCTAACCAACATATTCCAAACTCAATTGCACCAGTGATTAAACAACCTGTTCAAAAGGGAAACAACATGTTCTCAATGAATACTTCAGACACAATTTGCAGTCTAATAACACTTCAATGAGTTTATTATACTAACCTGTTCTTGGATAAGAAAGTACTTCTGCTCATGGCTAAGAAGGTGCTCAAGCTCGGATTCGAACCTTGTAGCTAGTTGATGTCTCGCTTTCCATGTAGACATCAAATTTGATACCACAAAACATACCGGTTTGGCCATCCTTAACCTTAATAGCTGCGTGAGCTTTTGCAATCAATGCATTTAGATAACATGTTCAAAAAGGAAATAACATGTTTATAGCCATGCTTTACTCAGCTCATTATCAAACTCATCTTTGTAGTTTTTGTACTTAAATTGAACAAAAGCTCTAATGATGTTTTCTGGAAATACCCACATTTCAATATTAAAAATTCTATACTAAAATCATTTTAACTTTTACTGCTTTTTTTTATTTGACCAATGAAAATTTTATTTTTTTGAATAATCTGATTGTTTAATCATTTCTAATTGTTTGTCTACATTTCAGTTGTTTTTCTATTCTTTTTTCTTTTTACATGTGCTTTTTATCATCCAATATATATTATCAAAATATGCATATAAAAAACATACAAAAATGGTCCAAATACATACTCTTGTAACGAAAATATTGGACTCATCGCATATTGCCAACCGATTTTCGTTTTGTAACACATTCAGCAGTGTCAAACCCCTTGGAACGAAATCCGGATCAAAATGCAAAGAATCAGTAGAGCTTTCCGACATGACATCAAAAGGATAGGGAAAAAGGCTAAAGGAGAGAGAAACAAAAAAGACATAGACGTATAAAACAGTCGATACTCGGAGAAGCTTTAGGAAATCGAGAAAGATAATGAATTAAAGCTAATGTATTAAACATGCCAGACAAAAATTTCCGTTACCACCTCTCCCGCTGACCAATCAAATTTAGTGCAATTGTTTTTTTTTTATCGAACAGTAATCGAATCTACAATAATAATAAATTCAAAATACGAATCTCCGGAATGGTCGTTTCGAAAGGTGAAACAGTTAGTGCATGCGTTTGCCGGAGACAAAACTAAGAAGAATAATTTCTGCAAAAATAGAAGATTCCCTACGCAACAGAACACTGTAAATGAAGTAAAAGATGACAAAGCTTTCAATTGAAAATCTTGAACTGACAATACACTCAAAGATGACAAAGCTTTCAATTGAAAATATTGAAACGACAATACACCCATCAACATTTCAAAACAATCGACCATATTAAAAATTATCCAACCAAAACAGTCTAATAAATTTCGGAGCTGAACAATAATATTTGCTCATCAATGATAATCTAAACATACTATAGGGAAAAACATCATTCAAACTCTTCGAATGCATCGCCACCATCTTAAATGGTAATTAAATCACAATTCACAACTTAGGGGACCATTAAAATATTCCTCGGTCTAAACTACTATACATATCAAACTACATATTGTTATAATCCATATTTTGGATTGAGTGTGAGGTTGATTTCAACATCAATAATACGACATGTGCAAATGTTTACATGAAAATCCAAAAATAAAACAATTGTATTTGTAACAACAAACAAATAAGCAAAAAAATATAACAACCACAAAAACAACTGAAAAATGATATATTAACTAATACACTCTAAAACGCTACACAACCATCGTCTATTTTTAGAAAATAAGAAAAACATAATCGTAGAAGACGGAATCCCACACCATCTCGACATCCAATAATCCGTATAATCAAAATTAATAAGCAAGCAAATCACCGGTATACCAGATTCAGAAATACCAGGATACTAAGAGCATGTCTATTCATAATTTGTTAAGAGGATTATATGATTTTACTTCTATTAAAAAATAAGCTTGAAAATCATTTGAGGAGACTCTGTATGATTCAAATAATATTTTATATTATTTTAATGTTAATGATATTTTGATAAATTATGTTTTAGCTGGCAAATAAATGCACGGTTGTAAACTAAACCAACAAATACATATTCAAATAAATAGTAGATAAAACATAACTAAAAAGTATAACAAAGCTATCAAAACAAAGACAAATGGAATAGATTAATGGGTAATTATTGTATTTCGATCAACACCTAAAATATCCTTAAGAAACTTAAAATTAAATTCACAAATACTATAATAAAAGAAAAAGAACCCAACCCATAGCTATATAGCCGATGGCCATACTAAGCAAAGTCGCTTGTTCGATAATAAATCGTGTTGCATCACAGTCAAGTTATAATATTCGATGCAACAGGGGAGACTGCATGGACAATTCCTTTAGGATACCTTTGAATATACTTCAAAAGACATGTTTATGAACCGCATAATAAGAATATACACCTACATGTTTATCCATAAAGAGAAAAGGATTTATGAGATACCATAACTTCGAGATGGCATCAAAAACTATCGAGGAAGGAAACCCTACATAATATAAAGAGCGAAAATTTGGTTAGTATATAAATTAATATTCCAAACCTAACGACATTTTATATTCGAATGCACCTTTCACATAAAGGATAGCAGACAATCTATACAAACGATCATGAACCGAGTCTGGAAGAAGCATCAAACCATACAAACAAAATACAAAAAAAGAAGAAGATGAGATCCAAAAAGTAACACGTAAGATACAAAAAACAAAACCATAATCGGAAATATATAAAACACTACAAACCGTTGACGTAAGATGGATACAGACCGCAACCAAACTCAACGGTGACAGCACAAACTCTCATCGACGAACGAACACTCCTAAGCTTCTGCGTAACATGAAAATAAAAAAAGGAGCCATGGTTAAAAAGAAAAATAATTATGTAGCAACAGAAATATTTATAGCAAAACTTCTAGGGTTGTCTTAGTAGATAATAACAAATAGCTTATCAAATATAACAACGTTTATATTCAGTATGATCAGAAAGAATTTATATTTAGAATATTTTTTATACATCATAAGATAGATTCGTAAATCTTTATAAATAATAAAATATAGATTCGTAAATCTTTATAAATAATAATATTAGTAGGATAAATAATCCATAGAGCTGAACCAAAAAACGATTAATCATGTTTCTTTTGTATTTCGATTAATATGTATAGATATATATGATGTTTTTATATTCTTAATCAAGTTCGAACTATATGTTACTCTTATCGGGATCCTCCAATTCGATAAGACAGGAAACACAAACTAATATATTAAGACACCAAGAAAGAGTGATGCAAAATAATTATAAGGCAACACAACCGGTTATCGAATCATATGATAAGTCAAATAAACAGCCATCTCAGCACTTATCAACTTATCAATATGGTCAGCGGTGGGAAGCTTTGAATCATCAGCAAAAACAACACGATATGGGCATGAGGTAATCCGCGCTTCTGAAATTCGATGGTATAGAGAGCTACAACGAAAACCAATAGAAAAAAGCAAATATTAGTTAAAAAAAAGGTTAAAGAACACATAATAATAGAATTAACAATCACGATGCACACCTGCCCTGACAGTTCCTAGAGTGTACTCAGTCATCAACTCTTGAATCATATTGTCCAGTTTAATTTTGAAATTTTGACAACATACGTCGGGGCGATCTTCAATCTTTAGATTATGGGTTTTTAAGAGCCAGGTGATCTCCGGCCACTTCGGATTACACGTGATGGTGATAAACAAATCAGGGAACCTGTAATACTTGAACGTAGCCATCGCGTCCAAATAATGCTGCATCATGTAGCGCTTGCCACCGGTATGGGAAGAGGGTATAAAAACTGGCTTCCCTTGTCCGGCTAGATCATTATCTCCCGTATTAGTCCTATCGTATATATTATGGTAGCTCTCAGAACGGAGATCCTTTTGATTATGCGATATAAAACGAAGTCTGTTTGATTCTATCATCGTATACGCATCAACCAAGAACTGCTGATACAATCGCCCAGACATCACGATCGTCGGTGGTTCATTCATCCTGCTCTGAATACGGTAAGCAAAAAACTCTCTCATGGTTATGGTGGTCCTCTTCCTTCCAGAGACATCAACGAAACCGATATCAATACCTAGGCGGAAACCAACCTCCCCATATGGAAATAAAAGGGGATATTGTAGAGCAAGATAGGCTGGATGCAATTCACTTATCATGTGCCGCCTACCGGAATGACTTTCAAGAACAATGTCACGCGGATCAGAAGCGGCATCAAAATCCCCATGTATAAGAGCAGCAACATCTTTCTCAGATCTTTCTCAATAGCGCCACTATCTCTGCCTTACAATCTTGTCTGTCACAAGAAATAGATAGTGTGCTAACCAACAAACAACCAAATTACCATATAAGTGGAAGATAATAAAAAAATACAAAATTATAATGTAAACTACCCGGATGCCTCTATCCTTTTTGGTATCTCATTCTGAGTATCGTGAATATACAACTGAAGAAACTTAGGCTTTAGCTTCCCATTTACTACAATAGGCTGTAGATGGCCTATTTTGTGATAATTTTCACCACTAATCCGAAAAACATAAGGTCATTTACCATCATTTATAGAATAATTGATCTTGCCTCCCAACGATGTGAAAGCGAACATCATGTTATAGGCCCTTATATACTCGCGAAAATGTTTCGATCGAGTATTATTAATAATTTATTATTATAGAACAACGATAGCAACGTTTTAGGGGGTGCTCTGAAGAGCGGAAGCTGAACTTTTGCTTTGCGACAACACATGTTGAAAACAGGTCTAGCAGAAATAACTTTCTTGGCTATACGTTTACCCAACCACATGTAAGCGTCACAAAACTAACAAGTGTATAAAGCATCTCCATCATCGACATAACCTGCCAATAGGAATATATATATATAAACATATGGACTAACAATACATAAACACCCTATGTAAATATAAAAAAATAACACACGGCTTGCTAGCTCAATCTGTGATGCGTCAAGAACTTTTTCTTTTCGTTTCCTACGTGGATGAGATTTTATATTGGAAGCAGGCTGTCCAAACTGCTCCCTATCATCTCCGGATTCAGAATCCGTGGCAACAAAACACATAAACTCATCTAACTCAGGTGTGTGCGTGAGTAGACCTGAAAGGAACCATAAAATATAAAAAGTTTGGATTAACTAATGACCAAATAAAGAATGAAACAATAAATAAAGCAAGATAGTCACTTTCCTGAGTTGTTAGTATACAATTGCTGTCTCGTTTTACGCATTATCTCCAAACGAACCCGTCTAGCTTCCTTCGAAGGCATCGCCACCATCTCTGCGATATTTTTGAGATTGTTGACCCGTGGAGCATAAAACTGATTTCTAGACACCATACCTAATATAAACCCACAAAAGTTAAAACGCAAAGCTTAACAAAAAGTCGCTGAAAATGATATTTTATAAGAACACTCAGAATATTAGGACGTAACATTTTTTATAAACCAGATAAACGTTCCGCGACCGAAACTTTGGTATACGCGCGTTTCTACTTCATCTACAAACCAAAACTGTCATTATAAACCGAATTATGGACCGCCAAACCAAATGAAAGAATTGGATGGAAAGCAGTAGACCTTTAAAAACTAATTAAATTAATGGCAGAAGCTTTGGAGGTATATATTGCACGGTTAAGTTATATATAGCCCCTAAGATGGCCAACACTCGATTTTTTTCATCTATATCAAATACATAAAAAATATAATAAGATACACTCTCTCATAAAAGAGATATACTCAAATACATATATAGACGATGAAAATACTCTAGATACACATATTATTAGAACATATAAAATGGACAAGGATACACATTACTCTTATTATTGTTGGAGTATATAGAGTGGATAAAAATACACATTAGCCTTACAATATACAACACTGATTAGATCGAGATGAATCTCTATAGATTTGAAAATATATATATCGCGATGAAAAAGATATATACATAAGAAAAAGATATATACTCAAATATAGATATACACCGTGAAAAATATTTAAATACATTTTACTGGCAAAGAATAAATATAGAATAAATACAGAAATTGATGTTAGGATATATAACACTGGTTAGAGGTGGTGCAATCTCTAGAGAACTAAGGATATATATCTCTAATAACGAAAATAATATACTCAATATATACTAAATATATATATATATATATTATAAAAATCACTTAGATAGATACATTGCTAGACTATATATATGGGATAATCATAAATCCGAAGCAATACCGTTACGGAGCTAAACCGATTGTCGTGATGCAATCAGAACTATAAACAATAAACAAATAAATGTATAAGCAAAGAAACTAATAAATATATAAGCAAAGAAACTAAACAATGTAAGACTGGATCCACATATATATAATACATAATGTTTTAAAATGCAAACGAACGTGTATACGAAATTTGGATGGAATAAAAACGAAGGTTTATCTAATTGCTAAAATTAATATCAAAGCCTGTACATTTAGGGCAAAAATGATAGTTTGTACATGAGACGTGATGCACTCAAAGACTAAAAGTAACTAACTTGAATCCATAACCGGTGTCAAAAACAAATCGGACAAACAACTCGGATAAGAAAAATATTAACTATCAATTCACTGCGATTAGAATGTATTATAAAATCGAATTATTATCAACGAATAACATCGGTACCGATACATCATAATAATGTCAGCCAATTATACACACAAACAAAGTATACAGAGAAAATAAACAAATCGCGAAGAGATAATAGGCACACAAAAAAAATATTAATTTTGGAATTAATTTGAATTGTTGATCAATTCGTAACCAACGAATTTAATTACATGAATAATTCGGGAATCCAAAATAAAAACATAATTCATACGAAAAAAACCCGATGTCAACCCTAAAAAATATAAAACCAATCCAACTAATCTGCGAATTCTTCAAAAGGTTGTTTGATGAAATCATACTTGTCAGACGCCACAAATCGAGAAATAGCCATATCATCCATATAAAACTCAGTGCATGAATACCTGAAACACATGATATCATATTAACATTCAAACAAATGAATAAAACCAAGAAACTAATATAAAAATATATACCCGGATGACTTTGGCCTGCTTGGTATATCCCATAGCTAATTGTAGAGGACATATAGTACAATATTTCTCATCAAGAGACGGAGGAGTACCAATCCTCCTGCCCAGCGGAGCAAAAGAGAATGTCCTATTAAAAGCCGATACGTAGGCACGAAAGTGTTTCGATCGAGTGTGTTTGTTAAAGAACAACCACAACACATTCAAAAGGGGACAAAACCTATATTGCAAAACAAAAACATATCAGTTCATGAATATTTGTCACGTAAATAAGAAACACCTTCTTAAATCTTAGTTATTAAACCTTACTAGATCACACGATAACAATATCGAATATAAGACTCAAGCAAAGGGAACCGACACAAACTCTACACCTGTTTAAAATAACCAAATCAAATTAAAAACATTGATGACTCAGTAACAAAATCAGAATCAATATTACACTACAAAACTCACGCATCCAATGTCATGAACGGATGAAATAACAAATTTCTAAAACCGTAATCTATAAATCCCGAGAAGAGAGCATCGATAAACTGAAACATACATGGTAGAATATTAAAAAATAATACAAATCAAAAACATGTAAATCACGTAATATAAAATTACCTTCGAGATACAAAATGGTATAACCATAAACGGAAGGCGAAAGAAATAAAACAAAACCTATGATAAATAAAAAACAAACGCATATCAATTAAGGTTCATGATGCATAAGAGAACAAATAAAACATAAGCACTAACCCAAAATAAGGATACATCGAGGGGAGAACAACACCTACAAATCATCAATAAATATAGAACATGAGTCAATACAATCTCACAAACACAATCAAAAAACAAAAACAAACATAAAAATTAATTAAAGAAAATCTAAAAAAATATATATATGAGAAAGTAACAAACCATGATTGACGATGAACAACAACCAAAGATGCATATATATAGTTGTAGAGAAACCTATGGCTAATAAGATACTCATGGAATATACTCTAAAATATATAGGCATATCCAATGAAATTAAAATTCAATCTAATAATTGATATATATCCTAATGTATGAGATAAATAAATTAAATAAAATTACATAGCATAACATAATATGAGCTTCATTTGCACGAAGCCCATTTTGATAAAAAAAGCATCCATTGAACGCAGGCCCATAACGTGAATGAGTGGCAAGAGATTGAAAATCTGATTTTTCAGGGAGGGTATCAAAATAATTGAAACTTAATTTGAAATTGAAACTTAATGAGAGGCTGACACGTTAAAAGTTTCAACCTCCTTTTAATACTATAGATATATATTAAGAAAATTATAATATAGATTGATGATTCTTAAGAATGATATAGAATAAATTAGAATCTTGTGAATTAATTGATTAAAGGTTGAATTTGTTGAATAACCAATAAAAATCATAATTTCAATTCAACCAATTGTGATATCTTATTATATAGCAAAATCATAACCATTAGGTTTAAGATAATTGATTAGATTGCTAATTATAAAGTTTTTCTGGGTTATTCAACACAATTTTCCTTGATTATCGACTAGGCCTAAACAAGCAATAACCCAATTGAACCGGTTATTTCCGGTTTAGTCCGGCCCGGTCCGATTCTTCGATTTCGGAGCGATTCAGTCACCTTTTTGTAATCGTACCGGTTCAGTAGCAACTGGTAAAGTAAAGCAGAGATTGAGAACATCGACATTCACCAGTAAAGAAACAACACCAATTTCTCCTCTTTGATTCTAAAGAAATTTTTGATCCGATGCGAAATTATACAACGATTCTTCGTCTTTGATCCTACGAATCTCTCCAGAGGTTTGTTTTTCGTAACTGTTCATGCATATTTTTCTTCAAATTTCGTCGTCTGATCCGTTTTTGTGAATTGCTATCGAAGAGTTTTGAGAAAATGACGGAGGAAAGTAGCTTAGATGGTTCGGAGAAGGAAGAGATCGGTAGCTCAGTTGGTGGTGGTGGTAATGGTTTTGGAGATTTAGCATCCATGGACTCTATCGAATCTCGTTGGGTTACACAAGACGATGAGGATTCCGAGATCGAAGTTGAGGATGATGGATTCGAAGATACTGGAATAGAATCTGAAGATGATGAAATAGCGGAGCAGCGTTTGATCCGTACTGGTCCTCGTGTTGACTCTTTCGACGTTGAAGCTCTTGAAGTTCCTGGTGCTCCTAGGAATGATTACGAGGTGATTTTTGGTTTCGTGTTTGTGAATTTCATTACGTACTTACATATTAACCTAGCCATGGACAGGCCATGGTGAAGTGTACTCAGTTACTTGAACAAATAGTTTCTATTTAGCTACGTTTGCTAGAGTTTGGATATGAACTAGAAAGCACCAGTGAAATTAGGAATCTCGTAAGTGATTAAGTGGAAGCTCTTATAGGAATATGTGGAGATTATTGTCTAGAAGTAGTAATCAGAAATGTTTTGCGATGAATTACTATGCGATTCTCTCAATTTGGTGTGATGGAGCTAAGTTCATGAATCTATCACGTTGGAGAGTGTTGTTTTGATCTGTTTTCCTTACTGATTGTTGTGTCCTGGGATGGAAACTTGCAGTGACTATATGTGGTTTCTGATTACAAAGCTTAATCATGGCACTAGCTTGAGTTTCCTTTTTGATGATGCTTAATACTTAGGGAGAGATTTTTCTACTTTTGTTTTGCAAGTTCTGTAGATAAAGAATGATGAATGATCCGTGGCTTGTTTTTTGTGAGCCAGAACTGTACTCTGCATAGTTAATCGAACTTTTATTTGTGTTTTTACTTTGCTAGGACTTGACTGTTGGGAGGAGAGTGTTGCTTGCGTTCCAGACACTAGGGGTTGTCTTTGGAGATGTTGGAACCAGTCCATTGTATACGTTCAGTGTAATGTTCAGTAAATCACCTGTCCAAGAAAAAGAAGATGTCATTGGAGCATTGTCACTAGTGATATACACCTTACTTTTGGTCCCCCTTATTAAATATGTTCTCGTTGTTCTATGGGCAAATGATGATGGTGAAGGTATGTTTTAAACTATTCTCGTCTCCTAATTATAGTTCTGCTTTAAATTTTTATCTGTGCATACAGTGCTAACTACTGCTTTGATTACTTATATGATATTTCAGGTGGAACCTTTGCGTTGTACTCATTAATCTCTCGTCATGCCAAGATTAGTCTTATCCCAAACCAACTTCGCTCTGACGCCCGGATTTCAAGTTTTAGACTGAAGGTGCCTTGCCCTGAGCTTGAAAGATCATTGAAACTAAAAGATAAACTCGAGAATTCATTAATTCTAAAGAAACTTCTCCTCGGGTTAGTTCTTGCTGGAACTTCCATGGTGATTGCCGATGGGGTTGTTACTCCTGCAATGTCAGGTTCTTATATAACCTCTTCTAAGTATGTTGATAAGCATCATTCTGCTGTATTGAACAGGGGGTTGCTACTACCATTTGTACTTATCTTATTTACTTGATTTGTATATGGCAGTAATGTCAGCTGTTGCTGGACTTAAGGTTGGAGTTGATGCAGTTGAGCAAGGTAATGCAGATGATAATGTAATTAATTTCGAAGCTGTCATTGCAGGTGTTTGTCTTTGTCGATTTATCTTTTGCCATTGTTCACATATCTTTGGTTTCTTCGTTACAGATCAAGTGGTGATGATTTCAGTTGCATTTCTGGTGATCCTTTTTAGTCTACAAAAGTATGGGACGAGTAAGATGGGGCTAGTAGTAGGTCCAGCCTTACTTATATGGTTCTGTTGTCTTGCTGGTATTGGAATTTACAACCTGGTCAAATACGATAGCAGTGTTTACAGAGCATTCAACCCTATCCACATCTATTACTTCTTCAAGAGGAACTCTGTAAATGCGTGGTATGCACTTGGAGGTTGCATTCTCTGTGCTACAGGTACACTTCTTAATTTCGTTGGATGGCTTCAATTTTATCAGAAAATGAACTAGATTATTCTTGTAGCAAAACAGAATCGAGTCAGCCTTTTTATCCTCAGGATGCTTCCGTTGTTGATTGTTCATGTTATATGATTTTATCTTTCAGGCTCAGAGGCATTATTTGCAGACCTTTGCTACTTTTCTGTTCGATCAGTCCAGGTAAACAAAGAGTAGAGTGGCTTTTTCTTTTTGTATGCTATGTGTGCTTTAATTTTCTGCAATGTTGATTTATATATTTGTAGTCGCTTTCTGCAGCTTACATTTGTGTTTCTCGTCCTGCCGTGCCTCATGTTGGGCTATATGGGACAAGCTGCATACCTGATGGAGAATCATACGGATGCTAGTCAAGCTTTCTTTTCATCTGTTCCAGGTAAAGTTCAGTGACTTCCTTCAATCAGTAATAACCATGCCTCTTTTACAACAAGAAATACGACTTTGATACCACTGCAAAGGCTTATTTCGTGATGCGGGTTACTGACTTGTTCTTAATACTATTAGTCTAGTATCAGCTATTGATTCATCATACTGTTGTGCAGGTGCTGCATTCTGGCCGGTCCTTGTCATTGCCAACATTGCAGCTCTGATTGCCAGTCGCACTATGACAACTGCAACATTTTCATGTATTAAACAGTCAACGGCTCTGGGCTGTTTCCCTCGTCTCAAAATTATCCACACCTCTCGGAAATTTATGGGTCAGATCTATATACCTGTCCTAAACTGGTTCCTGCTTGCCGTTTGCCTGGTCGTCGTCTGCTCAATCTCAAGTATCAATGAGATTGGAAATGCATATGGTAATAGTTGTTTTCTTTTTGTTTCCCTTTATTAGCTTTGGTGGTCTGATATGCTTCCCCTTAAAAAATTTGTTTCATTTTCACAGGGATGGCTGAGCTTGGAGTGATGATGACGACAACGATTCTGGTGACGTTAATCATGCTTCTTATATGGCAGATCAATATCGTAATCGTCATTGCCTTTCTGATAGTTTTCCTTGGAGTGGAATTAGTCTTTTTCTCGTCAGTTATAGCGAGTGTCGGGGATGGAAGCTGGATAATATTGGTTTTTGCCGTAATCATGTTTGGTATAATGTATGTTTGGAACTATGGAAGTAAGCTCAGGTATGAAACAGAAGTCGAACAAAAGCTGTCAATGGATTTGATGAGAGAACTTGGGTGCAACCTGGGAACAATAAGAGCTCCTGGTATTGGTTTGCTGTACAATGAGTTAGCGAGGGGAGTACCAGCAATATTTGGCCATTTTCTGACAACACTTCCTGCAATCCATTCCATGGTCATTTTTGTTTGTATAAAATATGTCCCGGTTCCAGTTGTACCTCAGAACGAGAGGTTCCTCTTCAGACGAGTCTGCACCAAAAGCTATCACTTATTCCGTTGCATTGCCAGGTCAGTCTGCTTCTTTTCTTTTCACTACTCAAATTTTCATGGTTCGAGGCATAATGAGAGATTTAACGTCGAGATTTAGACTCAAATCTGTAGGTCTGAAGTTTTCTTCACTCTTATTGAATAACATATAGAACTAAGTCTTAAGAGCTCTGTTGATTCCAATTTGGCTCACAGGAATATATTTCCTCATTTCTTCTGTTCCATTTTGTCGCTGAAGGGACAAATATAAACAATGTTTGCTTTTTGTGGTGAAGGTATGGTTATAAGGATGCAAGGAAGGAGAACCACCAAGCATTTGAGCAGCTACTGATCGAGAGCCTCGAGAAGTTCATCAGAAGAGAAGCTCAAGAACGTTCCTTGGAGAGCGACGGGAACGGTGATTCAGACTCAGAGGAAGATTTCCCAGTTTCTAGAGTCCTTATTGGCCCCAACGGAAGCATGTACTCGATGGGCGTTCCTCTTCTCTCTGAGTACAGAGACTTAAACAAACCGATCTCAGAAATGAACATCTCGTCTAACCATTCAACCCACAATCCCTTTGATGCATCATCTGACTCCTCAGTATCTGAAGCCGAAGAAAGCCTGGAGAGAGAGTTATCGTTCATACACAAAGCGAAAGAATCAGGTGTCGTGTATCTACTTGGACACGGCGATATAAGAGCGAGAAAAGATTCATGGTTCATCAAGAAGCTAGTCATAAATTACTTTTACACATTCTTGAGGAAAAACTGCAGGAGAGGAATCGCAAACTTGAGTGTACCTCAATCGCATTTGATGCAGGTCGGTATGACGTACATGGTCTGAGCTTCTTCTTCTTCTTCTAAACATAGCTGCTTTTTTTTGTTGTGTCCATAAAATTTGTAAGCTGCATAGATGTTTTTGCGATGTTGTGAAGAATCTTAGTCTTTGATTACTCCAATCTAATAGAGGAAAAAGCCAAAGCCTATATCGATTTCTAGAAATTTCCTGGTTCCCGAATATCATATCGGTATATTGTCATGTTCATGTTGCTTCTAAATTCGAAATCACAAGAAGAGATATGCAAGTCTTCTTCGACTGCATTTTCATAGAAATGTTTAAATGGTTGCAACAATGATGGTGATTTTATAATTTATATGGCTTCATCGTCTACTACCCACACGAGGAGGACCAAGACTCAGATCTTGACTTCGAATCTCCACCGTCAGATCAGCCGCCGCAAGCGAGAAAGAGAGGGAAAAGGAATTTAATAAATAACTTTTGAATTAAAAAATAGAAATCATAATTGTCAAGACAAATCTAATGTGCATACGTGTCATATTCGTATTGGATAAGTAATATAAGTCACTTTGTGAAAGTGATGATTTAGTATTGATGTAGTTTGTACAGAAGAATATTTTACAATAACTTAAGAAGATATGATGGAGATAAATATCGGTAAATCATATATTCCTTTACATAAATCACACTTTCTCTAATATAATTTTATTTATCTTCGGTCTCGCTCTAATAAGATATTAACAACAAAAAATCAGAGGGAAGAAAAAAAAATCGCTTTCACACCCCACACGAAGGAAACAATAGAAAAGCTTCCTCCGATTGATTAGTTTAGGGTTCGTTTGATTTTCTTCTGAAGAGATCTCTTGTTAGGTTTATGGTGGATCGTGGATCTTTTGGATTTATTAGTCCTCAATTAGGTTTGGATTTCTGTTTTCTATCTCCTTCTCCAGTGTTTGTTTGTTTGGTTCCTACTATTGTAGCTTCGATTAGGTTTATGTACTTTTGTGGAATTCTGTGTTTCACATTTGGTGGGTAAAGGAATCGAGCTTGTGTCCGTTCATTAGACAAGAGCTTGTCTCACTCCACTTGCTTACTGGTCTTGTTCCGTATGTTTATCAATTTTTTTTATTCCCTGCTTGATCTGAAATTGCCAGGAAATGAAGTAATGAAGTTTCTGCATTATAGTTGAATTGCTTTGTTTATATTTTTGTTAGTGGTAGCTTAATAGAGTTAGTGGCTGTTGTAATTTGGGACTAATAATGCTCAGATTCAAGAAGGTGTGAGTAATGGATTTTTGCCTCTTTACGAATTCCGCAGATATGGAGCAGTTGCTGTTAGAAGCTCAACATAGGTGGCTTAGGCCTGCTGAGATTTGTGAAATTCTTCAGAACTATCACAAGTTTCATATAGCATCAGAGTCTCCTAACCGACCTGCCAGTACGTTTGTGGCCGAGTTCCCTCGTTTTTGCTTGCAGTTTATATCTTATAAAGTTATTGGGTGCATGATGGTCAAGATAACAAAATTGTCACTTTGTCTTCCATTAGACTTGCACCATTCTGTTCATTTTGTTGGGGTTTAGAAAAAGAAGTAGACTTTTTTTGTACATTGCGTGTACATTTTTGTACATCCTGTTAACTGACATCTTCTCCCCACCCTTATAGGTGGTTCACTCTTTCTTTTTGATAGGAAGGTGCTGAGATATTTTAGAAAAGATGGACATAACTGGAGGAAGAAGAAGGATGGGAAAACGATAAAAGAAGCTCATGAGAAGCTCAAGGTTTGAATTTTCTTTGATTTCTCCTTAATAGTCCAGTTGCTGCCTCATCATGGAACCCGTTACTTGGTTCTACTTCCAGCTTTAGAATAAATTAGTTGATAGTGCAATGTATCCAAGTAGTTGAGAGTAACATTGTTCACGTGTTTGTAGGTAGGAAGCATTGATGTGCTACATTGTTACTATGCTCATGGAGAAGGCAACGAGAATTTCCAGAGACGATGCTACTGGATGCTTGAACAGTGAGTCTGAATTTGACCATATCTCAGTTTTCCTTATTCAGTTGGGTATAGCGAACCTTCTTTAGAGAAAAGGGAATGTTTAGGATAATAATTTTCAAGGTTCTGTTATAGAGAAACCTCACACATTGGGTTATAGATGAGGATAAGGCAGTGGACCTCATGTTATAGTAGCTACCTTGTCTTGGTTTTCCTTTGGATCTCTGAAAGGCCTTCATAGGTTAAGTGTGAAGCATCAATACCAACTGGGTCACTGTTTTAATGCAATCTTGAAAATTCACTCGTACAAGTTGACTTTGCTTCTTGATATTATATTCTTCTTCCTAATGTGTTTTCAGTTTTGTGCTTATATACTCTGTTTTATGTTGTACTGCTACAGAGATTTGATGCATATTGTTTTCGTACACTACTTGGAGGTTAAGGTATGTATAGCTCTTTCTGTCTGTGCTGCTAACAAATTTCCATTATCTAACATTATATTTTACATTTGTAGTGTGGCTTTCTACTGATCAGTCTTCTTAAAGTTCATCTTATATTGTAAATTATATAGGGTAACCGGACAAGTATGGGAATGAAAGAAAACAGTTCACATTCAGTTAATGGCACAGCTTCAGTGAATATTGATTCATCAATCAACCCAACCAGCTCATTGCCATCATTATGTGAAGATGCTGATTCTGGTATTTCCTTTTCTATTATTTTGTATGCTTGGTATCTTTTGGTCAAACATATAGTACTTTCCATGGAAGAATCTTCGAAATTCATTTTTAGTTTGTGAGCTGTGGTGTTTGGCATCTATAAACATAACATGCTCTTGGTAGTGCATGTAATTTCAACACCGCCTTATATCAGTTTTGGCGCAGGGGATAGTCATCAAGCAAGTTCCGTCTTACGAGCATCTCCTATACTTCAGACTGGTAAGCCTCAGATAAGGGAAAAGTAGGATGCTAGCATATTAAAGTCTTTCTATTCGAGCTCTGTTTTGAATACTCGCCTCTCTTTCTGGTTTACAGTCTGCATTATTGTTAAGAGTGCCTTTGTTTTCCTGTATAGCAAATCGCGATGGTTGGACATCAGCGCCTGGCATGCGTAATGTTTCACAGGTCCATGGGAACAGAGTCAGAGAAAGTGATTCCCAGAGATTAGTTGATGTAAAAGCTTGGGATACTGTTGGGAATTCAGTAACAAGATACCATGATCAACCTTGTAATAAGTATTTCACTCAGGTGCAGCTTTCTAACACTGAACAAATGCTGCTGGAAGAAAATACAGACAAATGTGGGATCTTAGCGACTGAGCATCTCAGAAATCCTCTTCAAACCCAATTACCCTTAAATTGGCAGGTAGTGTACCCATGCTTTTATAATTATCCATTCAAGAGCTATACGTGGACATTATTAGTGAAAGTATAGAAAATGTGTCCATGGATATTAAGAATCTACAAAAGGAGATGTACTGTGAGGAATAAGCATAGAAATTCAGTAGGATGTCTTAGCACATAAAAGTCCGGAGTTATGACAACTGTATGTATGTTTTACATGTTTTTATTAGCAAGTTTCTCAGGTTTAGTACTTTGTCATTTGACACATTGTAAAGGTAAGTGGTTGAAGATAAAGCTATACTCCCTCCGTTCCTAATTAATGAATTTTTTACAAAAAAGTTTTGTTCCAAAATAATAGAGTTTTTACAGTTTTCTATGCACTTTTACAAATTCCAAAACAAATACTGAAATACTATTGGTTAAACTTTATTGAAAACTGTAAATCGTAGAAATCAATGCATTTTCTTAATAACCGTGCATTACCTTAAACATCTATTAATTAGGAACGGAGGGAGTATATCACTACCTATTCAGAAAAAAGTGCATTATATGCCTGCATCAGTATTTACCTCTTGACTTTAGATAGGATGATGAAAGACATCTGATACCTATATATTGTTTTATGGCTCCTTCTCCTCTATAGATTATAAAGAAAAAATTTATGGCTCATCTGATACGGTCATGAAGACTAGTTTTTAAGTATTCTGATTTCGAGATCTTCGTCTCTGTAGATTCTAGCTCAGGATGACCAACCATTGCCAAAATGGCCCATGGATCTGGTTTCACATTCTGGAATGGCTGATGACACTGGTCTGACATTATTTGAGCAAAGTGCACAAGATAATTTTGAGACATTTTCCAGTCTCCTTGGCAGTGAAAACCAGCAACCTGTTGGGAATAGTTTTCAAGCTCCTCCTTTAAGTATGGAATCTGAATATTTACCTGTAAAGAAATCATTATTAAGACACGAAGATAGTTTGAAGAAGGTCGATAGTTTTTCTCGGTGGGCTAGTAAAGAACTTGGCGAGATGGAGGATTTACAGCTGCAGTCTTTGCGTGGAGATATTACATGGACCGCTGTTGATTGTGAAACTGCAGCAGCTGGAGTCTCCTTGAGCCCTTCTCTCGCCGAGGTTCAGCGCTTTACCATAGTTGATTTTTGGCCAAAATGCGCTCAGACAGATGCAGAAGTTGAGGTAACTTTTTTGTTCGTATTTGGAAAAAATGCTTTTGGTGGTTACCACTTAATTAAGATAGTTAAAGTTTGTTATTCCATTTTCCAAATGAATTTTAAACTGTAGTATATACTTCTACTCTTTTGTGTTAAAACCTTGAAACAGCTGTTGCAAAATATTTTATGCTATAATCACATTATTGTTCCATTATTTTCTTGTTTCAGTTTCATTCCACGAGTATTGTTTCGTTCTTTCTATTAGTTATGTTTTTTCGTTTTGTTCATCCCTTTTAGCTCTCTGTTTTCAGCTCTTTTTGCTCATTCTGTTTCTGTGGGATAATTTATTTTTCATGTATCACGTTATTTGCAGGTTATGGTTATTGGGACATTTCTGCTTAGCCCGCAAGAAGTAACTAAATATAACTGGTCATGCATGTTTGGTGAAGTGGAGGTTCCTGCTGAGATTCTAGTAGACGGTGTTCTTTGTTGTCATGCTCCACCGCATACAGCTGGTGTAGTGCCCTTTTATGTTACGTGTTCCAACAGATTCGCTTGCAGTGAATTACGAGAGTTTGATTTCCTTTCTGGTTCTACCAAAAAAATCAATGCTGTTGATATTTATGGTACCTATACAAATGAAACATCACTTCAGCTGCGGTTAGAGAAGCTTCTTGCTCACAGAGCTTTTGTTCACGAACACCATATATTTAAAGATGTTGGGAAGAAAAGAAGAAAAATCAGTGATATCATGTTGCTGAAGGAAGAAAGAGAGTATCTCCTACCAGGGACATATGAGAGAGATTCAACCAAACAACAACCAAAAGTACGGCTTTTTAGGGAACAGTTAGAAGAGGAACTATATGTATGGCTTATCCATAAAGTGACTGAAGAGGGTAAGGGTCCAAACATACTGGATGAAGATGGCCAGGGTGTTTTACACTTTGTTGCAGCGCTTGGGTATGATTGGGCTATTAAACAGATTTTAGCAGCCGGTGTTAACATCAACTTCCGTGATGCAAATGGGTGGTCTGCTCTTCATTGGGCTGCGTTTAGTGGCAGGTAAAAGATATCTCTATCTTACCTTTCTTCAATTATCTTTGATTTGAGATTTGCATATCTCACGAGGTAGTCAAATTGATGTGTCATTAACTTTATTAGTTGTTCCACATTTCTAAAATCAAACTAAACGATGTTTCCTATTAATATCAGGGAGGAAACTGTCGCTGTGCTTGTCTCTCTAGGTGCTGATGCTGGGGCATTGACGGATCCATCTCCAGAGCTTCCTTTGGGTAAAACAGCAGCTGATTTGGCCTATGTAAATGGACACAGGGGAATTTCGGGTTTTCTAGCAGAGTCTTCCTTGACTAGTTATCTTGAAAAGCTAACAGTGGACTCAAAGGAAAACAGCTCTGCCAATTCTTCTGGACCAAAAGCTGTTCAAACAGTCTCTGAGCGAACCGCTGCTCCTATGAGTTATGGAGATGTACCAGAAACACTTTCCTTGAAGGATTCACTTACCGCTGTCCGTAATGCTACACAAGCAGCTGATCGTCTTCATCAAGTATTCAGGATGCAATCATTCCAGCGGAAACAGCTCTCTGGATTTGGCGATGATGATGAGATTGATATCTCAGATGAGTTAGCTGTTTCGTTTGCAGCTGCTAAAACTAAGAATCCAGGACACAGTGAAGTCTCTGTTCATTCCGCTGCAGTACATATCCAGAAGAAATATCGGGGTTGGAAGAAGAGGAAAGAGTTTCTTTTAATACGACAAAGGGTCGTTAAGATCCAGGTTTGCCTTTCATTGCTTTTCTCCCCTTCTTCTCTTTCCTTTAAGTCTTTGTGTCTGTTTTCTCATTGCTTGAATCCTAATGCATTTCCTTTTCTAGGCTCATGTGAGAGGACATCAGGTCCGGAAACTATACCGACCAATTGTTTGGTCTGTGGGATTACTCGAGAAAATCATTTTGCGTTGGAGACGCAAAGGTACTGGCTTAAGAGGGTATAAACGCAATGCAATCGCCAAACCAATGGAACCCGAACCACCGGTATCAGTACTATCTCCTACAATTCCACAGGAAGATGACTATGATTTTCTAGAGAAGGGAAGAAAACAAACCGAGGAAAGGCTTCAAAAGGCTCTCACTCGGGTTAAATCAATGGTTCAATACCCAGAAGCAAGAGATCAATACCGTAGACTCCTAACCGTTGTCGAAGGCTTCCGTGAAAACGAGGTATACTCACAACCCATAACATAAATGTTTATGCAATCTCATCAAAAAGTATCATATTTTGTTGAACATTCTTGTGAGAAATTGTTGTTGCAGGCTTCATCAAGTTTAAACAATAGAGAGGAATTAATCAACTATGAAGAAGATGATTTAATTGACATAGACTCTCTTTTGAACGATGACACATTAATGTCCATTTCTTCTTGAATCTCTCTTCTCATTCGTTCTTTTACTTTCTAACTTTATTCGTTCTTTGTAAATACCCACCAATAGTTGATTTTACCATTTGATTTATTACTTTGGATTTTTTTTCTTTACTCAATTACTTTGGGTTTTTGATTCAGGATATAGAATATTCACTTGTTCGTTTACACAACAATTTAGAATTTTTCTTGCTGTTATATATTAAGACCATATGGTTTTTTCAAGGTTAATAATGTATATACAATCAAGTGTTGAATTACTCTCTGGTATGTATATTTGTATTAGTCTTTGATAGAAAAATTCTATTTTTCATATTTTGATTGAATTCAGATCGTGGTATGGTTTTGACTTTTGAGGTAAATTATGAGAACACAAATCCGGATCTACATGCCATTATATCTACCAAATTTGGATTGGTATGCCATTATCCTTTAAACTTAAGAAAGTTTTGGATTGATGAGCAAGGCTATATAGATTATAGAAACTTAACAAATTAAATAAAATTGGTAAAAAAAGATTTACCAATTTTACAAAATTGAATGAATTTGAACACTCGTTATATAAAATTAAAAAAATAATTCCTTTCTTGCTCTTTTTTTGGGCACCAAGTAAATAAAAAGACTCCAAAAGAAGATTCGCCTTATATCACCGACTCGTGTTCACAAACTCACCGAGTCATAACTCGTAATTAAGACCTGCGCATTATAGCATCACTTGTTCTTAAAAATCGTCTCTTTCTTCTTTCCCCTTTGTCTCTCTAAAACCCTTCTAAAACCCTTTCTTCTTCTCTCTCTTTCTCTGAGATCGCGTTATGTCGAATACACTAACTTCGATTCAAAGTAATGCATCGAATCCGAAGGTATGGGTTGTGATCGGTGTGACAATCGCCGGGATCGTGATTTTAGCGGAGACAAGGAAGCGGCGGATTAAAGCACTTAGAGAAGAAGACTTTGGTGCTTTCTTAGATCGTTTCGAACTTCTTCCTTTTCCTCCACCACCTCCTCCTGCTGCTAAACAATCTCTCTCCGGTCTTACTTTCTCCATCTCTGACTCGTATGTCCCCTCTCTCAATTTCTGAAAAGACTTCACTTTTGATGTGATCTGGGTTTAAAGTTTTGAACTTTTGTGGTTTGATTGAAGTTTTGACTTGGTTAGAGGAAGAAGTCATGTGTAATGAAATGAAAGGAGTTTTATTTTGGGTTTTTTTTTACAGGTTTGATGTTAAGGATTATATTACTGGGTTTGGTAGTTCACAATGGAAGAAGACTCATGAGGTTGCAGAGAAAACTGCTGTTGTTGTGACTACGCTTTTGAAAAATGGAGCTACTTGTGTTGGCAAGACAATCATGGAAGAGATGGGTTTTGGGTATGTCTCCCTTTTCAAATTTCCCATTCTTGAGATTGAGTTTTTGGTTATTGTTTTGGGATTTGAATGTGATTTTTATAGGATACTTGGTGAAAACAAGCAGTATGGGACTCCAATTAATCCATTGATGCCATCTAATGTTCCTGGAGGTTGTTCCAGTGGCTCAGCAGTTTCTGTTGGAGCTAAACTCGTTGACTTTGCACTTGGTATTGTTAATCTCTTTGTTTGATATCGGCAATGTGTGTTTTGATTTGTCTACTTATGGTTATTGATAGCGTTTTTCTGTTGTGGTGATGATAAAATGCTTGATTTGCAGGTATTGATACCACTGGTGGTGTTAGAATCCCAGCTTCATTTTGTGGTATCCTTGGTTTTCGATCATCTCAGGGGACTGTTTCTTCAGTTGGAGTTTTGCCCAATTCTCAGAGCATAGGGACTGTTGGTATGTTACATTCTTTTTTCCTCTTTTAAAGCAATGTTTAGCAAATTATTACATTCATCGATTGGAAGTTTTTACCTGTCAAATCTCTTTGCTTTTATGTAAGTAGTAGATGGTACTCTATGCGTCTTGCCTTCCTAATAGCTTTTCTTTTGAATTGTTCTGTAGGATGGTTTGCCCGTGACCCATCTGTTTTGTGTCAAGTTGGGCATGCCTTACTTAATCTGAGTGCAGTAACACATAAAAGACAAAGATCTTTCATCTTCGCTGATGATTTATTCGAGCTCTCTGACATTCCTAAGCAAAAGTCGGTGCATGTTGTCAGAAAGGCAATCGAAAATCTATCTGGCTGTAAGTTTGCATGAGTATTACTTTTTTTCTATTTGCCCTGCTCAAGATTCAAATCTTATGTTTCTTGACCACTGGCTCGTGCAGACCAGACTCCAAAACATATAAACGTTGGTCAACATATCGCTTCAAATGTACCAAGTCTTGCGGAATTCTGTGACCAATCTGGAAAATCGCAAAAATCAGCATCAACGTTGAAGGCTCTTTCATCTGTCATGTTATCGATTCAAAGGTACTTAAGAAGCTTGCTCTTTTTCCCTCTCTCTCGTTCCTTTTCAACCAGTACAATAAAAGATTGATATGATTCTCTTTTTGATGGAGGTAATTAGTTTTCTTCTTAAATTGTGTTATATGCAATTTATTGAAAAAGGGTTGTTTCTTTAAATCAGACACGAGTTCAAAACAAATCATGAAGAATGGTCGAAAACTTGCAAATCTTTTTTCGGGCCAAGCTTCTCCAGTGATGTTGTTGCAGCTCTGAAGAGCAGAAATGAAAGCATTAAATCCCTCTACAGAGTGAAAACCGAGATGCGAGCCACCATTCAGAGCCTTCTAAAGGTAACCATCTCATAGCATCAGTGTCTTGAGGACATTTAGCCACTGAAATACTGAAAATGGGAGAGGTTGCATTGTTAAATTTAATTTTTTGGGGGATACTATAGAACTACTCTTCCTTTTGTAGTTCTATAGTATTATGATGAACCATGTATACTGTATCTTATTATTAGGAAGATGGAATTTTGGTGATCCCCACAGTCGCTGATCCACCGCCGAAGCTTAACACAAAGAACAAGAGCGTTTTGAATGAGTTTCTTGATCGAAACTATGCACTCTCAAGCATTGCTAGCATGTCTGGGTGTTGTCAGGTATATTTCCTGTTCCCGCTTTCTCACTTGCAACGGTTGGAGGACTGTCTCTTGAGACTTGAGTAAAACACAAACCTATATACATGTTCTACAGGTTACAATTCCTTTAGGGACCCATGGTGATCGTCCAGTTTCAGTGTCGTTTCTTGCTTACTATGGAGGTGATAAGTTCCTTCTCGATACAATTCTCGATGTATATGCATCCCTTCAGGACCAAGCCGATATTGCATCCAGCTTAGCTCCAGCGACTGACTCCAATGGTAGTATGGAGGCTTCTGAAGTTATGAAGGAAAAGGTAAAACTGTCTCTTTTGTGCTTTCTTCTAAGCAAAAAAGAAATTTCTGATCCATAAGCTATCGGAGTTTGAATGATCTATTTTAAAGAAAGTTATGTTGGATATATGTAATTCCAGGGCAACGTTGCATACAAGGGACGACAATGGAATGTGGCAGTAAGATTTTATACTGAAGCTATCAAATTGAATGGAGCAAATGCTACTTATTTTTGCAATAGAGCTGCAGCTTACTTGGAACTTTCCCGGTAATTGTTCTCTTCATATCTTCCATTCTGATCTTAAGATAATTAATTATTCTCTTTTGCTGATCTGAGAGTTTGTTTATATAGCTTCCAAGAAGCGGAAGAAGATTGTACCGAGGCTGTGTTGATCGACAAGAAGGTGCAAACTCGATCACCTAACTTTTTCTTTATTTCTCCATGTTCCATAGTTTACTTTTGTTACAGAGTTTTAACATGGCTCTGTTAACAAGCAAGCACTATCTTCTAGCTTCGTTTCTGGTTTAATTTTTGATAGCTGTTGGATTCAATTTCATTACCACTCACTCACTAAAGACATACCTACGTATGATTCATATACTTTGAAAGAAGTTTGATTCTTAAATCTTGTTGTTCCTTCAGAATGTAAAAGCATATTTGAGGCGAGGGACCGCTAGAGAATCACTTCTACGGTACAAAGAAGCTGCTGCAGGTAACTTAAAAACTAATCTACTGTTGAATTTTTTAGAATTTCTTCATTTTCTCCTTTCTTGTAACATCTGGAAGACTTGCTCTTGATCCATAACCAATAAAATTCTTGTTTAGAATCTCATAATTGCCTCTTTCTGGTACGGTTTTTGTAGCGTTAACACATGGTTTATCATCTCTGCAGATTTCAGGCACGCATTGGTCCTTGAACCTCACAACAAGACAGCAAAGGCTGCTGAGAAGCGACTCCGAAAACAAACTTAGTTAAAAAAAAAACCTTAAAAGGATTTTTTTGTTGACCCCTTTCTTGTTCACCAAGCTATCTTTAATTTCTCTAAAACCCTAAAAAGAAAAGCTTTGATTAATCCAGTTCATGATTGAATCTCCAACAAATTATTAATGGTTTTTCTTATATTTTCTTGTTACAACATTTGTACAGATTGGAACTGAAGCTATATTTACCTTAAATTAACTTGATTCAAACTAAGGTCTTTTTAGTTCATTTAATTTCTTCATGGTAGTTTTTACAATTACAAATTCCCACAAGTCCTTTATTATAGTTTCTTACTGCCTCATTTACAAATTACTTGTCTTTTTAGGTGTTTTCACACAAATTAATAAAACAATTAAAGTTTTTGTTTTACTCATAATTAATACATTACTCCCTCTGTATTTAAAAGATTGGTGTTTAGAATTTTTCACACATATTAAGACACAATAACTATTTGTATTTATTTATAATTTATTTATTTATTTTTATTTATTTATTTTGTTTTCCAATAAAAAAATAGGTATGCACGATGAAACAACTTTATGAGGTAAAACAAATATTTGGCATTAATTTAAGTGATAAAGCAAAAAAAATATTAATTGAAATGTAAAAAATCAATCTTTCAACAGCAAGAAAAAAATCTAAAAAATCATTCTTTCAAATACAGAGGAAATATTTTGTTTGATAGAAGTTATTATTAAGCTGAAAGTTAAGGATAAAAGATGGAAAAATAGTAATAAATTTGCATTGGAAATACCGAACGACAAGTAATATGAAAAAAATAAAAATAAAGGACAACTAATATGCAACCGAGGAAGTAATTTATACCAACGGACAATAAAGCACGTTTATCATCGATTCTCGACAAATAACTGAAATCAAATCATCTTCATCGTCACGCTTTATCTTCTTCTTCTCTCTGTTTTCAAATTTCAAATTTGTTTGAATTTTCTTCCCAAAAATGTTCGATCACATGAAATTGTTGAGATGCTTCAGCTTCACGGCGTCGCGTGACTGGTTATTCCGGCAATCATTCGCAAACGCCGGTCTACGTTCCGTAACAACCGATCTAACTCACGGAAATTCAATCTCATCAACAGCTATGCATTGTTGGATCCCAAAATTCCCAAATCGATCTAAACCTAATCTCCTTCTCCTCCACGGATTCGGAGCAAACGCAATGTGGCAATACGGCGAACATCTACGATCTTTCACTGGTCGATTCAACGTCTACGTTCCAGATCTACTCTTCTTCGGTTTATCATCAACATCGGAATCGGATAGATCCGAATCTTTCCAGGCTCGGTGTTTGATGAGGTTAATGGAAGCTCACGGTGTACGGAAAATGAATATTGTTGGGATTAGTTACGGTGGATTCGTTGGGTATAGTTTAGCAGCGCAGTTTCCTGAGATTGTTGAGAGGATTGTGTTGTGTTGTGCTGGTGTTTGTTTGGAAGAGAAAGATATGGAAGATGGTTTGTTTAAGGTACCGAATCTTGAAGAAGCTACTGGGATCTTGATTCCTCAGACTCCTGAAAAGCTTAAGGAGCTTATTAGATTCTCTTTTGTTAAACCTATTAAAGGTGTTCCTTCGTTTTTTCTATGGGATTTTATTGATGTAAGTTTTTTTTTATTTGTGTTTTTTGATTTGAGAAATTATGGTTTTGGTTTTTGTTGATTGATTGGTTTTTGTTGTTGTTGTTGTTGTTGTGAAGGTGATGTGTACGGAATTTGTAGAGGAGAAGAGAGATTTGATTAAATCTATACTCAAGAATCGAAGAGTTTTGGATCTTCCTAAGATTAAACAGGTGAAGAAACTAAATCATTTCAGTTTTTTTTTTTTAGGAGGTTCGGGGCCGAAGCCCGTAATCCTCTCAGACCCGAAACCATAGCATGTCAGTTTCGTCCCAAGCGCCACTCGAACTAGCGACCTCTAGGTTTTGCCTGAGATCTTTACTAGTTGAGCTATCGGCTCTTGGTAAATCATTTCAGTTTTTGGTTATAAGTTTTGTGAATTGCAATGTTTTTTGTTAAATTAGAAATCGTTGATTATATGGGGAGAAGAAGATCAGATATTTCCATTGGAATTAGGTTACAGATTAAAAAGGTAATGCAATGTTTTAATTTCAAATTAAAACTATTTTTTTAGAATGATTTAAGTGTTGATATAAGAATGTTTTGTGAATGTGAATAGTCATATAGGAGAAAATGCAGAGATAGTGGTGATAAAGAAAGCAGGACATGCGGTGAATTTGGAGAAATCGAAAGAGTTTCTCAAGCATTTGAAATCTTTTCTAATTGACTCTTTGTGAATTTATTAATTAATTACTACTTTTTAACCAATGTTGTAACATTACGAGTTTGATGTATCTTTGTTATTCAAAACATTATAATCTGTTTTTCCATTTTTTTTAGGGAAAAATCCTTAAAAATATCCCAAGTATTTTGTATTTGCCAGAAAAATACATCAATTATTTTGATTCCCAGAAAAATACACAACGTATGAAAAAATGTTCTATTAATACTCATACATTCAAAATCGAAGATTTTTACTCAAGAAAGTTAACTCCGTTTAATCGTTAAACGGAAACAATAAAACGGCGTTTAAGTTGTTAACACGACGTTAGTATACTTATGCAAAAGACCACTGTTACCCTTAATTCGAGTCTTCTTATTTTCTCCAAATTGAAGAACCCTAGTTTCTATTTCACTTTTCTTCTCTTCGCTTCTTCTCTCAATTTCAACTTCCTCAATGTCGTCTCCTTCTCTTTGACTTCATCTTCACTCTCTACTCAACACTTTTTTTCATTTTTACAGATTTCTGATTAATGGATCCGACTTCGACCCGGTTAATAACCCGCTCAAGATCCGACCCGTAACCGTCGGTTTTCGTCGCTTCTTCTTCCGTTGCGATGAAACGATCAGTACGGCCATTATTCAGTGCTCTACTCTTCGTTTTCCTCGCCGCAACACTTATCTGTAGAGTAGCGATTCGTCGTAGAAGCTTCTCCTTTAGTTCTGCCATAGCTGAACTCGGTTCCTCAGGTTTAATCACTGAAGAATAAGAGTTTGTATTCAACGAAACATTACTCGAATTCGCCTCCATTGATCTCGGAGAATTCATGGACATATTATAATCCAGGAAGAAGGTTTTATAAATGGACAGATGATAATCCAAGAATCGCCGTCGGAGATTTTCTTGGTGGTGGTGGCGGAGAAGACGAGGTCTCTGCCTCGGCTGCTGCTTGGGATCTGGAAGTTCCGTATCAAGAGCCACCAGATAGTTACTTTGGCAAGTTTAAGAGAAATTGGGCTCTCTATTTCGGGTTCTTGATCCTTCTTTACACTTTCATGATCTCTTTCTATGTCGTTGTTCTATGTTTCTAAAGATCACTCCTAGAGTGGCAATTTTACATCAACCCATTGTGTTTCTTGTGAACTTAAAGATTTGATTCCATTTAGGCTTGTTCAGTATATACTCTTTTGTTCATCTAATGTCTCACTTAGCGAATCCCAAGTTACAAAAGATTCTTATAGAGAGATGGGAATGTAGAGACAATTAGCATTTAAAATCAATTAATCACAACCAAAAGTTTGAATCTTTTTTCACAAACAAACACACAGACACAAAAACAAATCAATGGTCAGAAGAATCTGACAAAAGAAAAGAGACTGAAATTTTTCATAAGGAAACAAAAACAGAGCAAGGTTGAATTGTTTGAATCTAACTGCTAAATCAAAGATCTCGGCTAGGAGCTGTTTTGCATTTGCATTTGCATTTTCGTGTGGAAGCTTGTACCACAGTTGCTCTACACGACCACCGCCTAAGCCAAGCTCTTCAATGAAGTCATCGAAGACAAGTCAAATAATCTGGATCGATTGCTAAACCCTTCTTCACAGATCCTCCACGATATGTCCAATTCGAATCATTTACATACATAAGCCCCTGTAATTCAAGTTCAATTTGAGAGTTTCACTACAAAATCGAAAGAGAAAATGCATGAATCTCATACTCAATGTCTAATTCGTAACAAAAAACACTGAATTATAAGCATTCAAGAGAGAAAACTAAATTCGAAACCATAACTCATGTTGTTCCTCGAGTCTCAAAGTCGCTGGTCGAAGGTTGATTAAGAATGGAAAATTGAGAGAGACTACATCAAATTTTATGAATTCACACTGACAAATCAAGTGAGAAAGATTGATTTGGAGAAATCGAGTGATTGAATCCCTAAATTCGATTTTAGAGTTCTTATTTTTTGAAAACCCTAGAATTTGGGGAAAAAATATTTTGGGGAAGAACACGACTAAAGGGAAAGAAAAGGTCAATAATGGTTTTTCAATGCTATTATAACCACGTGGTTTTAACAACTAACACTGTTTTACTGTTTCCGTTTAACAATTAAACGGAGTTAACTTTCTGGAGTAAAAATCTTCGATTTTGAATGTATGAGTATTAATAGAACATTTTTTCATACGTTGTGTATTTTTTTGGGAGTCAAAATAGTTGATGTATTTTTCTGGCAAATGCAAAATACTTGGGGTATTTTTAAGGATTTTTCCCTTTTTTTTAAGACTTGGATGATATGTAATAACCGATTTCAATAAACATAACAGATAGAGCATGCATAGTTAATTAGACATTTGTTATTTTACAAGAACTTTGATAAATATTAAATTAATAAAAAAATAAAAATTTGAATGGTATTTGATTAATGACTCAATTCTCTCTACTTACAATAATATTTTATTTTTTGAAAATTTTATAAGATTATAATCTTGCTAAAAAAAAATTAGATTCTACAATGCAAAAACATAAAAATCGTGGAAGAAAAGTTTTACGGAAATTCCTCAGGAGATGTCGTACATGCAGAGCCGCTTGTCGGGGAGAGTTTGTCCATCATGGGAGATGTCGTACATGGATAGTTGCATCATATCAATGTTTGTGGAAGTTGTTCATCATGAAAAGAATTTTAGATTCTACGATGCAAAAATATTAAAATCTTACATGAGTCGAAAAGCATATGCTCTACTAGATGGCATAACCTTGGGCTTGTGGAGATGAAAGTAGTAGCCCACCTTTATTGTTATCGAAAGAGTTGCGGCACTATCGACTTGTACTCTTTCTCACTATTAGGAGGACGTATTATCAGTCCCTCTCATACTAATCGTCGTCTCTATATTTTGGGTAAAATTTCCCTATCCTGTCTTTTCCTCTTTTGAGTCATTTTTGAAATGAGTCTCCTCGAAAGGAAAATGAGAAAAAGCAAACACAAATCAACTAAGAAAATTAAATTAGAATATACTAAATGGGAGATTTCTTCTACTCAATAATTTGAGGACCCATGATGGTCGGAGGAAAGATTCAAATCTACCACGTTTGAAACTTCATAAGAACTCCAAAATCATAGCTGAAGACGAATATAGAAGAGAGGAAACCAGCAAATTAAAAGAAAAAAACAACAAAGACTAAATAACAGATTTTGGTTGTTCTCTTGGAAGGGCAATCTTGTTAAAAGCTACCACCAGTATAGTATTATCCAATCACAATATAAACTAATTAAATATGCAATTGCTTATCTCTAATGATATTGAATATTTTTTTAAGTTTTTTTTATGGTTATTTGCAGATAATTGTTGGATGGGTTAATTTGCTAGATAGCAATGAAAAAAATTAAAACAAAAAAACGAACCAGAAGTAGGTTATGTGGCAAGATCATGACCTTTGAATTTAGGGTTTTTAGTTAATTTGTTTCTTTACTATCTAGCAAATTAACCCATGTTGGGTTTGCATCTCTTATATGGATATTTTCGATAAAAATAATGAGGATAATCTTTGGAGTAGAGCATCCTTGGACCTCAAGTTAGTTTGTAATGAGTGGGATTCAAAAAGCAAAACGAAAAATAAGCAACAGATCTAACGAAGTGATACGAGAAAAAAACTTATTGAAAAACCAATATAACATTCAAGGTTTAAAACTCAAAAACTCGTAAAAAAGGTTTAAAACATCAAGTTCTTGAATCTTAAAGTAGAACAGAACAAGAGTACTTTTAAATTGAACCACCAAAAGGTGTTTTAGATATTGAAATCCATTTCAAAAGCTTGAAGCATTTGTTTAAGACCTTGGCTTCTCCTTCTTTTCCTTGAAGAGAGCGTTGAGTGAAACACCGGAAACCTTCACAGCCTTGTACCTAACTCCTGGAATATCTCCAACAGCATGACCCTTAGGACCAAATCCAGAAACCAAGACCTCGTCCTGCAACAACAACAAGAGATGATTCAACAACATTGTGACAGAAACTACTAATTCATGTGCCTGGTCAACTAAACTTACATTTTCCTCCATGTAGTTCAAGCAACCATCGTTGGGGACAAAAGCAGCAATCTTCTTTCCATTCTTGATTAGCTGAACTCTAACACACTTTCGGATAGCTGAGTTTGGCTGCTTAGCCTCAATACCGCTGCATAATCAAAAAACTCATCAACACCAAATTCAAAGACAATATGTATCTATAAAAACAAAACCAGTAAGAGAAACGATTCTTTTAGCGTGAGAACTGCCACCAAAAGGCTTCTTCATTTCATTACCAAGTTGAGACTTCTTGTACTTTTTGTCTGCCCATCTCTGCTTTTTCATATGCTGATTCAGGATGCGACCAGCTCCCATACCCATTTCCTTACTATCATAACCAGATACAACATAAACAATAGATTAACAAATATATTTTTTTAGCAAAAAAACAAATATATTTTATAACAAAAACAAAGATCATAAACAAACCAGCAATTAATCCATTACAAGTTTTCACAAGAAGATAAGCAAATCAGGTTTCGAGATGGTATATAGAATACAAAACTTAATCCGGTTTTCATAAATGCAAACTTTAAATCAGAGACAAACATCTCAACAAACAAACTAGCATTCTCAAGAGACAACAATAACATAAAAAATCGAATCATGAAGCCATTTCCAACAGCCAAATACACCAAAACGCTCGATTAGATCATGAAATCAAAGAGAGGAGATTTACGCAGAGAGCTTTCAGACAATATGAGTGTGATTTACGCCTCAAAACCCTAATTACCTGACCTAAAACCTAAGCTTCCCATTTGTATATTAGATTCTATCGATCGATCCAATTGGACCTTGGCCCATCAGGACTTCACGTCTTGGGCTTATACTGGGTTCTTTTTATTGTTTCCAAGAAATTAATTAATGCATTTTCATTACAAAATTAAGTAATGGCAAGGGTGTTCTTTTTTCTTTTGGTGGAAAGTACGTAGTAAATTTATTTATTTTTATAAAGTTATTAATGTATACATTGTATCATCTGGATTCAAAGATGGTATGAAGGAAAATGTTGATGATGATGATGATATCAAAGGTCGATTGATATCATACAACTTAAGGTGATTTTCAATCGATTTTTGATTTTTATTTTTTTCTACATCTTCAAGCTCATGGATTGTTTACTAGCCGCTCTCACGGTACGCGAGGAGAGTACGTGATCGAAAGCTAGGCGACTATGCCGTTGACAAACCAATTTAGACCCTCCGGTGAAGTGCTTCTAGTGCTAAGGGTTGTTGTTTAAGCAGTCTCGGTGGCTTGCTTCGCAAGCTCGTCTCTTCCTTTTGAAGTTGTAAGAACTTTCGCATCGTTATCGCTTCGTGTTGCTCCATTAGCATTCGTGTTAGTGTCGAATTCACGTACCGAAATCCGTTCTCACTTTATGGTTCCATGTTTTTTCTCTTTTTTGTCGTGGAATCATTTTTTTAGGTTTAGAAACTTGTTTGTAAACCTATAACGTTTTCATTATTAATGAAATATTTACCGTTTAGCAAAAAAAAAGTTCAAATCAATATATATCAAGAAAAATAAAATTCTTAACTAGTTTTTTCTGTTTAAACCATTGATCAAAAAGATTTAAAAGCGTTTAAAACTATAGTGATCATGATTTGTGCAATTTGATAAGCATTTCAACGAGATTGATAAAGAATCAGTACTGGAAGACAACGAGGTTGATGAAGAAGCAATAGAGATAACGAGGTTGAGCCTAAGGCCAACTGCTAAAGATGTGTAAGTAATTGTGTTCCCTAAATGAAAGATTTTTCATTTTTTTTCTTTGATGAAAGATTATTTTTGCTGATATTTTTTTTATCTTTTCTTATTTAGAGTAGAAAGTTCTTTGCAAAACAACGGCATTCATGTCGAACCTGTGGAATTCCTTCTTGTTGTAGAAAACTGTAGAGGTGTATAAAAAAAATCAGCCGTAGTTAAATTGAAATCTCTTGAAGACACCAAAAGAGTAATTAAGTGTGATTTTTTGTATTTACTTTTATTTCTTTTTCACCTCATTTCTAATATGCTATGTATGTCTTTAGGGCATGAAGTTGAACGGGCAAGAGATGCAAGTTGCAAACAAGCAATATCACGTGTTCATAAAGCACTCTAGGAATTCGCATATTACTGTTTTTGTGACTGAATTTAGAGATTGGTTGGAAATAAATGTTGATTGCGATACATGTAAAGCAATATTGGCCAAGATATTCAATGACTATGGTGTTCTTAGCATCTTTCTTCCAAAAAACGGAAGGTTTGACCTAATTCTTGTTTATTTATTTCATTTTTGCTTTTTTTTTCTTTTTAAATCTGTTTTCTTTTTATAAGGTTTGGTTTAACATGTTTTACAAAGATTAAAAATCATCTCCATTGTGGTTTCTTAAGCTACATCACATCTCTCAAGTGGTTTTTACAATTAAAATTTATATGTAACAAACCTTGTCCTCCTCTTTTAGAGTAAAAACTGCTTCATGTACTTTTTCACTAAACTTACTTGATTTTCCGATGGTTAGTTGATTAACATATACTAACTTATTATAATTCTAGTTAAATGAGGAAATTAGATCATGATATATAAATGAAAAAACATTGAATCCATTTTGCTCTTTATTTTATTTTATAAAATACACTTTAAATCTGTTTTTTTAACATGTTTGTTGACCTTTTCTTAGTAAGAAGAAAAAGTTTAAAAAGTTCAAAGAGTTTAAAGAAAGCTCACAAAAACTTAGTGACACGCAATGTTCTGAGACGAAAAAGCCAAAAAACTCTAGTCTTAATTAGAAAGGTGCACATATTACCCAAATTTCTCGAAGAGGAAGGATTAAAAACAACAATTGAAATGTATAAAGTTGTATGATATATTCTCAATCGACCTTTTTGATTTTTATCTTTTCATGTATCTCCTAGTTCAAATCAATATATATCAAGAACAACAAAAATTCTTAACACTACAAGAAAATTGTTCATTGATAGCACATGAAGATAGCTCAGTTTTCGTAACTGCTATGAAAGATGTATGGGTGAACTAAGTTTACATATAATAGCATTTTTACAACGTTATGCCGTAAAATGAATAAGTGGGAATATAAAATTGGATTTTAGAGCCTAAAATTTAACAAAATATTTTATATAGCGGCAACACTTAGCCAAAATATTTCATTTTGCGCCTAAACTTTAGATCTAAAAATAAAACATGTCATTTTTCCCTTCTTTCAATTTCACAAAAATTAGAAAAAGATATTATCGTCTTCTCTCTTCGTCTGCCTCTTCGTCTTCTCTCGGCATCTTCATCTTCATCTTCTCTCCTCTAAGATCTCCTCTTCTCCGGCTTACAGATCTGCACTTTTGCCAACAAAATTCCACTTTGGAATCACCGACGGAAACCCTCTTCACCTGTTCTGATTTCTGGTGTGGATCTCAACATCTCAGATGCCATCGCCGATTTCTTCCTTCACGAATCTCCAAGTTCAGGTTAACCCTAAACTCAAAACCATTTCCGTTTTCTAAAGCAAACCTCCAATTTCTCTAATTTCTTCTCCTTTTGCTCACTGAAATTAGGGTTTTGTGGAGTGTTCTTGTTGAATCCATTCGATTTGTTCCTAGATCTGACCAATTTTTGCCTTAAATTTCCTGGGTATCGATCGAATCATGATGCTTGCAGCACCTTCCTTCGAGAGAGAGTACAATTCTTCATTATACATGACAAACGGTGTGCTCAAGTCTACAACAACATCTTTTCCCTCACCATCGGAGAAAGAGGTAATCATCTTTCTCATCTAGTTTCAAAGAATCATAATGTAAGCTAGGATCTTGTTATTGGAATGAGAAAGGGTTTTTAAGTTTTGTTATTTCATACTTGACATGTCTGGTTCTTCTTGAGGATTACCATCTGATCGAGAAGGTTGCTAATTTCACCATAGAGAGAATCCTTGAGAGAGGGGTTCATGCTATAGGAATTAGTGCTAAAGGTTTCTTGTGGTTCATGGGATCTACTACTCAAACGACAAACTGCTCGATTGTATGATCTTTGTTTATGGTGCCAAAGACGAGGAGGTAAATCTTAGTACCACTAAAGCGACACTTATTATTCGTTTTACTTGGAATCCAAATCTTAACAAGTGTTTGCTTTTAAAGATCAAATACTATCACTCAATTGTTTTATCCCGACAAGCTTTCTTATTCATTATGATTTGTTCAGATAAAGAAAATTGCTTTTCTAACAATGTTAAGATATTTGATTCTTAAAGAGTTAGTTTATGTTTATTGATTTTTCAATTTTGATGGGTTTCTTGTTTCAGATGGTCAGAAAAACGTTGTACACCAAGAAAATTTTATGTTAACTTTGCTTGAAGGTCTTAGGTATATTAAGGTATCTGTTTGGAATAGCAATACTCTCTCCACATATGACTTCATTGAAAATGCAACGTATGCGATTGTTTTATTTTGCCTTTGTTTATGATTTGAAATCCCTAATTCGGATTTTGGAAATTGAGTCTCTTTGTTTGTTTGTTGTGATTAGGATTCAATTGTATAAGGTTCTTTCTTAGGGATACAACGATTGTACATGGACCCTGCAGACTGAACTTAGAGGTAAGAACATTGGCTTCAGTAGTTTTTGGTGCACTTTGATGTGGCTTAAATGTAGTTTCTTGTTGTCTACGTTCTTCAAGATCCATAAGCAAAATGATAGGGAGAGTGATATTGATGCTTCTACATCACCAAAAATCAAGTTAACCATCTCACTCTACATCTAGGTTCTCAGGTAACTATTATCAAAAACTGTTCTCTTATTTTTATTTGTTCCATTTCACAAAACTTATCTCTCTATCCTCAACAATAAGAATGAATGGTACTTAAGCTGACTTATTTGAAGATACAAAACATATATGCTCATTTCCTCTCTGATTTTTCTTTTGATTCTTCAAGCACTTAGTTGATGACCTTTTAAGCAGATACTGATAAAGTTAAGTGCTTTTTAATGGGTTCTTTCAGCTGAGTAGCTTCTTTTGGGAAGTTAGAATTGTAACTGAGCTTGGTATTTGGTTACTTTCACAAATGTTTGCAGGTTTCAAGGCACACATACATTGTGGCAGCTCAGATTTTTCAGAGATGAGAGTTACTGCATCTGAGCTATTTGGAGAGCAAATAAAGTGAATAGCATGAGGGAGTGTGCTTGGAGAGTTGATGATGAGTCTCATGTCTCCTACGAGAGACTGAATATTGATTTTGGATCTAGAGAAAAGCTTGATAAGGTTTGTTCTCATTCAATCATTTAACATTCTCATAACATATGTACATGGAGATGGTTCTGCTAGTCAGTTTAATACATTGAAAACTATGTATTATGTGCAAAAGAGCTAAAATGTCTCATCGGTTTGTGTTTTGTTTATATTGCAGGAAAAAGATGGTAGAGGTATTCAGATTCCGAATATCAAATGGGAGGTTTTGGAGTTTATGATGGTGGTGAAGATCATCTCTAGGCTTCTAGTTTTAGAACTCTTTCGTTGCATGTAATTGACTCACATTGAATTATGACATTATTTGTAAGAGTTGTTATGTTTTCCATGAATCAAAAAGTATATTTAAATACATATTGTTGACCAACTTTAAATTATGTAAAAAATATATTTATAATAAAAAATGCAAAAACCTTAATATATAAAATCTAATATAGCAATAAAAAAATGCTACAACATAGATATTATAGCATTTATTATGAGTTATAGAAATATATATTAAAGCATTTGATTCACGCTATTATAGAACAATTTATTATAGCGTTGCAAAAACTGCTATTGTAGAGAGGAGGTCTAAGATAGCTCCGGCTATCATAGCGTTTATGAAAACGCTATTATACCCCTATCATAGCGTTAATCGTGAGCTAAGAATGCCCATTTTTCTTGTAGTGTAACTACCTTTTTTGTTTAAACCATTGATCAAAAAAGATTTAGAAGCTTTAAAACTATAGTGTTCATGATTTGTGCAATTTGATAGAAACATTTCAAATTTTCGCTCAAATTTAGATGGATGCTTCTATGCAATGTTAGTTATTGAGACTTTTCGCATGTATTGACTATTGACAATGGAAATCTCCCTTCTACATGAATCCAATGCAATAACCACATATCTACGACTTTGGGGTTTCAAAAATCAAAACTCATGACAACCCTTGAAATCCGATAATCCCGTCCCATAAAATTGGGGAAAACTAGATAAAAATGATGTTTTCGTTACTTTTGTGATAATAGGCCTTTTGGTCGTTAGTCTAGACTTAGTTTTTTTTTGTCGGTAGGCTAGACTTAGTTAAAATAATTTTTAGTAGCTAAATTTCCTTATTTATTTTTTTCATCTGAAGAGGAATATATTGATCAAACGGGAATAATTACAACAAAGAGATTTCTACCATCTAGGAGGAGGAAACCCTCAACTCTATATACCAAAAACTCCAAAGGCAAGGTCACACCAAAAGTTGGACTACACAACCACTAAGCTAAACTAGCTTTGTATTTACACCAAAAAATGGACCAAAAACACATCAGAGGAGAAGTGCACTCTCATCCTCAAACAAGTCATGGAGCCAGCTTGGGAAGCTAACTACCACATACGAGTGAAGACGCTGATCCTTAGTGACACTGAGAGCAATGAGATGTGCTTCTCTGTTGGTTTCTCTAGCCTCTACTACCATTCTCCAAAAGCGAATTCTCTTTAAACCCTTCACTAGTTCTTGAGTTTGGTAACCAAAAGAAGGCCACGCCATAGGCCTCATCACCGCACCTACAAGATCCGAAAATTCCATAGCAAAGATCACAAAGTCAGTTTTATGAAAGGTCATGCTCTCTATTGCCCATTGCACCACTTGAAGCTTTGCATCGTCTAGAGAACCTGAATTGTGGAAACAACGCCTACTATGAAGTAGAACACTGCCTGAAGAGTCTCTCAACACCCAAGAGGTGCCTACTAAGGGGTTTTTTAAAGACCAAGAAAGGCCAATGTTGCACTTTACCCATGAGTCTGGTGGTCTTCCCCATTTATTTCGAGCTAAAGAAACTCTAGAGCACTGAGAGGGAGCTACCAACTCGTCTGCAAGCCTCGCATTGAACCATTGTTCTTTTTTCTTAGAGGCTTTTAACACAACATCAGAAGCTAGAAAAAGCTTCCCTTCAAAGAGGAGCCCATTTCTGTTTTTCCAGATGAACCAAACCAGCCAAGGTATGAGTCTTCTAGATTCCAGAGGGATACCTTTGTTTTTAGCTTGCTTTAGAAGGAAAGATATGTTGGGGAACAAGGCCGCTTCATCAAAGCCATTTAGAGGAGTTGGAATGTTTGACAGAGCCCAAGTTTGGCGTGCCAAGGAATAAGAGAAGATGACATGGTTGATCGATTCTCCTTCATTACCACATACCTGGCATCTTGAGTCTGTCTTCAAACCTCTTTTGGCTAGCAAATCCACCACAGACAAGGCCTCACTAAGGATTTTTGAAAGGAAGATTCTGATCTTGGGAGACGTTTGCAAACTCCAAATCTCATTCTTCAAATCATTGATAGAGGGTCTCATATTAGCCGCATTGATAATATCAGCCTTATTTACTTGGTTAATCATCCAGTAGCCAGACCGAACTGAATACTCACCACTCTTGTTGTGTTTCCAGATATGATGGTCTTTCTTAGACAAGATAGGATTCATCTTTACAAGTCTATCTCTATCTTGCTAAAAAAAGAGCATCTCGAGTTTATCTTTATCCCACCAATTAGAAGATTGATCTAAAAGGTCACAAACCTTGAGATTAAGATCGATGAGAGGATTCTTCATCAAGGGAGCACTCATAACCAACCCCTCAATCCAAAGCTCTGACCAGACAAAGGTGTCCTCACCATTTCCCAACTTCTTCTTAAGACCTCTTTGGAGAAGATCTCTACCATGAAGCAGACTCCTCCAGCCATAGGAGGGTCTTATTCCCAACCCCGCAGAAAGGAAATCAGAAGACTCAAAATACCTTCTCTTAAGCAGTCTGGACAGCAAACTCTGAGGATCTATCACCATCTTCCAAGCTTGTTTCCCTAGGAGAGCTTGGTTAAATCTTTGAATATCCTTGAACCCGAGTCCACCTTGCTGTTTTGACAAGCATAACTTCTCCCAACTGACCCAATGGATTGATCTTTTATCTTCCTTAGAGTTCCACCAGAAGTCAGCCATAGCACTTGTGAGCTTAGTGCAGGTGGCTTTGGGAAGTTTAAAGCAGGACATGGCGTAAACCAGAAGAGCCAAAGCTACTGCTTTGATCAAAATCTCCTTACCTCCTTGAGACAACATCCTTGCAAACCAACCAGACATTCTCGATTTCAATCTTTCATGAATATAAGCAAGCAATTATGTTTTAGAACCACTGAAACATTCAGGGAGACCCAGGTAAGTCCTTGATCCTCCTTCATTGAGTATTCCAGTAATCTTTTGGATAACTAACTTTGTATTTCCAGCAACCTTGCTTCCAAAAGTTATGGAGGATTTGTTGAGGTTGATGAGTTGACCTGTAGCATCTCCATAAGTCTTCAGAATACTTTAGAGAGTACCAACTTCCTCAGCCACTGCCTTGCACACAAACAGACTATCATCTGCAAAAAGAAAATGATGAATGGAAGGGCCTTCTGTTGAAAACTGAATGCCATTGATTTGACCATTCTGAGCAGCTTTGGAGATTAGGTGAGACAACCCTTCAGTGCAGAGGACAAAGGGGAAAGGGGATAAGGGATCCCCTTGTCTCAAGCCTCTGGAAGGAGTGATCAGACCAAAGTCTTTATCATTCAGAAGGACAGAGAAAGTAACTGAGCTGACGCAACTCATGATCCACAGGATCCACTTGCTATGAAAACCAAGGGTCTCCAACAAAGCTTTGATGTAGTTCCATTCTACACGATCAAACGCCTTAGACATGTCTGATTTTATAGCTAAATACTCCTCGAAGATCACAGCATGAGATTTCAGACCATGAACCAGCTCATGAGCTATCAAGATGTTATCAAATATCATCCTTTCAGAGACAAAGGCAGATTGAAAGGGGGATACCAACTCTAGGAGCAAAGGCTGAAGTCTCCTAACCAAAATTTTTGATATGATTTTGTAGGTCACTGCACAGAGACTGATGGGCCTCAAGTCAGACATTTGGACCGGATCTGGGATTTTTGGAATTAGACAGAGCTGCGTATGGTTCCATTCTTTAGGCATCACCCCAGAAGAGAAGAAACCTTTAACTTCTAGAGTTACCTGAGTTCCCACAATATTCCAGTATTTCTGGAAAAACAATCTAGTCATGCCATCTGCGTCTGGTCCACTAGAAGGATTGATAGCAAAGACAGCTTCTTTAATCTCCTCTGAAGTGACCTCTTGGATGAGGGACTCATTCATGTGGGAGAGAGACTTTAGAGGTAAACCCCTGAAAGACCTCTCTGAAGTCAGAAGGAGCAGACGATTTGAAAAGCTCTTGGAAGTACGTAACTGCCACATCCCCTTTTGAAGCTTATGATCTTTGAAAGACCCCTTGGGCATCTTTTAGCTTCAAGATTCTTTTCTTCCCTCTTGCGGCTTTAACTGAGGCATGGAAGAATTTAGTATTCCCATCCCCTTCCACCAGCCATTTGTCTCTGCTACGTCGGCTCCAGTAAGTTTCCTCCTCTCTGTAAGCTAAGGCCAAGTCCCTTTTTAAAGAGTTAACCCTCCACAAGGTGGGAGCATCCTTAGATTGTTCAACCTCCAAGGCTATATGAAGCTGAACTATCCTATCACGAGAATTAGCAGTGTTTTCTCTTTTCCACTTGCTGAGAGCCCTCCTACAACTCCTCAATCTGTCACAGACTAGAGCATGACCTCTAAGAGCCTGATCAGGAACGTTCCAACTAGAGAGAATTGCCTCCTTAACCCTAGGCTTATTCAAAAATATCCTATCAAACTTGAAGCTGCCTCGGTAAGAGTCCTTAGAAGAGACCAGGCTTATACGAACAGGATGATGATCAGAGCCTCTTTTTTCTAAGAACTTCTAGTTAGAAGCTGGAAAATGAGAAAGCCACTGCCTGTTCCCAAAGCATATGTCCAGCTTGCACTGAACATAGTAGTTTCCCCTTTGACCACCCCATGTGAAGTTGTTCCCTGTACCAGAAAGTTCAGACATCCCACAAGATCTTAGCATGTCATTGAAGGGTTGATAAATTTCGTCTTCTGTACTCACTCCTCCTATCTTTTCTCCACCATGTATAAGATCATTAAAATCTCCAAATATACACCACTCTTTTCTTCTGTTTGCCCCAATTCGAGAGAGTCTTTCCCAAACCACTGCTCTCAACCCAGTCCCAGTGGGATCTCCATAAACACAAGAGACAAAGAAACATGATTCCCCATATCTAACTTTAATATCAATCAAGTTCTTATCATAAAACACCACCTCCACATCCATATTATTCTTCCAAAACAAGGCTAATCCACCTCTCGTACCTATTGGATCCACAGTAAAGACCCTTTCATAACCCAGCCATTCCTGCAGATCCACCACCACATTCCTTTTATTCATCGTTTCCATCAAGAACAAAAGCTCTGGAAAATGTTCTTTACGCATTTCCTGGAGCCTAGGAATCACCAAGTCTTGTGCACGGCCCAAGCCTTGGCAATTCCAGCTCAAGAAGCTCATTGGGGATTGGACAGTTTCTCAATTGGGACTATCATCGTTTTGAGACGCTGAGCCTCATGATCTGAACCCTCCAATTCAGCTTCTGCTTTCCTCTTCCCTTGTTTACGCGGTAAGTCACCTTCTTTTAAGCACCCACTAACTGAAGACTTAGTGGCAGACAGTCTGTTTTGCTTCCTCTTGTTCAGATGAGGCCTCTTTCTAGGCTTGCCCTTCCTCTTAGATATCCCGGAATAGCTAGCTTCAGAGAAGCCAACTCTGGAAGCCGAAGGATGATCATAGAAGGAGGGAGGACCAGAAGCAAGAGAAGCCAAAGCCCCATCAGACTCCGTATCATCCATCAATGGTAGACGAGAGTTAGCAGCTCCCCTGGCAAAGGCTTCTTTCATCAGCCTATCGACCTTTGGATTGGGCCGCTCTTTTTGTTTCCTTTCAATCATGGGCTCGTAGTCAAAGACGATGCCTTTGTCTTTGTCTACCTCCGAGGTGATGATGGGGACTGAGTCCAGGCTTAACCCAAGCTTCCTCTGGATAGGATCTTTCATCAGCTCAGCTACAGAGCTACGAACTCTAGCCTCTTTAACCAACAAGGCATCACCTGGAGTCAAAAGGTAGAGTCTCATTCCTTCAAGAATCTCCTCTGCAATTTTAAGGCCACCCGTAGAAGGGTCAAGTCCAACTTGTTCTTCACTCATAACCCCATAAAGAGGATCTCCTTCTTTGAGGAAATGTTCCACAGCCAGAACCAAAGGCAATTCCTCATTCTTCTCATTAGTCCTCAAGGCTCCGCTGTCATCAAGGAATAGGGGACATTTATCTTGTTCATGAGTGAGTCCTTGACAGGTATAACACATTTTTTGGATTTTCTCAAAATCGTACCACACCTTTGTTTTGCCACCTCTAGGGAGATTGACTTCTTTGAATTTCCTCACTGGCATTGCAACGTTGAGATCCACCTTTACTCTAATATAGTCAACCCTCTGGGGTTTAAGAGGGTCAAAGGCCAACTCGGTAACCTTTCCAGCAAACCCACCTAACCGAAGAAGAGAGTCCTCAGTTTTGTGGTTAATCGGAATGTTCCTAAGCCTTACCCACACTGGAATGAACTGGAGGTAATCTCTAGGAGGGGTTTCAACCCAACGATCAATAGCTAGACACCATTGATTGTAGGTTTGAACTCCTCTGTGAATAATCTCTCCTCGGTCTCTCAAACTTTGAAAGATGAACTACAATCTCTCAGAAGACAGAACAATACCTCTTACTTTCCCAACCATCTTTCATTTCCGAGGCATATCTAACACTAGATCAGAAACCCTCTGGCAATCAGGATTTAAGATTCTCCCAATCAAACTTCTTTGGGTTTCTTCCATATAACAGAACTCCGGCTCATCTGGAAGGTCAAAAGGTTCCTCAACCTCTAGAAGCGACAGCTTCAAGATTACTTTGTCAATTCCTGACGACATCTTCTAACTAGTACCACTCGAACCCTTATAGCACAGAGAGAAGAACCGCAAACACCCTTTCCACCGAAAAACTGGTAACAACACCAGAAAATAGCTTCTCCACACGAAGAACACTAACCCAGAAAAACCTGAAAGAGATGAATAGTATGAACTTGCTCAGTTTCAACCACATAAATCTTATCCCAAGCTCCAAACGTAACAAAAGCAAAACCTCTGTTAGGAAAAGAAAGTACTAAGCCCGAAAGAGGGAAACCGAGTTTTCAAACCACCAGCTAAATTTCCTTATTATTATAAAGGAAGAGACGTCTTCTTATTGAATCTCAGAATAAATAAATAAACTCCTAATAAGAAGGATAATATTTTATAAGTTTCCATCATTGCTTTTGTCTTGAAATTTAAATGGGGTTTCGTTGAATTGGTTCACATAGAGTTATGTCCAGAACAAAATCATAGATCCGATAGTACAAAGCATACATAATGTACCAAACGACTCTAACAATCTTATTCTCTTAAAATAAAAAAGTGATGAGTATATTAAATTATTTCGGATCTTGTGTCAATACGTTAAATGGAGAAAAGATATTGGTCACATTATACTAAAACAGTTTTTAAGTGTCAAAATTATTTCTATCAATTGATTTTTGTATAACTGGACAAAACACGAAACACTACTTACTATTTCAGTAAACTTCAAAATATAAATATTTAAAGCAATACATCGAGCATTGTCGTCTAATTTTGTTGTATACGTATGTGAAGCTCCAATTACATTGAGAAAGATTCCAAGAATATGGACTCATATGCATCAGGACAAGAAAACTGGGACCAATTTGTGTATAGAGATTGGTTAGTCAACATGAGAAGCTGGTCGGTCGGTCCGCGGCAATATAAGACCAACGTATACCTCACAATATTATGTGATTTATAACCCAACTAGTATTTCTCCCGTGCTAAGCACGGATATACATTCGCCAACAAATCAAACTAAATTTATGTGATATATGCATCACTAAGAATTACATGTCTAAATAATTTGGGGTTAGTGAGTAAATTTAGGGATATCTAGCATTTTGATTTTGAAATTTAAATAGATAATAAATAAATATAAATGAGTTAATAAGAAGAAGTAGTTTCCCCGTTTTATTTGGTTGCATTTGTTTGTTGGTTTTTTTTATTTTTAAACAAAAATATAAAGCATTTGCCACATGTCAACTTTTGATTGCTCAAGTGACTTGTGATTTAGTAGTTAAGGATATTATCCTAATTTTTATACTAATTTTATCTTAGGTTTCTTTGTTTAAACAATATACGTAGGTAAACCATTTTCTTGTGTTTTCTTTGAACATTGTAAACCATTCTACTGTTTAATTCACAAATGTTTTCTTAGCTAATATTTCACCAGTTTTGTTTCTTAACCCATAATATCTTTAAGCCAGGGATTAATTAACATAGCAAGTTCGTCTTTATTCCATCAATGATGCTAGCATCTCCAACCATTACTCTATATTTAGTGTAGTTTTCACACCAAATTTGGTGTTTTGGTGTAAGAAATTTTTTTCCATCTCCAACCATTTACACCAAATTTTACACTAAAACAAAACATTATTATTATATTATTAAATTTAAGTTTTTATTTTTGGTAATTTAAGAAATAATATTTATTTCAGTGTTTTAATTGAAATTTAATATGTACTTTTAATTTTCACAACATCTATGTATTAAGTTAGATATTTTATGAAAAATTAAGTTATAACTACAAATTTTATATAGTTAAAAATAGAAACAACAAACAAAATAGTAAAACACAAAATTATTACTAGTATATCTATTTTTTAGTTGATAACATTTAATAAAATTATTTTACTATATTAAAAATGCACTTAAAATAATATATATATTTTAGTGTTTTGTGAATAGTGTTACACCAAATATGGTGTAACACTGTTCACAAAACACTAAAAAAAAAAATATGCCGTTGCTTTTGCCGCTTGGTTGGAGAGAAAAAGTGGAAAATTTGACACCATTTTGGTGTTATGCAGTCTTGTTGGACATGCTCTAACTAAATAACACCCGATGTTCTTTTTGAAAAGCTAGATCGAGCTACCGAATACATTTAAAATTATGTAATTTCAGTAAATAGATTTTACTTTAAAATTTTGATACTATTGGCTGCTTGTGCGGACTAATAAAACTATGTAACTTAAGTAAATAGATTTTACTTTAAATTTGGTACTATTGGCTGCTTGTGCGGACTTATAATTATTGAAGCTCTTGTGGAGTTGATAAATTTGCCGGTACACGTCGAATGCAGACGAGTACTTGTGACGTTAAAAATCAATAATCACATGACAACAAGATTCGATTTAAGACTGACCCTTATTTGTATAATTTATTACATATAATTTCTTGATAATTTGATTGGACTTACATTACTTTCGCTAGTCTTTTTCACTATCAGTTCTACTAGTCAATAGAAATGTCTAATTATTGTAGCTGTTGAAACGGTGTCGTTATCATTGTATAAGTGTGTGTGGTCGTAGTTCCGTAGTTATCAGTTTGGTCATTACAATTAAACAATAATATGGCTTCTATTTTGTTTTTTGTGTTTTTGTTAAAAAGTTTATGTTTGTTGTTAACTTTTTTTTTCATGTTACAATATTGTGTTTTTATTTACAATGTTGACCAAATTCAATCCGTTTGTAGAAATGGAAGAGAGTTTTTTTAAAATCTAATTGCTTTGGACATTTGTATTTCCCATATTTTTCAAAAACATTTTAATCGAAATTGAAAATGTTCTATTCTGAACCGCTGTTTATGTTTTTTTTTTTTTTTCATCAATACAATTTGAAACGGTTGAATTCGATCAACATGTTTCATGTTTTTATTTCTGTTTCGTATACAATATTTGTGTATCGTATATATGCTGTAGCTTTTACATTATTTGACCAAAACTACAACTTTTAGGGAAAAAATAGGATAAAGCCAAAGATCCAAGTGGGCATGCATGCAAAATTTGCCCATAAGACGATTACGTTTCTCCAAAGTCAAAAGTTGGGATATGGAGGGGAATGGGTGTTTTAACGTTTATATATTCCACTTTGCAAACTTTAATTGACTTCGCCGGCCGACATATAACAAGTATCATATTGTATAATTATCATATATGGTCCCCTTTCAAAATTTCATCTTTTTTTTGTAAAAGAAAAATTTCATATCTTTATCATCAAGTAGATATATATAACAATCAAATCTTAGTTGATGAATATATATCAGAGATAGATGTTCAATGTATTAGTTTATCTCCTTTATCATGTTCAGAGATAGAGGATCCTCTTAATATTTGAATTTTGAAACATGTTTTTAATTGTATAAATTCTCGTTCCCGTTCTATCATGCATGAACATGGTATTGATATAACTTCAAGTGGATACTCAATACTTTCAACTAAAAATATGACAAAGATATTTCATTATTTACAAAGGAAAAATCATCTCAGATTGCAATGCCCATATATTCCGTTATATAACACCTTGCCATTTGCATTGTTCCACTCCGAAATTCCTTTTAGATTCCACCAACTTAATTACCACGCATGCAATTCAACAATGTTACACAATCTTTAAGTCAAAAACAAATTTAAATAGTGAATTTTATTTATCTTTTAAATCATCCCGGTTTTGCCTAAATGTCTAGCTAATTTTGAAGATGAACATGCTTTTTGACAAAATGTTTTCCACCACAAGTAAAACATATAAGTGATCAACCGGTTCGATCGAATACATTGGATCGAACCAACGAGTTTGGACCCTAAAACCGAGGCTACTGTGCAACTACACTCGATGGGATTCAATGGTGCTATCTTATTTACTTGTATAAATCAATAGTTGATGTTAGGCAAAAGCGAGTATCAAAGTTCCGGGTTCAAATCAAACTACAATATAAGATGATCGTTTGGTTTTTTTGTTTGCCCTGTTCGGCCATTCACTGCTTAGAATTAATTTATTTCTTTGTTTCTATTTCTAAAATAGTCCTTTTCTTATTGAATTTTGTTTTGTTTTTTTTGTAGGTTTCCAATTGGATAGCAACTACAATAAATGGGTTAGTACGTTAGGTCATACGTAGCTGCCGATTCAAATAGATATATTTTCAAACAAAAAAGTTAGTTCATTATGTATAATCGATCGTTTCGCGTATAATTTGTCTCTTTCATAAGACATCAAAACATAAAACGTGTCACGTTTCATGCCAACGAAGCATTGCATGGCGTTGATGTTATATTTCATATTTTCTCCAATTTTTAGCCCTACGAATCACTTTGGCAACTACATATACCTATCCACACGCACGCTCACACCAAAAACACATTAATTGTTGTGACTTGTCACTTCTTGATCGAACATTTAGCTCAACTCAAAGTTGTGTCAAAGTTGGAGTATTAATTAGTTCATATATCAATCTATTGGTTGGGGAATTTATAGTATTAACTACAAATAATTGAAACTTGATGTACACACTTTCGATACTGATTTTATTTCTAACTGAGAATTAAACTATCGATCATATATAGGAAAATATATAAACACGCTAATTAAACGAAACTTATACGATTGTCATATCATCTCACACAATTCTGTTTTATGTCGAAGTAACTATCAGAAGTAACCTTTATAATCGAATACATTAGAATTTATGTTTCTTTAATAAATACTGACAAAATTCATATTTACAAAAGTGAAATTTTTTAAAGCCGGAACTGCAATTATATTTCTGTAAAAAAAACGAAAGATTGGGACAGATATTTAGAGTAGATTTTGGTTTTCCTACAAATGATGAAAATTCACCTGTTAGAAAATTATGCACAAGCAGCCAGAGGAGCTATGTAAGTAAGATTATTACCAATCTTATTACGTACGACACAAGACATCAGATCTGAGTCTTCTGACAAGGTGACTTATATTTTCAAGTTTTAATAAAACCTACTTACAAGTGGGACCCATCGCACTCATCTTCCTCGTATGTCGTGCCTTCCAGAAAATCCAAAGGCAGAGGAGCTATGTAATACTAGTAAGGATTATTTTTTAGAATCTACTATTATTCGATTACTTGCATCGGATTTAACTATCCCAACGTAATTAATTACGACAAACATTTGTTTTTGGTCTATGAAAACAACCAATTACACTTATTTTAAAAATGGATCCCACGTCAATCAATGCACGAAATTATATTTATAGAAACTCGCAACATTCTAGAATTTAGAGAAGAGCAAAAAAGTAAGTAAAGCACTAAAGAAAGCTAAATAAAAAAAATGCGAATAATTAAAGAGAAAAAGAGTTTTCAAAATAGAAAAGAGAAAGGCTACAGAATCAGAAGAAAAGTGGACCACTCAAAATCAGATGTAAGGCAATAATTGAACGGAAGAAAAGGGTGTGGTTCGTACGCCTTACCCAAGCTACGTACTGACTTTTGTTCAAATTATATAACTAGATACGTATAATATGAGTTACATAATGGTATAAATATATACGCATTTCAATACTAATGAAGTTTGTATGGATTATGGTCCCTACAAAAAGCAAGTGCTCATCACCATTATGGGTTTCCTCAAAAACTAAACAATAGTAGATAGTTAGATACTTTGAATAGTTGGAAGCTGCATTTGAATAGGTATGGTCATTACCGAAATGGTGTAGTTAGTGTATGGTCGATTTAGATGTTTTAGTGTATGGTCGGTTTAGATGTTGCAATTAATCACATATTGAATGATAACATTAAAATATAAAGTTTATATTGTTATAGATCTCAATAGAGATATATCTTTTTTTAATTGTCTACATTTATGAAAAAAGATACATCCAGATTATAATTTGTGTTAGTGTCTTCCTTATGTTATTATCTGGATTCAATCCATGTAACACATATTATCGGAAAAAAATGGAAATATATATAGTTGAAAGTTTTATTTTTAAACTAAGATTATCGGTTAAACCAATGATATTCTAGAATAATCCTTTTGGCTATGATTAAAACACTATGAATATTAAAATGTAACATTCCTTTAGCAACTAAAAACAAAAGTAATACTAATCAATCATACTATCAAATGCATTCTCTTACCATAAATTACATCAAAATTGAGGTGGTTTTACATAAATCTGTTTGTGTATTCGTTGGGTTTTGTTATGGTTTTATGCATTGGTTGAGTTGGTCATCCAAAAAAGTCCCATGTTTTTGTAAATGATGATAAGACAAAATGACCATATGTTGGTGCGTCCAAAAACGTCTAGTGTACACTGTCCTTCAACATTCATGAGCCACAATTATTTTAAAACATTAATTAATTTTGATAGGATAATTGAATTGCATCTATCAATAACTTCAGACGTGTACTGTTCAATGTAAATAGTATAAACTTTTATCCGGACATGCACGGAAGTGTTTCTCCTTGTTCGCATAATCTTCATAGATTTTTATTTTCAAAACAATTTAATACACGTTTTATTATAGAAGCTACCACCACGTCACCCTAGCAGAACCTTACTACAGGCTGTCCAAAAACCTCTCCTAACCAATTAAATAAATCCACGTGGCATACGTTGACACTATTACAGCTGTTTCCCGTTAAAAAAATTCAACTATAAATAAGCCTTCACTTGTTTTCACAAAACCTCAAATTCAAAACCAAAAAAACCACTCAAAATGTCTCATATTCACCGTTTTGCCACTCTTCTCTTCCTCCTCTCCGCCACCGTCGGCTTCTCCTCCGCCGCGTTGGCCGATCAAAAATCTCCGGTGACCTTAAAAGGAAACATCACTCTCAATCTCATATGGTACGGAAAATTCACACCAATCCAACGTTCCATCATCGTCGACTTCCTCCGTTCCGTTAACTCCGCCGTCACCGTTAAAACACCCTCCGTCTCATCATGGTGGAAGACGACGGAGAATTACAAAACCGGCGGTTCAAAGATTGTCGTCGGTAAACAACTTCTCCTCGAGAATTACCCACTCGGAAAATCTTTAAAAAGTCCTTACCTTCGTGCTCTCTCGAACAAACTTAACGGTGACGGTGCAAAGTCGATAACGGTAGTCTTAACGGCGAAAGACGTCAACGTTGAAGGGTTTTGCATGAATCGATGCGGAACTCACGGAGCTAAGTCACGTTCCGTTAACGGTGGAGCTTATATTTGGGTTGGTAACTCTGAAACGTTATGTCCTGGTTACTGTGCGTGGCCGTTTCATCAGCCGATTTACGGACCTCAGTCACCGCCGTTAGTTTCGCCTAACGGTGACGTTGGAGTTGACGGAATGATTATAAACTTAGCGACGCTTTTGGTTAACACCGTTACGAATCCGTCTCAAGAAGTTGTTTCGGCTTGTACTGGTATATTCGGGTCGGGTGCTTACCCGGGTTACGCGGGTCGGGTTCTTGTGGATAAGAGTAGTGGAGCGAGTTATAATGCCTTGGGTCTCGCCGGAAGGAAATATCTTTTACCGGCGTTGTGGGACCCGCAGATGTCGAAGTGTAAGACTTTGGTTTGAGTTTGGACGGTTGTGATTGTGACACGTGGCGAGAATCGATGCGAATTAAAGAGTCAGAAGAAAGTTGTAGTTGTAGATATCTATCGCGTCGGGTTCGGGGTTTAAGAAAAGGAATGTGTTTCTTTTGTCCATTTGTGTGACGTGTAAATTCGATCGTGGAAATATGTGAAGATTTAGAATTCATATGCTGGTAATAAAAATCGAAATTGTAGTTTCTCGAAAATGTTATAATCTTGTTTTAAGTAAAGGAATCAATCTTTTTAGATAAGCGGGAAATGGATTATGAAATTAATTAGGTTGTGTTGATTAGGTAAATTAATAAAACAAAAAAGAGAAAATATCAAAATTTTGGAACTTGGTGATGTTGGGACTTAGGGGATTAAAGAGAACATATTATCACCTTTTCACTTTTTATAAAGCTTAGAGGTATTTGATATTTATTCGTGGGATGGGAATAATCATTTTTTTTTTATTATCCAGTTTCCTACCAATCTAAGCTTTTTGGGTATGCTGGTTTAAATTATCCCATTAACTAGTAGTTTTAAATAAGATTAGTGGGTTCGGTGATAAGTGCTTCGAGCAGGCTTATTGACATCAAAAGTTTTCTACCGACGGAATTCTAGCATCAACATCAAAAGTGTAAGTACGAAGCTGTCATAGAAGTCACTACGATAACAGTTTGTTTGCGTTTTGATTGGTCGCATATTTTTAGGCGGTTGAAGAGTTTCATGTTTTTTTCCTGATTACTATCGAATGGACTGATGAAACAAACAATTTAAGAAATAGTTGAGGTATAGTTATACGATTAGAAGTTGAAACGAGACGATTACGTTCTTATAGATGGTTTACCAACTGCATGTTTACTTGATCTATATGTGTCTCACTTGATCCTCTTTACAACAAAAACGCTATCTGACCTACTTACAAATGTCTTATATCATCCCAAATTCCCAATACTTGCCAATGCATGCACGTACGTCATGATTTTTATACGCTTAACATTTGATATATAACAATTATTAGCATAACTGCGTTAAAATCATTGTCAAGAAGTAACAACATATATAAAAACTACACACAATGGTTGCATTGCATTACAAGTCCATTAACATCCCATAATTCGTTCACATGATTATATATGTAACTCAACAAAACTCACAAGTTCATAACCAGCTATATATATATTCGAAGTTAGATATAGATTTACTCAATATAAATTTTTATTGTTTTTATTTAAATTGTAAAAAAAAATTACACAAAAGAATGAGTCTAAGGTTTTAATATATTAGATGAAGAAAACCTTGAATTGCGTAATCGGAAATTAAGGAAGTAGATAGCTTAAATTAGATATATTTTGTATTGCATCTAGCTTTTTCTATATATAAATAAACGTTCATGTTTCTTATAAATTTTAAAAGGCCACCAAATTGTTTTTATTATCCAAGATGAACAAACACTTTCAACTTTCGTTCATCGTTTTACTTATTTTCGTCATTCTTGTATTAGGTAAGTATATCAATTTAAATTATTTTATTACGTTATTTTTGGAAAAAACATTTTTGAACGACATAGTATTTTTTATTTTGAATTAACTCTATACTAACAAGATCTAAAAAATTGAGTTACATATGTTTTATGCTAGGCGTAGGGAATTGGTCCACAACGATATTTTTAACATTTCTTAATTTATTATGGATGGTCCTTCGTTTATAAAAAATAAAATATGGTCGTGTGATATATTTTCAAAAGTTATTGTGATATAAATTCACTCAACATGTTTCCATTTTTATTTTTGCGTTATGCCAATTAGACAATTGTGTCAAACTATATATAGAATTTCAAATTTCGTTAACATTTGATGCTTTATATAGTTTTTTCTGTTAATTATACATTACATGTACGTGTTTTTTTTGTTGATTTTAATGTGATACTTTTTGTTAAGAGGAATCAATTAATTTTTGTTTAATAATATGAGCAAAACTCTTGAAAACATCTATTCTCACGAGATGAATTGTAGTTATAATTGAAATCTTATATTTTATCTATAATAATTACAGGAGTAAAGGGGAATGTTCAGCAGAAAAAAGAGAAGCGTTGTTTTACATTTCCGTTTAAAACAAAAGATGGGCTTTGTGAGAGGACAAATTGTCAATCAACATGTATACAGAAGAATAAAGAAGCAGGGGGTGTATGCTCCCCTACGAAAAAAGAATGCATGTGTTGTGGTCCGTGGCCTATTGGTTACATTCCGCCGCGTTGAAACATATATAATATAAGCTATTTTTTTTTTAAAGTTTTGATTCGTAACTCAAAATTTGAAAGTCTTATTTTCGTTTGTTTTGCTTAAAGTATTTTCCACAGTTTTAAATAAAATTATTAAGATTTATACTAATGTAATTCCTGATCTGAATAAATATATTCAGTTGGTTATGGATTTGTGAGTTTTATTATTGTTGTAAAGAATAATGATTTGTGATGATCAACGAGTAGTGCAACTCAAGTTTAACTACCAATTAGTCAATTTAATTATTCTATTTATTAGTTGATTTATATGTATCTACACGTTACACGAGATTGTAATTGAAATTGTTAACAATATAAATCATTATATATATATTTAACATCATTATATTTTAAAATAATTTTATACAAATATTTATATACATAAAGTTTATCAAGTGATATACAAATAGATAATGTTGGGAATTTTATTTTTATAAAAAGCAACGAAATGATAAGTGGAGTGTGATAACAAAAGTAAGTTGTGAACCTCACCAAAAGAGGAGGAAACGGTTTCAGTGAGCATCGTACGATCCTCTATATTCATAAAAACACCTCTTGAGAGGTTTAGATATTGACCATTAATCTAATCACACAAATCATTAAATGCTAATACAAAAATAACTCAATCCCACATTAAATGTGAATGTGCTTAATTATTTTGTTAAATTACAAATATCATTAAAAACAAAAATTAGATTTTACTTAAAATGTATGAACGAAATACTCATAATGTTACAATAAATTTAGTGATGATTCTTTATTCATCCAAACCAATGCGAAATGAATTAGCATTAAACATGATAACTTGAACGAATAATTTATATTATGTATTTTATGAAAATTTATTCGTTTCAGACCGTAAATAAGATTTACAATTGTATGTTAGTCTTATGCATATATTTTTTCTGAGATTTAGTCAAATTCTATTTGAAAACTGTTTTACTAACATTTCTTTCGTCATATCTCTATTTAACTAGCTATTTTTTGACTTAAAAGAGAACATATCACTTTTTTATGAAGCTTATAGGTATTAGCGTATTGGTTACCAAAACATGGGGGTATTTAATTGGGGGATGGGAATAATCGGTTTGTTTTTATTATTCAGTTTCCTATCAATCTAAGCTTTTTGTGGGTATGTTGAATAAGTTGTCCCATGAATTAAAAAATAAACATGATTAGTGGGTTTGGTGCTCAGTGCTTCGAACAAGCTTATTGAAATCAAAAGTTTTCTGCCGACGGAATTGTAGCATCAACATCAAAACTGTAAGTACGAAGCTGTCATAGAAATCCATACGATAACAGTTTGTTTAGGTTTGAATGTTTGATTGATAGCATGTTTTTAGGCGGTTAAAGGGTTTCGTGTTTTTTTCCCTGACTATTAATCGAATGGACCGATGAAACAAACCGTTTAAGAAGTAGTTCAATGATATGATTATGCATGGCGTGGTTATGTTAGTAAAACATAGGTCCAAAAACATTGTCAAACAGAAGTAATCCGTGCTTGTGTGTTTAAAATATAGGCGTTTGCTTAAGGCCCCCAAGTAATATATAAATTTAGGGGCCTCCAAATTTCAAATATCTCTTATAGTTTAGTGATCTCCCATCTCATGAGTTCGACGCCCCATAATTTTTCCTAGTGTTTTTGTATTTTGTATTTCATAATAAATTCTTTTTAGTGCTTCTATTAATTTAGGTTTAGTGATACAATTATGTATTTAATTTTTCTATTGATTGATGATCTTGAACAATTATACAATTTTGTATTATGATTTTGTTGATATCTTCGCTTTTTAATGATAAACACCAACATTTTTTTATCTATTTTCTACTATCGTTTTTATGAAAAAAAGAGTTGGTTAGACAAATCAATTACAAGATTGGTGAATTTAAAAAAAAAAAACTAAAATGAAAATTTATGTGAACAAAACTAGATTCTGGTTTTTGACTTTGTTTATCGTTATTGTCTTTTAAAAAATTTACATTATATAAAGCTACCGTTATAAATATATATTTAAAATGTCTATTTTTTTTAATTCACCTAGGGCTCCGACAAGTCCTGGCACGGCACTGGAAGTAATCACAACATATATACATGATTCATATCATTAAAAGCAAGAGGTTGCATTGCATCACAATAAGCCTCACGAGTCCATTAACATCCTATTATTCGTTCACATGTTACGTAGCTCAACAAGACTCACAAGTTCACAACCAACTAATACATTTTATTCTATAAAACTTGAAGCATCAAACATTATAATTAACAAGATCGTGATATGTGTCAGTTAGCTGATTAGATTTTGACACATGTTAAAAGAAATTCCAATTAATTCTTACGCTAAATCATTCTTTTTCTTTTTTTCTATATGAAAAAAGTTTTAGCGATTTTCTTATAAACATATTAATTAATACATGTGTAAAAAAATTTGAGTTTAAATATATTTGGGTTCACACACCAAAATTTTCATGTATGACAATTTTCAATTAATCTTTAATTAGTAACTGATTAAAATAATTAGTTGACAAACATGTTTTATTTTTTTAAATTTCTCTTTATTATATGTCGTAGTTTTGTTTGTATGCAAAATTATTTTTTTCTCTTTTCCTTTGTGAAATAGGTTTTCACATTTTCTCATAAAAATATTAATTAATACATGTTTAATTTTTTTGTTTAAATAGATTTAGATTTAAAAACCAAAATATCAGTGTATTATATAGTATTTTATCTTTACTATACTAAGTTTTTTTGCTCTCAATCTTATCACCAAACAATTACAAGCTTCGATTACTCTCTCTCTCATTACTCTCTCTCATTACTCTCTCTCTCTCTCTCATTCAAATAGTGAGATAGATTATGACAATCTATTTTAGTTTTTGAGATTAAAAAATAAAAAATCTAATTCAATTTTTTTTTAAAAAATCTACTATGAAAGCCCTTGTGCACTCTCCCTCCTTCTGCCACGTCAGCTCTCCTTGCCATGCCACGTGGTACTTGAATCGTTTCAAATTTCTTCCTTTTTCCAATCCTCTCGGTCTTCCCCTTTCACATATAACTCCTCAGTAATGATACAAGATCAATAAATGGAATTATAGGCTTACTCGATCTGAAAAGTAAAAGATTCCTTTCTCGATTCGTCATTGAAATTAATTTTCTCGCATTCACGCTAAAGAAACCGCAAATGTAAGAGTTTTGGTCTTCCAGTTTGTTGCTATGCTAATGTCTTACTCACGATCTCAAATCTGCTATGCCTCCCACCCGTTTGGAGGATTCCGTTCCTTGATTCTTGATTTGATTAGTCTTCAATCTCTCCTTCCCGTTTCTTTGTAAAGTAGTATCGATATCGAGTTACTTGTCTCAATCCAAAATTTACGCTGCTTTTGCTTTATTTGTGGAATTCGATAATCAGATTATCATCTTTATGGCTTCGATTGCACTTGGGAAGATCGCAATCGATTTGCGATCGGCGATTGCGTGTTGTTTTGGGAATTCTGTGATAAAATTTATCGGCCGAAAGACGATAATTCACTGCTTGATCATCATTAGTATTAGCAAGTGTCAGTTTTTTTAGTTTATCAGTACACTAATAAGTTTCCGATCAATTTGACCGACGATCTACCTGTGTTGTTGTTGTTACAGGAATGCCAATTTGTGAAGCGTTTGCTCAAATAGAACCGCAGCCAAACAAATACATATGATGTTGTGCATGTTAAATACTACGATGAGGTTTGTACTAATAAAGACTCTTTCACTGCTTATGGTTGCCACTTCTATGATCCAAGTCTATCTTAATTTTTGTGTTTTCAATGGTTTATGTTGCCTCACGCAGAGCCTCTGAAACTAGATGTTGTTATAAGCTTTCCGGATCATGGGTTTCATCTTCGTTTTGATCCTTGGTCTCAAGTACAATTACTTTTCTTGATCATGTTGTGGTGAATAATATTCCCATGTTTTACCTGTGACTTGGTTTGTTGTTAGTTGATTAGTTTTAACTGGACTACACTTAGGTTTAAAAGGAGTTTGTTAGCTTAAACAAACATTGGGATTGCAGGCTAAAGGGATTCGTATGGTTAAATCTGATCACCTACAAACTTCAGATTTTAACGAGACATCTCTATCACAAAGTTTGTAGGTGAAGACCTATTTCGATGATTAAACATTGAGCTTCGGAGATGCAAGTACGAGAAAAAGCTGGAATTTTAACCACTTGGTGTGTACCCATTTAGTTTCTTTATTTTATCTATCTATATTTGCTCAATTTCGTTTTTGTGTGATCATTGTCAAGGTGGTTTCTTATGAAAGGAAAGAGAAGAAGAAGAAGAGAATGTGCCATTAGTAAGGAGCCAAGGAATTTGGGAATTTCCTCAGTTGTTTGAGGTACGTAAGAGAGTTCTTTTGCTTAGTTTGTATCGAAAAATACATAATTTTTGTGATTGAGTTGTATGGTTTTCATCTACTAATTTGGTTAGAAGCAATCCTCTAATAAAAATCATGGTTTTGAGTATATTAGGAACCATGGATCAATCAAGTTGCGTAAATGCTAGGCACCTACTTGAATTTCGTCTATACTTCCTTAAAGTCGCGTAATTGTTGGGATGTAACATGAGACTCTTTCTGGCAATTTCCAGCAACTTCACTTGAGATTCTTTTCAGACTTCATTGTTTCTCTAATTTTTATTGACATGTATGGTTTTGACCTACTAATTGAGTTAGTATCAATCGTCTAATTGAATTTTGGTTTTGATTAAATCATGAACAATGGATGAAGAGAAGAAGTAGATGAAAAATGTCTTGAATGTTGTGGATCATGTAGGTGCAAGATTTGCTCAGTCGCTGTGTCTGGAGTCACTGAATAAGGTCTGACTATCTGATATATCTTAAGTTTAAAAAATTTACATGTTCTGTTATTTGATATTTTGTAATACGAAGACGTATAACTTTTATAACATGTTGCATGATTCTCAAAGCGTCAAGGGCGATATTTATTAGCAGAGGAAAGACTCTACCTCAACCAAATGCTTCTCCTCTTGTCAAAAGACTCAAAGCCGAGAAAAACGTTTATGTGGAGGGTATAAGACACAATATTGGGTTTTCATATAGTAGATTCAAGCAATGTTTGATTTAATCGGCCAAACATACATGCATCTTTTTTAATCGACCTAATAGACGGGGTGCTTTTATGGTTTATGTACTTAGAGATGTGTTTATGTAAATATAACTCCAATATATTTATGTAAATAAATTCCAACAATATTTACATATATAACCGTGTGTTTATGTTAATAAACTCCAACCGGCAGGACTGTTGAAAGCTTAGCTTGCATGAGAGCTTCACACAGACACATGATCGATAATTTGGAATATCGTAGAAACAACTGTGCATTATAGTATTCATTGCATTAGAGCTTCACACAGACACAGGACCGCTAATTTGGAATTAGTAGAAACAATTGTGCGTTATATAGTACACAAATATGAAACTAATTAATTCAAATATGATATTTGAAATATCTATCAAAATGTATTTTTGGACCATGAAAATTGCACCAACCTTAACATAACTCTAATCGATATTGGGAAACAAACTACTTAATTATTGTATAAAACTCAAATGCAGGTGTATACTCAATGCTTACTGTTATAAAGAGAGTTCGAATGTAGGCGTTTATATTAGTGTAAGGTATACACATATTCTTAGTTTTTGATTTCTTTTATCCATTTACAGAATTCACATTTCTGTTCCACATTTTAATTTTAATCACAACGACATAATTCCAAATTAAAACTACTCAGACTAACCAAATTTGAGTTGGCTAATTTGAGTTTCTAGAATCATGACATAGAAACAATTAGTTTTGTATTACTCTAGAAAACTAATATTAACCAAAACCCGTGCGTATGCGCGGGTTCTCACCTAGCGGTTAATTATTTTGTAACATTGATATCATCACATCAATGATTATTGAACCCAAGAAAAACATCAATTATTTAATATTAGACCTGCTAAATAAAAAACGTGATTATCATACTACTGAAGGATAACCTTTTTTTTATGAAAATAATGAAACGACAAGTATAGGCTTTCTATTGTTTGAGAAAATGTTACCATGTTTTTATTTGATTATATTAATAAGATTTTAATGTATTAATAATTACTTGATTAATGTCTCATTACAATGTAATTTTATTTTACGCATAAGAATATTATTCAAAGCTTTGTGCAGAATACTATAAATTTTGGAAAACAAGTATTTAAAGGAATGTTATTTAAAAAAAAAAAATTTAGTTTGCAACTAAAAATATAATTTCATTTTTTATTTGATGGGTGATTTAATCTTTTCTTTTACTATTCTAAATTTGATTTTTACGCATTATAAATATTTTATCATAAACACGCATATATGCGAGTCATTTATCTAGTATATATATACATATATTCTAATTAAGTTAAATATACATTAATTCAAGATAAATTTTATCGTTGTAATTTAAATTGTGAAACGAAATTTACACAAAAGAGCGAGTCTACGGCTATAACATATCATATAAAGAAAACCTTGAGTTGCGTAATCATAAATTAAGGAGATAGATAGCTTAAATTATATATGTTTCGTTAAATTAGATATGTTTTGGAGTGCATCTAACTTTTTTTCTATATATAAGTACATGTTCTTTGTTCTTTTTATTTTTAAAACACCATCAAATTAGTTTTATTATCTAAGATGAAGAAACACTTTCAACTCTCGTTCACCGTTTTTCTTATATTTAGAATTGCTTTAATATGTTATTTTTTTTTAAACACTGTTTTGAACAACATAGTATTTGTTTCTTCTAACATACGTGTTTAACTAAGTTTTGTAGTTTGTGTTATCTCTATACTAGCTAGATCTAGAAAATTGAGTTACAAATGTTTTATGCTAGATATTTTTAATTTGTTTTTATATACGGTTAAGTCCTTTGTTTACAAAAATATATGGACGTGTGATATATTATGAAAAATTATTGTGATATAAATTGATTCACATGTTTCCATTTTTTTATTATTGCTTTATGACATGTAGATAGTCGTGTCAAATTATACAAAATTTTAAATTTTGTTAATATTTGATGCTCTATAGTTTTTTCTGTTAATTTATATTATAATTTTAAATTACATACATGTAATTGTTTTTGGTTTAAACGTGAAGCTTTTTGTGAAAAGTAAACAATAAATTTGTTTTTTAATAATACGAGTAAAACTTTTAAAACGTCTATTTTCATTTTTTTTTTTTTGGTCGAAATCACGTCTATTTTCATAAGATGGAAAAATGGTATTGTTTAAATTTTAGTTATTACAATCAAAATTTTATATTTTACGTAAAATAATTACAGGAGTAAATGGAAATATTCAGCAGGAAAAAATGCACCGTTGCGTTCCATTTCCGGTTAAAACAAAAGATGGACTTTGTGAGAGGAGAAATTGTGAATCAACATGTACACAGGCGAATAAAGAAGCATGGGGTCGATGCTCCCCTTCGAACAAAAAATGCATGTGTTGTGGTCCGTTTCCTAGTCGTTACGTTCCACCGCGTTGAAACAAATATAATATAAGCTATTTATTTTTTAAAGTTTTGATTCGCAACTCAAAATTTTAAAATCTTATTTTCGTTTGTTTTGCTTAAAATATTTTCCACAGTTTTAAATAAAATTATTAAGATTTATACTAATGTAAATCTTGATCTGAATAAATATATATTCAGTTAGTTATGGATTTGTGAGTTTTGTTAATGTTGTGGAGTAATGCGACTCAAATTTAACTACCAATTAGTCAATTTAATTGTTCTATTTATTTGTATCTACACGTTACACGAGATTATAATTGAAATTGTTGACAATATAAATCATTATATATATAAGATTATTATATTTTAAAATAGTTTTATAAAAACATTTCTATACATAAAGTTTAGAGAAATTTTGAAAAATGCCATTTTTATGATGCCACTTTTCAATTATGCCACAGCCAATTACACATTCACAAAAATGCCACAACCTTTTTTTATATTCTCATATTACCCTTAATGATAAAATAAGTTTTTTCTCACGCTCATTTTTTTTTCATTCTGTTTTTTCTCTCTCTCTTGTTCATCCTCTCTCTCTAGAAATCTTCTCTTTCTCTCTCAGATCTGTTCATCTCTCTCCCAAAATCTCTACATCGATGTTTGATTCCTCCATCTAGGACATCTGATCTTTGATTTCTTCATCTCAGATCTCTGATTTCTCCATATTCGTTCTCGATCTCATATTGAGATCTTAATCTCGTTGTTCTATAAGATTCCATAAGAAAGATCTGTCAAATTAAAGTAATTCATGTGAAGAACGAGGTGGAGGAAAAATAGAGAGGTGGTTGCGGCAAATTAGGTTTCAGAGGGATATGTAGTAGAGGAAGAAGAAACACAATATTACAGTTATGCCATTATTTGAAGAAAAATAAAAAAATTCTCATTAAAACATGTCTTGTAGTTGGAACCTTATAATCCTTACAAAAACCTTATAAACCTTACAACATGTCTTGTAGTTGAAACCTTTTAAATACCTTATAATCCTTACAAAAACCTTATAATATACAATTTTATAGATCAATTTTTAAATACCTTATAAACCTTACAAGAACCTTATAATATACAATTTTATAGATCGATTTTTTAAACCATTTGAAGTCCTGTTTGGCGAAACAGTGAAAATCAACTAATACATCCTTTTAAATACCTTATAAACTTTGAAAAAACCTTATAATATAGAATTCATTTAAAGTCGTGTTTGGAAAAACAATGAAAATCAACTAATAAAACCTTTTAAATACCTTATAATCCTTACAAAAACCTTATAATATACAATTTCATAAATCAATTTTTAAATACCTTATAATCCTTACAAAAACCTTATAACATACAATTTTATAAATCAATTTTTAAATACTTTATAAACCTTACAAGAACCTTATAATATACAATCGAATCAGATCTTGAACCCTAATCGAATAAGATAACAGTAAAAACGTCTAAACCCAGTAAAAAATCAGATCTTGAACCCTAATTGAATAAAATCTAAGATTTCTACCAATCGAATCAAAAACTCAGATTTTCAAAATAAACCAAATAAAACCAAATTTACAACAAAAAATGACAAAATCCGGATCTAGATCTGAATTTGTTGTCTTCTTCAACCTCATAGAGAAAGAGGCATAAATCAAATAAACCCAAATTTTCAACAAAATTTGACAAAATCGAATCTAGATCTAGATTTTTTTGCCTTTTTCAATCTCATAGAGAAGAAAACACAAATCAAATAAACCTAGATTTACAACAAAACTCACAAAATCAGATCTAGATCTATATGAGAGAGAGAGAGAGGGAGAAAGAGATATTTGTTTTGGCTTCTTCAATTTCACGAAAAAGAGAGAGGGATCTTCATTGATGCAGAGAAAGATGAAATAGAGAAGGAAAGAGAAGAGAGAAGAAAAGAGATGAAAAGAAATCTTGAGATCTCCATTGTTGTTGTAGAGAAAGAGAAGAAAGAGAAAGAGAAAGAGAAAGAAAAGAGAGAAGAAGAGAGAAACAAAAAAATCAGAAAATGATTTTTTTTTAATTCTCCTTGTTTCTGCAAGGGATAATTTCGTCCAAAATGACGAAATTCGTGGCATATTTGTGAACAGTGTTTTGGGCGTGTCATTTTTGCACAGTGGTAATTCAGACGTGGTAGTTTTGCAATTCCCCCTAAAGTTTATCAAGTGATATACAAATAGATAATGTTGAGAATTTTATATTTATTTTTGTTTAAAAAGCAGCAAAATGATAAGTGCAGTGTGATAACAAAAGTAAGTTGTGAACCTCACGAAAAGAGGAGGAAACGGTTTCAGTGAGCATCCTGCGATCCTATATTCATAAATACACCTCTTGAGAGGTTTAGATATTGACCATTAATCTAGTCACACAAATCATTAAATGCTAATACAAAAATAACTCAATCCCACATTAAATGTGAATGTGCTTAATTATGTTGTTAAATTGTAAATATCATTAAAAGGGGAAATTAGAGTTTACTTAAAATGTATGAACGAAATACTCATGTCACAATAAATTTAGTGATGATTCTTTTTTTTTAACGCTTTGTTGTTTTATTGAATCTGATTCAAAGCATATTACAAAAAGATTAAAAGATGAAACATAAAGGAAACCTAATGGTATTTTCCACACTATAAATTACGTGTAGAAAAACAACTTTGATTACACATTAACGATACCAAAACGGTCTGGTTTCGGTCTTGTTTCGAGTTTAAAGTAGACGATTAAGTATTCCCAAATCCACAATAGCAGCCGGACTTCCAATATCTTTTACGATTACACGACAAAAATTCTCTTGATTTAGATAAATATTATTTTTTGATTACCTTTGTCAATTTTGTTTCGGAATTGCTTTGGTAAAACAACCAAACAAATGCAAAGTAATAATGAATGAATGTTTGTATTCTATTTCACTTGCATAGCGAAATGAATTAGCATTAAGACAGTAAATAAGATATAAAATTAGTCTTATGCATAATTTTTTTCTGAAATTTAGTCAAATCCTACTTGAAAACTGTTTTACTAACATTTCTTTCGTCATATCTCTATTTAATTAGCCATTGTTTCACTTAAAACTAATGGGCTAATTTATGGGCCCACTAAGTATATACATACACTAGCAAACACTCAAACAACATAACTTGAGTTGGTTTAAGCAAACACTAGAACGGTTCGTTAAACACAGAAAGAAACGTATCTTCGTGTAGAACGATTCCGAGCCGATCCTGCCACTAAACCAAATCGGACGGTGCCATGTGACCTGTTGATTCTAGCAAGAGATGAGATTAACTTAATCATGAATTAAATTGAAGATTGAGCATAATGGATATGAGAAACAGAAAAGAAAATGAGAGAGGACGTAATGTGTTTTTTTTTTATTGTTATGTGGCGGTGTAGAACAACAATAAGGCTCACTTGATCTCTTTTACAACAAACACACTATTTGATCTACTCACAAGTCACAAATGTCTTGTATCATCCTAATACTTGCCAATGCACGACATAATTTTTATACGCTTAACATTTGATGACATAACTGTGTTAAAAATATTGCAAGCAGAAGTAATCACAACATATATACATGATTCATACCAATAAAAGCAACACACAAGGGTTTTGCATGACAATAAGCCTCACAGGTTCATGCGCAAAATCATATATATAATAGCTAACTCCTCTCTTCATCTAAGGTGCTAACTCTTCTCTTCATCTAAGGTGTCCACATAGGCAAATCATTTTTTTACAATTAATTTTAAATTTAAGTGTCATTTAATTCATGTTTATGTATATATATTCTTACTTATAGGTAAAAAAATCTAATTAAATATAAAATACGAAAATAAGTCAATAAATAGCTAAAAGTAGTACATGTAAAATTAATTTGAGTATTTTATTGTTGTAAATATAATTTCAACAATAAATGGATTTTATGATAACTCTACATATTCAGTTTCAAAAATTGGAAATATGTACATTAAATATACATATAAGAACAAATGGATAAAAATATAACCAACATCAAAGAATCAAATAAAACAAATCTAAATGATTTGAATGTCAAACGATTGTTAAGATGTTGTTGATCTAAAGAGAAATACTCCCTCCGTTATTTTTTGATTGATGTTTTAGAGTGATTTTTTTGTTTTGTTTAGATTGATGTTTTCAATTTTCTATGTAAAATTAATTGTGATTTTGAGTTTTTGACTGTTTAAATTCTGCAGTTTGTTTTTTTATTGGTTGATTTTTGTTGGAATTGATGATAAAACATGTTTTGTTTTGAAAAAAATAAAAATTGAATGATTTCTTAATTTGTGTGTAGAAACCTTAAACATCAAACAAAAAAAGAACGGAGGGAGTAATATATATTGTTTCACTACAAGGATATTGAACCATCTCACTAAAGATGATGTCGTTTATGTATATTTATTGTTACTAATAACTACTACACTTCTTTTGAAAAAAAAAAAAAAAACTACTACACTTTCTAATTAAATTAAAAAAACGAAAATCAGTAAATATATGTAGAGTTTAAACAAGTAAGTAAAAAATGGGTTAAACAAGTAAAATAAATATAATGTTAAATTCTAAACAACGGGTTGACCTTCTTACTTAAAAGTTTTTATATATATAATCAGTTTAAGAAATTGGAAATATGTAAAATAAATATACATATAAGAACAAGTGGATAAAATTATAAACGACATCAAAGAATCAAAGAAAAAAATCTAAATAATTTCAATAATTTCAATGTCAAACAATTGTTAAGGAGTTGTCAATCTACAAAAAGAATATATATTATTTCACTAAAAAGCTACTGAACCATCTTAGTAAAGATGAGATAATAAGATGAAAATTTAGAATATAATTTTTTTTCATTATGTTATATTTGAATTTTATGAAAGGATGAAAGACAAATTTGAAAGTGTTATAATACCATTATTTGAAAGATAAGAGGTATACACTGTAAATGGTAAAATCAAAATTTTATCGTTAAGTTAATAAAATTATAAAACTCATGTATCACGCGAACGATGTTTTAGGATTATTTGAGTATTTTATTTTCTAAACTAAAAATACAATAATGAATATATATCATTTATAATAAAATTCATTAGAAAATAATCAAAACATTATGAGTTTACATATAAGAGCAATGAATAAAAATGTAAATAAACGACATGAGATATAATCAAACAAAAATAGATTAAATGATTCAATTATTAAGGCATCATAATTGAATTTCCGCCGATTGCTATAAGGCTGATGGTTTAATGAAAAATAGGATATATGATTTCACTAAAGGATATCAAAAAAATTCAGGAGAAAGTAAAGTAAAAATTTGGAATATAAGATTTATCCAAAAGAAAAAAAGAGTTTATTCAATATAATTGAGTTTTTGGAAGTACAAAAGAAAAAATTGAAAACGTTGTAATACCATAACTTAAAATAAATAAATAATCTTGAGTTGTGATATATATAAAGTTAAAAAATGAATGGTCGCGTTATTCATGAATTATATAACAAAATATAGGGAGAATGATATATGATTTTTATGTAAAAGTGTACGCAGTTATACACCATGATCCAAAAAAATTACCTATTTGATAATTCTATATTTGAATCAATTCTTTTAAGACTAAAATCTGGGAAACAATACTTTTAAAGTGCTTAAGAAAAAGTAAATATATTATTATGCATTTTACGAGATTGTGATTAAAATATGGTTAAGATAGAAGCAACTAAAAATAAAATAATAAGTTTTTAGAAACTAAAAATTATTTATTTAAAATCAAATGCCAAATTGGAAGAATTTCAAAAAAAGAAAGAAAATTTCACACTCAAATTAATGATTGAACATATGATATTATAATATGTTAATGAATGTAAAAGATATATACTAACATAAATACTTTGCAGTACACGATATAGTTTCCAAACATAGGAAAATAACATAAGAACATCAAAAGAAACAAAACTCGCCCAACGGGCGAGTCCAACCCTAGTTTAATTTAAATTGCTAACAACTAAATCATTAAATCTAAATATATTTTAAAATAGTTTTTATATTAACATTTATAGACATCAATTTTGTCAAGCAATATAAGACATAGATAATGTTAATATTTTTTTTTTTGCAAAAGCAAAGAATCGATAAGTGACACTCGGTAACAAAAACATGTTGTGAACCTCACGGGAAAAAGAAACAATCTCAATGAACATCCTATGATCCTTTATATTGGAAAAAGTTATTTATATATTTAAATTTTATAAGGACATATCTCGAGAGGTTTTAATGTTAACATTAATCCAGTCATACAAATCATTTAGTATTGATGTAAGCAACCCAAACATTAAATGCGATTGTGTCAAATTTGAACCATCATTTATTTCAAATGTATGAGCGAAATACTCATCATGTTACAATTACTTTAGTGATAATGCTCTATCCATCGAAACAAGTGCATCGTCCGATAAGATATTTTTTGACTCAGTCATGAATGACCATATTCCATCCCACTTACATAGCAAAACGAATTAGCTTGTGATTTTAAACATGATAACCCGATCACATCATCTATGTCATATATTTTATGGAAACTAATTTATTTCAGACAGTGAATGAGACCTACAAAATTGTATGTTAGTTTTATGCATATTGTTTAGAGATTTAGTCAAATTCTCTTCGAAAACTGCTTTACTAAGAGCTTCAACATTCATGATATTTTATGAGTATCAAACCCCAAATTAGATTATTTAACAATATTTGGGTTTCTTTTAAATCCAATTAGTATCAGCTAACTGATTCGCGAGCTACAGTAAAAATAATACACGTGTCATCATATCTCGATTTTATTTTGTCTTGCAACTCTTCTCTCTCGCGATGGCGACGATTCGGTCTCATGTCGGCGATAACGGCAAATCCAACTCCGAATCGTCTTGTCTTTGATGGTACATGTCTCGAATCGTCTTTCTCATCTTAGATTAGAACACACAGTGTTTGAGAAAATGGTTTTCAAAAACATGAATCAACATCGAAGATGTTTTTATTTTCAATACCTTGAAAAGGTATAAAACACAATCGCTTCTCTCTGTTTCAATTTGATCCCAAGTCTGTAAAAATAGAGAATTGTTAATTGAAACTTTTGATTGTTATTTGGCTTCTTAGGTGAGAAGAGAATTGAGACTTTTGAGAACATCAAATATGGAGATTATGAAATCTTGCTTTCATGTGGTTGCTGGGACTAAACAAAAAATCCATGTTTTGGAGAAGTAAGGTTTATATTTCGTATATTTGATTACCGATTTTTATGAAAATTGTGTAAGGAGCTTAATGTTTATGTTTATGCAGCTTGTAGTTGAAAAAATCTAATACTAGAAAACCGAATATCTTGGAAAGACTTCTCGGTGCTCTTCGTTTACTATGTAATAATCTTGTTTTATCGAGCTTTTTGTGTTGCTAGGTTTAAGATAAGCTACTGGAATAAGACATGGATGTTAGTGACTGATCATTGTATTTGTTGAAAATGACTGAACCTATATTAAAGGCAGCTAGGTATTGATTGCTCTCTATTGTCAATGGAAGTTGCGTTGATGATCCTGCAACTATGGCATCATACTTAACCGCAAAATCACTTGAAGGCCTCGAGATTGCAACAAACAGAGACATTATAGGGATTGCTTTGGTAAATTTTGTTGTAAGTCCTCTTATCACCCATTAAGTAACTACACACTCCAAAAGATTTCACATTGAAAGATTGTTTTTGGTTCTCACTTTCAAGCAAAAGAAGATTAGTTCTCTCCTGTTCAGGTACAAATGACAATTCCATCACAACAACAACAACATCAGTCGATTTTCCCTCTCCATATTTTGTTAAACTAGGAAGTGAATCCGTTGTCTAATCAAGCAACAACGGCTCTGCAAAGAGAGCACCATTGGCAGCACGAGAGAGACTATAACATATTGATTTGACTCAATAAGCATGTTTCACCAGAACCATATTCACATAGCCTTGTTACTTCACCATATTTTGATGTTTATCTAGTGTTCTTAAGAACCAAGAGATTGAATTGTGATAAACTTGTTGAGTTTGGGGGATCAAATATGGAGTTTGGTTTCAGTCTGTTGTGTTTCACAAGCTAATGTTGTGTTTTTTTTTACTAGTTGTGTTGTACCAAACTCTTTATAAGAGATTGTAATATATGTTGAATGCTCTTATAACAGCCAAACTCTCTATTACAAACTCTTTCATTATTGCAAATTAAAACTCTTTTACTTGCTGCAAATTACAAACTCTTGAACATGCTCAAAGTGTCTTTGTCTTTTGAACACTTTGCTTGTTCACATCCACAATTGCGAATAATATGTTGGCGAATCGAGCTCGAGTTCGTAAGAAAAAAATGCATCTACAATTGAAAGCTGATTTGATCGAGCATATTTGGCAAAAATTCAGCAGAGCTAGAGAATAGACCGAGTTATGAAGTTTCATCATCTTTTTATATGTTTTATTTTTCTCTTTTTTGTATTTTACTATATGTGATTTAATGTTTTACTTTGTTTTTACGATTTGTAATTCACCTTTGCAAGGTTATGAACCATAATAAATTTGTGTTTTTATAAAATCTTATATATTTATCCATAGTAATTTCATTATTCGTTGATTTCAAAAAAAAATTTGTAAACATAAATTAGTTTTTTTCTTATAAACTTTAAGTATCACCAATAAACACTAAAAAAACAGAAGTATCAAATTGAGTCTCAACTAACAGAATAAATACTAAATAATGTTAGTGATACTCAAAACAGTATCACCAATAATGATGCTCTAACAATTCTTTCGTTATATTCCAATTGCCTCTTTACATCTACTTTTGTTTTGTCTCTCTATATTAATACTACAACGAATTATTTAATCTTGTATTTACTACTTTAATTCATTTATATACTTGTTTTCTTTTTTGATATAATTTTAATCACTTGTAATTATAAATAATATTAAATATAAATAAAAATGAATTAAATGAACATTTACTATAAATTTTAATGTAACTTTTTTGTTGATAATTTAATTTCGCACCTTATATGGAGAGAACTTCCTAATTATAAATATGATGGTTCCGAGTCTCCGACTATGTACCATATTAACTAATATATAATTCAAAAATATTTTAAATAAGTTAAAAAGTTCATAAATTAATTCGATGAAAATTTAAATATTTCACTTTTCTTTTTAAAACAAGTGAATGGTCCATCACTAAACCGACCACCGAACCGGGCAAGGAAACTAGGCCCAAGAAACCAGTAATTGTTTATTGGTCTATTTTGTATTTTTGCAAATAATCGAGTTAAATCTGTTTCCTAGAATAACTGAGTAACCCATTTTCTCTTCCACGTTTGCTTCCATGTTTGTGGTGGATCCATGATCCCACTTTTGCTTCATGTATTGTGATATATCATGGTTTTTACCAACTTTTGGCCATGATTTAACCCGGTTTTATCGAGTCTTTTTGGTATTTTTCTAGTGTTTTAGAGTCTTTGCAGGTTTGTGTACGTGTGGAGTTTAACTGGTGATTATAGAGCATTTTGGAGCATCAAGGAAAGAGCAGCTGAAGTCGCAAGGACGGATTTTCAATTGCCGTCAGATTGACGCTTCGATCGACGGAAGATGTTAAGTCGCGAAGGAAGAGGATTTTCCAATTATGAAGATTTCCTTTTCACCCTAGAAGTTCCAGAAGTTAACAAATAAAGCCTAGCCCGAATCCTAGCCTATAAATACCTAGTTTTCTTTTAGTTTTCATTAACCTTTCTATTATCAAATACCTAGGGTTTTCAAAGAGATTTTGAGAGTTAGGGAGACAAGTTTTCAGACTATTTAGATTTCTTCGAACCTTCTATAATTCTTTGTTACTCTATTTTAATGCAGTATTATTCAGCTATTATGATTTGCTTTGCATCCATGTCTGAGTAATCTACTTGTTAGGTTTAGGGTTTTTCAAAGGATTTAAGATGAATTGTTAGAATTGAATTCATGTTAGGATTATCTATTGGTTCTTCATCTAGATTGCAATAACCCTGATTTGGGATTGATCACTCTTGATTAGCTATCTTAGGTTGATTGATCAGAAGCGGAAGCATCAATTGATAACCTGACCATAATCTTAGATGAGCAAAATCACATATTCTCAAAGGAATTTGGTTTAGGGATTTTGTGAACAAATTGAAACCTGAACTTTAATGCTTGCATAAATTGATTGATTTTACAAAGGAATTTGGATTTCTATGGTTTATGCATAGATAATTAGTTCAACGGAAGTCGTTTAATTTTACATTAGAGTTTCAAGTTTGAGAACGGTTCTTCATTAAAATCCTGACAGTTTATTAATTATACAATTTATCTTTGCCTGCGAATTTCTCGAAAACCTAGCTTTTGTTTAATTGAATTCTTAAAAATCAACAAACTTTCTTTGCTTTGAATTATTTCTTGCTTTTACTTTACTTTATTTGCTTAGCTCAATTCGAAGTCATTTATCCTATCGTTTGATTTGACTCCCAGTGATTCGACCCCTACTACAATTGACCTCTTAATTTGAGAGAGTAGCTCAGGGTAAATTTGAGCATATCAAATTGTTTCTTTATTAAAGAAACAAATATTATCATTATAGACACTTTCTAGAAAAGTAATAACCAAAAGAGACACTTTATGAGAATGAGGCACTTTTGTATGTGTAAAAGACATATATATCGTTTCATTCTTTTCTGATTTTTTATTTTTTTATTCATTTTTTTTTATTTTCTATACTTTCTCTCTTTCTTATCCACAACCTCTTTCTCCTTTTTGTCTTCACAACTCATTTTTCTCGTTACATATTCTCTTCTTTCTCATCTATTTCAATTTAATTTTGTTTTTTCTTTCTTTATTTATTCCACTAGTGGCCGGCCCGCGCTTCGCGCGGGTTTGTTTCACATATGTTAATTTCTAGATTTTGTTTTATGGTTTTATTTTCTTAATATTTTGATTGTGTTTACTTTTTGAATATAAATGCTCTTGTATATCATGAAAAGAGGAAAGTTAAGTTCATCCTGTTAGACGAAGCTAATTTGGTAAATAGACAATGTACTCGGATTCTCTGAACTGATATAAAATAATGTTACCAAACTTAATTAATCTTAGGCCCAAACTTGAGCATGATGAAGGCAGACAGAGTGATAAAACTTCTACAGAGTAAAAGAAAAAAATTGTTTTGAAAAAGGGCAAGTGCGCCATTGTAGCATGAAAAAAAATAGTAAGTACAATGAAGTAGTTGTAATCGACCACCTCTTGAGATTTAGAAGTTTGTTGATTCTTCTCCTACCTTTGTCAATTTCAAGAGCGAGAGTTGTTATGTGTCTCCAAGGTTCGTGAGAATAGCGTAGTCGAATTTTTTGTTCGTGAAAATGATAATGATTTCCATGGTCGTTTTGGTTTGGTGCATACCATTTCAGTTATAAGATGGGCAACATGCATTCTAGCGAGTTTCTCATTGTCTTTGTCAAAAGCAACGAAAGCAGAAGTGTTGCTCCCGTCGTTCACCACCAGCTCCACACAATATATGATTGGTTTCGGAGATGGTCAAATGTAACCTGCATAGTTGTTTCCGAATTTACGGACTAAAGACGTGGTTGATGTGAACCAGATTGAGAGGTAGAAAGCAGTGAGCTTGAAACGGTTGTTGCTCCTTGTGACCTCGAATCCGCTGATAGCATAGATGGATCCTTCATGCAACATTGATTTAAACATTGTTAGGACTTGTATGGGGATTGAAACTTGCATCGTCATCTCCTGAAATAAAGGAATTGGGACTAAGATTTGTAAAACTCGATTTTATAAAGTGATAAAGGCTTTAAAATCAATTCACCAATGGAGAAGGGAAATGAAATATGCTATGGCTAATGGATTTTTTAGAATACAAAGGCTATCATGTGTGAATGAAGTTTGTGGTTAATTTTATCTATGGAGATCACGAAAGTCATGTCTAAACGCAAATAGTGGAAGTGAATTAAAAATCGTGGAGGCTTCTGGTAGGAAGAGAATACCTTGTCGTCGATGAGGAGTATATCAATGTTCATGAGCTCCCCTCCTTTCTTCATGTTACAGGCATCCCAAAAGCTGAGCAGCCTAGCGAGGACACGTTCGAAAGGGCGTCTTCACGTAGGGGAGGAGAAAGGGACGTATGAGGCAGTCATTTTTGGTAAATATGAAAGAGTGAGTATGAAGAGAGAATGAGAGGGAAGTAGGTGAATAAGACTCTAAGCTTGTACTTAAGTAGTAGAGCTTGAAGGTGGTGGTGTGAATTGCATTAAGTAGACAACGATAATGATTTGGAGAGTGGGTTGCAGGAGTTACAAAGACGTTACAGGAAGGGCAAGGGAGATGGAGTCGTGGATGTAGTCATTAATGGAGGAATTAAGCATCGCTTTAGCTTCAAGCAGTGAGCTTGAAACAGTTCTTGCTCCTTGTGACCTCGAATCCGCTGATAGCATAGATGGATCCTTCATGCAACATTGATTTAAACATTGTTAGGACTTGTATGGGGATTGAAACTTGCATCGTCATGTCCTGAAATAAAGGACTTGGGACTAAGATGATAGATTTGTAAAACTCGATTTTATAAAGTGATAAAGGCTTTAAAATCAATTCACCAATGGAGAAGGGAAATGAAATATGCTATGGCTGATGGATTTTTTAGAATACAAAGGCTATCATGTGTGAATGAAGCGTGTGGTTAATTTTATCTATGGAGATCACGAAAGTCATGTCTAAACGCAAATAGTGGAAGTGAATTAAAAATCGTGGAGGCTTCTGGTAGGAAGAGAATACCTTGTCGTCGATGAGGAATATATCAATGCTCATGAGCTCCCCTCCTTTCTTCATGTTACAGGCATCCCAAAAGCTGAGCAGCCTAGCGAGGACACGTTCGAGAGGGCGTCTTCACATAGGGGAGGAGAAAGGGACGTATGAGGCAGTCATTTTTGGTAAATATGAAAGAGTGAGTATGAAGAGAGAATGAGAGGGAAGTAGGTGAATAAGACTCTAAGCTTGTATTTAAGTAGTAGAGCTTGAAGGTGGTGGTGTGAATTGCATTAAGTAGACAACGATAACGATTTGGAGAGTGGGTTGCAGGAGTTACAAAGGCGTTACAGGAAGGGCAAGGGAGATGGAGTCGTGGATGTAGTCATTAATGGAGGAATTAAGCATCGTTTTACCTTCAACGGTTGTTTTATGACTACGGAAGAGAAGAAGAAACCTAGAGGTATGTTGGACATTCATGTTGCGATGGGCTGTGAATATTAAGGAGGCCATATGTAAATTTATGGGCTGTGAATATTAGTGGCATATTTGAGTTAAATGGCCTTATATTAAAAATTGTTTTTCTTATTCTTTTTTTCATTTTAGTTATATATAATTGCAATTATTCTTTTATTTTCTTTCTTAATTTTTTTTATTAGATGTTAAACTTACGAACTTATATTTTCTTTATGAGTTTAATTCTAGATAAACTTAATTGCTTAGGTGTTATATTTTAGTTTTATGATAATTCCAATACATATTATTTTAATTTATATTTTTTTAAAATAAATTATATTCACATAAGTTTTTATTATTTGTTTAAATTAGAATATGAATAATAACTTTTCATATTAGTGTTAGCATGTTAAAGACCACTTTAGGATATGAATGATAACTTTTCATATTCTTCTCATAATGTTTATGCCAAAATATTAATATGTATATTAAATTTAAAATTATAAAAATTATTGTATGTGGATGATGAGGTGTCTTAAGAAGAAGAGAGAAAATGTCTTTTATATATATAGATGAATTTACATTTCATGTAAATCACGAAAAATTAATAAATTAATATATAGTTTTCTTCGGATCTACGGATTCAGATTTCTGGATTTATTTACCTATTACATGGTCAATGTTTTATGGTTAATTTTTTATGGTCACCGATGTAACTTATTCTTGTTTTTGTCACATGAATCAACTAAACTCATTTGTGTAATAAAACTTAAGCACATGTTCAAACTTAACCACATGTACAGATGATGACGTGTGAATGGTCATGTATAAGTGGTCACATATAGATGGTCACGAATGGATGGCTTATATATCGATAGAAGTATATGCTTGTGTGTTTGGTTTTTGTTTCAAGACTTAATATTTCCCTTAATACTCATTTCTAGTCTTTATATTGCTATCGTTGTTACTGAATCCATGTCATTTCTTGTTTTTGATTTAAAGACTTAGTTTCTCATCAAAAGTTACTTACAATCTCCATGTTGCTTATAATTAAGTTACCTCTTGATAGTTATGTATTGATTGTCTCGTCTTAATGGTTATGTATTCATGGACACATACGGATGATCAAAACTTAATAGATATATCAAGTGAGATCTGATGGTGGTGAGAAAATTTTACAGTGAAATTAAGGTGAAAGAGTTTCATAGATATTTCTATTGATGTTTGTCGTAGAGACGTGAAAGAGCTTCGCGAATTTTTTTGATTGATGTTGGGATGGAGAAAGACGAAGAAGACGAAACGGCTACGTCGTATTCGAAACCATAAACTATGGTCGACGATACATGGTCGATTATGTGTGGTCGGCGAGAAACTATGGTTGAATGTAATTTTTTTTTTGTCAATCAAATTATTGTGAATTGTTTTAAATTTTCAGAAAAAATGAAAGAGAGAGAAGAGTGAAAAAAATCAGTAATGTAGAAAGAGAAAAGTGATAAAAAAGTGGAGAACAAAAGTATGAGAAAGAAGAGATAATAAAAAGAAAGAGAAGTGGGGACCAAAAGTATGAAAGAGAAGAGAAAGACAATTTGATCATAAAAATGGCAAAATAAAAGAAAAAGTGTTTCATTCTTATCAACTTGGTGTCAGAATAGGTTCTCTGTTCTTGTTGACGGAATTCTCCGTGAATCAACGCTCATCAAGAACAATTTTTTTTGTTCATTTTTGTTTAATCCCCCCATCGAAATCATTCCATCTAGAAAAACAAAGGTTGTGGCAAACAAAACGAGTTGTGTTGTCGTCGAAAATAATAAATCTCACTTGATCCCTTTACAACAAACACACTATCTGTTAGTAAAACAGAAACTTTGGCCTACTAGTTTTTTTGAATTTTTATTTTTTCATAGTAAGTAGTAATACAAATTAAGTCCACAAATACAGAAACATAGTGCCTTTAGTTTAATACAAAGCCATTTTAAACTAATACACAATCATATTATAAACTAAAAACTTGAGTTAACGTAGTGTTGACACTTCTAGTTTCAATTGCACATAGTAAAAGAAATCATTCAAAATTAAAGTTTATATAAAATGTATCTTTGATCGAGTATACAATAAAGAATATAGTGACTTGATTATTTGGTATGTCGGAAATATATTGGTTAAAACTTAAAAGTGTTTATTTTGAAAACTTGGTTGACGCTTTAAATAAACATTATAGTTTGTTAATTTCACCAAATATACATAGACCAAGCTTTATAATCGAATTGAAATGAACATGAAGTCGTATTATCATCTGCACATGTACAACGAATGTATACATATTGTTATACTAAAGAATTTCCTAGGGACATCAACAATTTCTATTTCTAATCCTTATTCTTTTATTGTTATATGGCGGTGTAGAACAGTAAGGCTCACTTGATCTCTTTACAACAAACACATCATCTGACGTACTCACAAATGTCTTGTGTCATCCCAATACTTGCCAATGCACGTCATAATTTTTATACGCTTAACATTTGATAACAATGTATTAGCATACAACTGCGTTAAAATCATTGTCAAGAAGAAGTAATCACAACATATATACATGATTCATTTCATATCAATAAAAGCAACACACAGGGGTTGCATCACAAGTCCATTAACATCCCATTATACGTTCACATGGTTATGTAACTCAACAAAACTCACAAGTGCACAACCAACTAAATATATAAGTTAGATATACATTAATTCTTTTGCCCAACAAAAAAAAAAAAACATTAATTCAATATAATTTTCGTTTATGTTTTTAATTTTAAAACAGTGGGATTGAACTCTAACATCCGATCCGGCCGGAGGAAAACCGACGACTACAAGGGTTGTGCCAATAATTTACACAAAAGAGCGAGTCTAAAGTTTTAATATATTCGATGAGAAAACCTTGAATTGCGTATCGAAAATTAAAGAGATAAATAGCTTAAATTAGATATGTTTCGGAACGCATCTAACTTTTTCTATATATAAATACATGTTCTAAGTTCTTTTAAATTTTAAAACACCATCAAATTATTTTTAGTATCTAAGATGATGAAGAAACACTTTCAACTTTCATTCACTGTTCTATTTATCTTCATTATTCTTGTGTTAGGTTAGTATATACATTTAGAATTTCTTTAATATGTTATTTTTGATAAACAGTATTTTGAACAACATAGTATTTTTCGAAAAATCTATTTTCTGAGATGGACAAATATTATTGTTTAAGATTTAAAATCAAATTCAAAACCTTATATTTTAATTATAATATTACAGGAGTAAAAGGAAATGTTGAGCGGAAAAAATACCGAAGTTGTCCTCGTATTCCATTTACTGGGAATTGTGAGATAAGTTGTCAATCTGCATGTACACAGCAGAATAAAGAAGGAAAGGCTAGGTGCCACGAGGAATACCCCAACGATTGCCTATGTTGTGGTTTGTGGTAGGCCAATCGGTTACATCCCGCATCAAAAAATATCTAATATAAGTTATTTTATTTTATTTTAGTTTTGATTTACTATTCGAGATTTTAAAATCATAACATCGTTTGTTTTGCTTAAAATATTTTCCACTGTTTTAAATAAAATGATTAAGATTTAAAAATGTATATCTTAATCTAAATAAATATATTTAGTTGGTTATAGATTTGTGAGTTTTGTTAATGTTGTGAAGAATAATAATTTGCGTTATGGAATAAACTAGTGGTGCGACTCAAGTTTAACTAAGTACTAATTAATTAGTCAGTTCAATTGTTTTATTTATTATTAGATTTATTTCTATCCACATGTTAGTATGTTACACGAAATTGTAACTGAAATTGCTGACAATACAAATCATTAAATAGATAACATTATTTATTATAAGATAATTTTATACATGAATTTTATCAAGCAATATACACATAAATAATATTGAGAATTTTATTTTTTATATTATTTAAAATGCAATAAATTGATAAATGCAGTGTGTTAACAAAAGTAAATTGTGAACCTAAAAAAAAACGACTTCAATCTTCTATACTCCCTCCGTTCCATATTAGTTGTTTTTCTACGCTTTTAATTTTATATCAAATTAGTTGCTATTTTACATTTTCAATGCAAATTTATTATTGATTTTCCGATTTTATCCATACTCTTTTAGCTTATTAACTACATATATCAAATGAAAAATACATTAATTAGGGATAAACAGATTTTTTTAAATATTTTCGTAATTGACGTGAAATCCCCTAAAACGACAACTAATATGCAACGGAAAGAGGAATTCATAAGAACAAATCTTGAAAAGTTTTGATGTTGACCATTAATCTAATCATGTGAATCATTAAATACAGGTTACGAAAATAACTCAATAGCACATTAAATGTGAATGTGCTAAGTTTTTTATTTGGGTTAAATTGTAAATATCTTTAAAACTGAAAATTAGATTTTACTTCAAATATATGAACGAAATACTCATCGACCTCTTGCCCATTCCTAGAGCAGTGTAGGCTTAGCGTGACCGGATAAATTGTTTCACTTAGAACTAATGGGCCAATTTATGGGCCCATTTATATATATTCTCTTTCCACTAAGTGATGGTTTTTGAGATCTTTTGGTGACACGAACTGAGTATCAATGGCGACTCGCTCGCTCTTCCACAGTCTTAGATGGTAATCTCATCTCCTTCGTCTCAATCTCTTCTCTCTTCGTTATCTCAATGCTTTCGTGTTCTGGATTCCGAGAAAATTGATTCACTGTTCTTATAGTTTTTCTTCTTGATTCAGTCGATTTACGAATGGTGTTGTCATCGGAAACAATTTCGAACCGTCGCGATTCTCGAAGTTGTACAGTGCTGATGCGGCGATCGGAGGTTCGTTAGTCGAGGAATCGTTGAAATCGGAGGAGAAAGATGATCTGAGAAGCCGGATTTTCAGATTGAGGCTTCCGAAACGAAGCGTGACTACTGTTCTTGAGAAATGGATTGGTGAAGGTAATCAGATTACTGTCAATGAACTTCGAGATATCTCTAGAGAGCTTAGGAAAACTCGGAGGTTCAAGCACGCTCTTGAGGTAACTACCATTTGAAAATTCGTGGCTCTTAGTTTTTAGGTCATTGAATCTGCATTGAGAAATAGTTAGTGAAAGAGAATGATTGTTGTAGTGGATCAAATGTAGTTGAGAATCATCGAATTTACGATTACGATGTGTGTTTATGCAGAGAATCACATTGTTGTGAATCCTTGTGGGAGCTAATTTTCAAGTTTTGATTACATAGGTTACAGAGTGGATGGTTCAGTATGAAGAAACGAATATTTCAGATGCTGATTACGCGTCGCGTATTGATCTTATATCGAAAGTTTTCGGGATTGATGCAGCTGAACGTTACTTTGAGGGTTTGCATCTAGCTTCGAAGACACCGGAAACTTATACTTCTCTCCTTCATGCTTATGCTGGCTCCAAACAAACCGAACGAGCTGAGGCATTGTTTAATAGAATCATAGAGATTGATGATCTTAGTTTCGGTGCCATTACATACAACGAGATGATGACTTTGTATATGTCAGTTGGGCAAGTTGAGAAAGTACCTGAGGTTATCGAAATGCTAAAGCGGAAAAAGGTTTCTCCGGATATTTATACTTACAACTTGTGGCTAAGTTCATGTGCTGCGACGTTTAATATAGATGAGCTCAGAAAGATTCTTGAAGAGATGAGGAATGATGCTAGTTTTAACGAGGGTTGGGCTCGGTATACTGATCTTACTAGCATCTACGTAAAGAGCAGTAGACTAGCTAACGCGGAGTCTACTTCACCGGTGGAAGCTGAGAAATCTATTTCGCAAAGAGAATGGGTCACGTATGACTTCCTTATGATTCTGCATACAGGACTAGGGAACAAGGATATGATAGATCAGATTTGGAAGTCTCTGAGAGACACTAACCAGAAATTGAGCAGCAGAAGCTACATTTGTGTTTTATCATCTTATCTAATGCTTGGTCAGGTATGGGATGTCGCGAAAGTTATCGATCAGTGGAAGGAGTCTAAAACGAACGAGTTTGATATTTCTGCGTGCTCGAGGATCGTGAATGCTTTTCGAGATGTCGGGTTAAAGGAAAAAGCCAAGGACTTTCACTTGCTCTTGGCGCTGAAGAAATGCGGCTTGCCAAACGAGGAATCTTAAGATCGGATCTCTCAGCAAATAAGTTATGCTCTTGGCAAAATTCAGATCGAGCTCATCATAATCATCATCCATGGTAGACGAATAAAAGAGGTTCAGTTTCTCTCCATTCTGGTTTTGTTGTTGTTCTACTTCAGAGTTGGTGAGACTTATAGCTTTCCTCGCTAGAAAATTTTGCATAAGGTAACACATCAGGTTGTAGACCTTAGGCCATGTTCATTGTGTGTTTTTCATATGTATGATGTGCAAGTTCAAATAAATTTCATTTTAGCTTAAGAATATACAAGTCTTGCAAGTTTTTCGAATGATTTAAAATAATCAAAAGGGATCCATAACTTAACATAAGAGTAGAGAGGCAAGGAGCAAAAGCGCCCAAAAAGTTCAATTATTATAAGTACATGAACAAGAGTGATACATAGAAACATTTGTTGGGTTGGACCCATGAAAGAAACAACAGAAGCAAAATAACATTACATAGTACAAGTCCTATTGAAGATCTCAAGAGCCAGAGATCAAACTAGAAGAAGATAAGAGAGTAATAATGATAAGACAAAAAGAGAGTGGGACATAGATTTCATTCACCTAATAAAAATGGGTAGATTTTCAATTCCACAAGTCACAACCACTCTTACAAATTTTCAATTTTGCCTTTTTGATTTTTCTACACCCACCACCACCTTCACAGAGATATTATTACTATTCAGGAGGAAATAAAAAGTAAAGAAGAAGAGGATAATAATAATTAAGGATCAATGAGCAGCACCAAGACTTTGCTTTTGTCCTTGTTTCACTCACTTTTCTTCCACTCCAAGAAGAGAAGAAAGTGACCTTTTTTGTTTTCCTTTTTTGCAGAGAGAAGCATGCCAAAGTAAACCACTATTGATCCAGCTAAGATCAAACAGTGGATCACGGTCCCACTAGGTCATCAGGTGTGTTCTAATTGTTTCAAACCCACGTTAATGCAAAGAGAATCTTTCTCTTTCACTACTTTACCTTCATTGATTATCTTTTGTCCCTTGTCTTCTCTTTAACCAACCAAACATGCCCTTCTTATCAATAGAGTTGATCACCAATGGTTGTAATTTAAGTTTCGTTTCAGTAACTTGAGGTAATCAATGGCTTCATCTAGTAGTAATAGAGCTTCTTTTCCCTTTGCACCCGGGACTACGCTCTCGAGGATTCTTAAAGCGGTGTGTATCTTGTCTTTTCTTGATTGCTCTTCGTCGCTTAGACCAGAACCCGTTTCTTGTTGTTTGCTTGAGATGTTGGATGATTCATGAAGTTTAGTGATGAAACTCTTGGTTGTGCCCACAAGTGATAGTGATGGGTCTTTGTATGAATGGTCCATTAGTTTTTGCCTTTTTCTACGTGGACCATCATCAGTGCTTTCAGTTTCATCCAGTATTTCAGTTGTTGTTTTGTTGCACGCTTGTTTTTCAACTTGGAATGGAGAGTGACCTGTGCTCATTACTTCATCATCACTCTCACAATCATCATTGTCTTCATCATCAGAATACAGCAACGCGTTGATTTCCTCAGTGTCTTCGTGCATTTCCGACTCTTCTTCGTCATTAACATCATCTTCAGGAAGCAATATCTTTTCTGGAGTGGCATGATCTTTACTCAACCCTTTCTCTTGGTGTAGGGAAACAAGAACTCTCCCTTGCTCTGCAGGAATAGAAGGAGGAAATCCACACTGTAACAAACGAGTCTGATTTCCTGACTGATCGAATACTAGAAATCTTTTTCGAGAAGACTTGAGTACCCCCTCTGGAGAAGCAGCAGCGCAGCTAGATCGCCCGTTCAAACATGAAACTTGTAGATCATAACTGGACAGTAAGGCCTGGAACGGTGGCTGCAAGTAGCGAAACCCGTGCTCAGCTGCATATACTTTACCGAGCTCCGGAAAAGGAATTCCGGGACAGGTAGACTCAATAACTGTGTCCTGGACACAAGCTTGAGGATTTAAGCCCAATGGCAACCAATTCTGTTGCCTAGTATCAAGAGGCATGCTCTTGCAAGTTTAAGCCAAGGGAACTTTACAAGAATACAATACTGCACAAAAAATACAAAGACAGAGATAAATCAAAACTCATGAAAGCCATAAGTACACAAACAGAAACTAACATTATGTAAAAGTGAAAAGAGGAAAGATTTGAGTAAGCATACCGATTATGGAACTGTAGCTCAAATAATGTTGAAGGCAAATACTTCTTGAAACAATGGTAAAAGAAACAAAACGTGAAAAAATGCAACACAAACTCAAGAACCAACTACGTCACTGGTTTGAGTAAATGTCTAAAGTATTCAGCCTGAAAGTAGAAACACAGACAATAGTGTTAAGAGTCAAACAAGACTATGAGCTAAAGTGAGACAAAAGAAAGTAAAATTTTCATTTTTGTGTTTGCAACAAACCTGACAATTATCCATTGGTTGAAAGCAAGCAATAACTCTCACTACAATAGTTGGTTTATTAGAATCTCCGTTGTTCTCGTACTTCAATGTTCGAAATCTTGTCTGTCCAGCTGATTGACTTACCATAACTTTTCCAAAACTCTCGAATGAAAAAAACTACAGAACAGAGCAAGCTACCAGAAGACAACGGAGCTTAGGACACAAGGACTTGAAAAAAGCTTTAAGGGTTTAGCTGATCATGTATTGTTCACAATGGAAAACGTAGAAACGTTGAGATCCCATTATTGAATAAACTGAAACAAAGGTTGTGTAATGAGAAGAAGAAGAAGAAGATTGGAGATGGGTTTTGGAGAGATTTACAGAATAACACGGCAATAGAGATTCAAGCTCACAACTTTACGGTACACATCAACAGAAGTAGTGAACCAACACATGCTGTTTTGTTCTTCTTCCTTCTTCTTCTTCTTATGCACTATTAGAAACTCTGTTTCAACAAAAAGAGCAAAATCAGCTCATCAAATTCCAGAAATTAGCATTGAACAAGTACAATATTCTAACAAATTCTCACTAAATTAAAATTTAAAACCTTGGAATTAGCAACAAAATCTAATATTTTAATCAGATTCAACAATTAAGTAACGGTTTAAGCTCATTCAGCAACAAATTTGTCGGTAGTTTCATAATTTCAAAAAAGAAAGGAATCAGTTAGCTTACAGATATGGAAGCAAAGGAAGATTTAGCGTCAAGATCCAGAGAGAGAGAGAGAGAGAGTGAGAGACGAATCAAACGCGAACCTGAAGTGATTAGAGAGAGGAGAGAAAACGAAATTTTTAAGAAAATATTTCTCAAGGGAAGTAAGTGGGCGTGAAGACTGAAGTGTGACATTGCTTTATAGTGCTTTTTGTGACGGTTTTACCCTTTTCCACCGCTTTAGTTACCAGCGTCAATAATGGATATACAAGCGAATAAGACCATCTACAACGGTAAATATTTTTGGGTCTCGCTTAATAAACTAGGATAAAAATATTGGGTTTTTCCTGTTTTGGGTTTGAGACGTCATAACCAAAGGTGTAAGTTGAGATGTATCATTTGTACTCAACGGTGACACGTGTCAGAAGCTGATTCGACCGTGTGATTTTCGTTGGACCCAAAGCTCAGATTTGGTTTCACTTGCAGAGAAAACGAAAAATCTCTTCTCCCATGGAGACATATGCGATTCGCATCGAATCAAATTGTGAAATTGTGTGAATCGATTCGCCCAGAAATTGTCTTCAAATAATAAGACAGACAAAACTACAAGTCTTTAATTCGTTTTTGTTTATTCAAGTTGTCGATTTTACATTTTTTCAATGAAAATTTAATCGGATTATACCTTAGTGTTACTTCGAATTCATATTTCAATCAAATATATCTTTAAAAAAAGATAATATTTCAAATAACATTTTTTCTATTTCACTTGATTGCAACAAAATTCAATCTCCATTCTCATAGGTTAATATAAATAATTAAGACTAATTGATTAGACCACACTTGAACTACATGCTATTATAGGTTGAAATATAAAGTTATTTCGGCGTTGCTGCTATCGCAACGTTAAGCAGAAGAACAAGCACATTATAGCATGTAGCTTGAAATATTTTGAACTAGTATTATCATCGTGTACATGAATCATAATTCAAGTTTAAATCCGATAGCATGTAGATGATATGATATTATTCTTTATTTAAAAGGGTGTGTTGGGTTTTCAGTTTTTTGTTCAACTAGATGCAAGATGGATTCTTTGTTATAGAATTATATTTAACAGTCCTACATTGTATGCAAAGTTCTTTGTACCATTTACAGGCTACGGATCGGAGATACTATCACTGGACATGTTGTGTTTATTTACATATTGTTTGCAGAGGCTTTATGTATATTACTAAGGTTAAGGTGAACGTCAATTTTGTATATATAGTCTAAAGAAATTGACTATATTGATTTAAAATAAATAAGTGCATAGATCTCAAATGCATGTAATCGTGAAATGAATGATAGAAAGAAGATTAAAATTAATGTTATTGTTTCGGTGGAGGCAATGGGATCGAGGGGGCCCAACGTGTATAAATGTAATTATGTTGTATATAATGGCAAACCCTCACGATCCATAATTTTGTGTCATATAATAATTAAATAATATTACAAATCTATAGTTAGTTGGTTCGTCAAAGTAAAGCCCGTATGATTCGTTTTCTTTAACGTTTCTTCTTTTTGATTATGAGCCAAAATAGTGGAAGTGAGTTCTTTTTTGGTGGTTTCTTTAATTATTACTCCCTCTGTTTCTAAAAGATTTATAAAAAATTTTGTTTCTAAAAGAGAAAGTTTTTTCTGTTTTCTATGCACTTTTATAGATTCCAAAACAAATACTGAAAAACTATTGGTTAAACTTTATTGGAAACTGTAAATTGTAGAAATCAATGCGTTTTCTTAATAAGTGTGCATAACCTTAAACATCTATCTTTTGGGAACGGAGGAAGTACTAAACTTTCTTTTTTGGTGCGTGTGGGATGTTTTGTAACATTTACGATTACCGGGAGAAGAATCGAACTACATTATAATATTGCTATTTATCTAACAACTTCACTAGCTAGGTAACAAACACATTACACAAAATTTAGCCCATTCGTCTTGCATATCTTATTATATAAGGAGAGTTCTTCAAAATTGTAACTCACGAGATGATGACATGTGTTTAATATCGATCGAGATGATGACATGTGTCAAAATACTACAATTATGTTAAATCAATAAAATAAAGACACATTAACATATTTTCTTATTGTTTCATTAACATATTTCTAAAAGGCAAATCAAACTCTAATGTAAATTAATATATATATATATATATACATATATAGATACCATTAAGTTAAACAACAACAAAAAGCACGTTAACATATTTTTAAGTGTTTAATTAACATATTTCTTAAAGCCAAACCAAAAACTATATATGCCAAAATGTAAATTATTAAAATATGAAAGGTTTAAATCAAAAGAAAAGTTAACACTTCAACAAAAAGGTACATTACCTTATTTTTACCTTATTTTTGATTCGCAAAAAAAAAAAATATATACAGCTTTTCAAAAAAATTCAAAGGTTTCTAAAAGGTTTTTCAAAAAAATACAAAAATCTTTACACATACTATTCAACATAATTATAGAATATTTCAATTTAGGTACTTTCAATGTTTTTAAAAAGAAAATTGTATGGAATCTTATAATATAAAGTTGTATGCGCATCAAACTATAACTCACAAGATTACGACATGTGTCATTGTCAGTTTATATTGTGATATGTGTCAATAAAAAGATTCATAATCTATATTATTTACTTTTTAAATCAAATTGTAATCTAATTTAAAACTAATAACAAATCAAAAGAAATTGTCAATACGAAAGGAAAACAAAAAGATAAAGTCGAAAGAAACGGAATTAATGAAAAAAATAGTCATAACAAAAATAAGGCAAAAAATCTGCATAACAATTAGATAAAAGATAGTCAATGCAATTAGAAAAAAGAAATTAAGCGTCGACAAAAAAAAGTATAGTTGTCATCATCTTATTATATAAAAGAGAGTTTGTCAAAATTGTAACTCATTAGATGATGACATGTGTCTGATATCGATGGAAATGATGACATGTGTAAAAAAATTGAAAACGGAAAACTAACAAAAAAAACTATTAAACACTTAAGTAAATAGTGAAAAGGAAAAATTGTAATAGTTTAACTTAATTAGAAAAAAAAAAAAAGAGGAAAAATTCTAATAGTTAAAAAAAACTGAAACTATGGAAATAATAGATAGTAAGAACATTAATCTAAAAAGAATATAAAAATAAATAAACAAAAATTATAGAGAAAATAAAAGAATCTTATTATATAAAGGAGAGGTGATTTGAACTAATTTATATTTTCTATCTTGCGGTTAACAATATGCAATTTAATGATATATAGATTGATAATTATATGGTTTCAACTTAAAATACGATTATACATGTTTCAGTTTAAAATCTACTTATATGGGTTTTAATTTAGAATATAATTCTAAAAATCATAACTATATAAATAATCAATTTCAATATCTAATACCCGCATATTATGCGGGTCCTAATCTAGTATTATGTAAAGGAGAGTTCTTCAAAATTGTAACTCACGAGATGATGACATGTGTCTCATATCGATCGAGATGATGACATGTGTCAAAATATTACAATTATGTTAAACAATAAAATAAAGACACATTAACATATTTTCTTATTGTTTCATTAACATATTTCTAAAAGGCAAATCAAAATCTAATGTAAACTAAAAAAGAAAAAAAATATATATATATACCATTAAGTTAAACAACAAAAAAGGTACGTTAACATATTTTTTAGTGTTTAATTAACATATTTCTTAAAGCCAAACCAAAAAATTTATATATGCCAAAATGTAAATTATTAAAATAGGAAAAAGTGTTAAATCTAAAAAAAAGTCAATACTACAACAAAAAAGCACATTACCTTATTTTTACCTTATTTCTCATTCGCAAAAAAAAAAAAATTATATAAAGCTTTTCAAAAAAATTCAAAGGTTTTATATAAATTATTTTTTTAAAGGTTTTTCAAAGTATAAAAAACTTTACACATACTTTTCAACATTATTATAGAATATTTTAATATAGGTACTTTCAATGTTTTTTAAAAGAAAATTATATGAAATCTTATAATATAAAGTTGTATGCGATAACTCACAAGATTACGACATGTGTCATTGTTAGTTTAGATTGTGACATGTGTCAATAAAAAAATTTCTAATCTATATTATTTACTTTTTAAATCAAAATGTAGTCTAAGTTAAATTTAATAACAAACCAAAAGAAATTGTCAGTAAGAAAGAACAACAAAAAATAAAGTCGAAAGAAACGGAATTAATGAAAAAAGTAGTCATAACAAAAATAAGGCAAAAAAAACTGCATAACAATTAGATAAAAGAGAGTCAATGCAATTGAAAAAAGAAATTAAGTGTCGACAAAAGAAGTATAGTTGTCATCATGGTCGAATAAACTAAGGAAAATAGGTTTTATACCAATTAAAAAAATTAGACAATACAATAACAAAATAACAAAATATTGTTACTCAAATAAATGGTATAATATCATATTTTCAATTAGCAAACGAAAATCTATAATTTTATATAATACAAGAAAACCGTTCCCAATTTTAGTGACATCAATGTATTTTATTCTCTTAATCAAGCGAATTATAAGTTCGAAGTAAAATGATACAATATGAAAAGATTATTTATTCAATTGGAAAAAAAGTTATCTAATAATTTTACGGGTTTTAATTTATAATATAAGTATACGGGTTATAACTACATAAATTATCAATTTTAATATATAATACCCGCATATTATGCGGATCCTAATCTAGTTTAACTATAAAGTATAAACTATATATTGTACATGATATTTAAATGAGTTACTACTTGTGAAAAATAGAGGAGCATCCACCGAATCCCATAATTGTAGGAGAAAAGGAAAATAAAGAGAAATTTGGAGAAAAGAGAGAAGAAGAGAAAGAAAAAGAGATGCAAGTGAATGATTAAACAAATGCACGAGGAATTAAGTGCTTAATTACCTTGACGACTTCTTTTACTTTTTTGGCTTTTACGAATTTTCTTCTAAAGATTAATTTCTTGTTGCCTCCTTTTGTTTCTTTTCTTTGAAATTGATATGAGAATAGTAGTTACCGTGTGAGACCAGTGGACCCAAATGCTAACTATTTACATGTGATTTAAAAGTACTAAGCTCATAAAATTTTAGCATTCAGTTATGTTTTCTATTCTGAAATCATTAAAACAGGTTAACTTAACACGATTTAATAGGATGTTTGGAGAGTGTTAAAAGAAGAAGATTTTTGAACATAAAATTCATGTTATGAAGAGTTGGAGACTTGGTTTTGGTGTGATGATGTCCATTATTAAAATTGGGCTTGTTCATTGACTTGGACTTATCATGTGCCATATTAATAAAACAAACACCAAAACAACAATGCTACCACATGAAAGCAATTTTTTTGTTTCGGGGTCTAAATGTTAAGATTTATTTCATAGTTGAACATACATTGTACTACCATAGATAAATATGAACATTTCCAAAAAAATTTAAAAGGAAGTAATATATATAGTTTGAACTATTGGCCAAAAAAAGAACTCAGTTAAACTTTTCACATATCGTTTTTCTTGGATACTTTCGTTTTTTCTTTCTGTCATAAAATCTCTTAACTAAAACTAGAAGAGAGATATTTTATGTCAACCACAAAAACAGAACATAGCAACACCAAAAGTATCCAAGAATATACCAAATGAAGGTACCTAGCAAAAGTATATCCCCCAGAGACTTGGACACACCGACAAAGTTCTTTCGCTTCTATCATTGTCAGTTTTATCGCATTTTCAAGCTACATGTTCCATTAGTTTATTATATTTACAAAAAATAAAAACACTCAAAAGCTAATTAATCTGTAATTTTCTAAATCATAATTTGTTTGTTCTAAAAATATATGTGACTATACAAAATGTTACATTAAATCATTAATGAATATTTAATATGTATATACAAATTACAATTTAATGGAATATGGGAAAAAAATTATTATTATTATTATTATTTTTTTTCTTTTTTTGAAAAAAATTATTAACCATGCATGCTACGTAATTACCTACTATAACTATACTTTTTTCTTACAACATTTTAATCAAAATTTAACATCTTTTAACATACCCCGAACTTGTTCCAACGTAACAAACAAGATCATAGTGAACGGTCCTTGCCTCGTCACCGTCGGAACAAACCCTTTATACAAAGCCATTGGTCCTTCCTCCGTCACCGTCTTCACCGCACAATCCAACGGTCCACCGTAACTCTCCGCATCTCCATTCATCATCCTCGTCTTTACTACATCAATCGGATTCGAAGCCACGGCCGCAACAATCCCGGCAGCGAAACTTGCGGCCACGTGTGTCCCGATTCCTCCCGGAGTTCCACGGCCCCCGGCGATCATGATTTCTTTGACGTGGTCATATGTTGCCAGCTGTGAAGCTGTTACAATCATAGCTCGGTTCACGGTTAGCCACGAGCCTAGCCATAAGCTTGAGACGCCTTCTTGTTTCACGATCCGGTCAAGCGCGTCCACGACGCTTTTGTAGTTCCTACGGCGGTTTAACGGTAAACGTCCGTCGGCTTGCATTCGGACCATTGCTACGTCAGCGGGATTTCCGACGGCGGATCCGATGGCTCCGGCAATGAGTCCAGCTGCGATCTTGGTGACCAATGGGAAATTACCTGTTGAGGAATCTATGATTAATTAGTTTGTGTTAAGAAAGAGAGTAAAAAATAGAAAAATCAGACCGAACCAAACCAAAATGTCGAAACCGAACCCAAATATGTTTGTAAATTTATTGGTTTCGATTATTTTAAAACCAGAACCAAACATAAACCGAAGCAAAATCAAACCAACCCGAATCAAATAAACTAAACAAAAAGATAGTATAATTTGCCAAGTAACAAAAAACCATAAATCTAGAAAAACTAATCCGTAGACAAAACCATTTACCTTACTATCCCTAGATGCAATATTTAATCACTGATAAGAGCTAGAAAAAAATCAAGGATTTGTATTTTTTTTGGGTATATATGTGTATATATAGTAGTATTAAACCACAAAACATTACCGGTCAGTCGATCGGTCCACCTCCGTTTAAGAAAGTCGTAAATACCCATACGCGTGGCGGAGTAAAGCATCTGACGGAGGACGGTGGCGGAGACGCCGGAGAAAAGAGCAGCTGGTCCTTCCGTTTTCACAATGTGGGCCCCAACGGCGAAAGGGGTCGCCGTGGAGCGCGTGGAAGAAGACGGCGAGTGAGTTGATGAAGGTAATAAAGAAATGCTGCCGATGAGAGAGTCAAGAGCAAAAACGGGTCGGTAAGGTTTAACGGGATGATTAAGATTAAGACTAAGATTAAGATTAGGGTTTTGATCATCGGTATCAGAAAAAGAGTCTTCTCCTTGTAGCTGCATACGGACTTTGATGAGGTCTAATGGATGAGTTAGAGCTCCGGCGATGATTGCGGCGATGCCACCTTCAAGAAATGGTTTAAAGCCCATTGATATATATTACCGGAGGATTCTATTTTTGTATGGAAATTGTTTTGAATAATGAGAAGAAATAAAAAAAAAAAATTGAGAGAGAATGGATATTTTGTCAGCAAATGTTTGGAGAGGATTTGATTAGGGTTTTTGTTATAAGGAGATTTGTATTGAGTAATGACAAGAAATAAAAGGAGATTGCTTTGAATAATGAGAAGAATTAAAAGAAGAGTTTGAGAGAATATGGATCTTTTGTAAGAAAATGGTTGGAGAGGAGAAAATGAATTTGGACAAGTTGGAAATGGAAGAAGACAAAAAACATGGGAGGAAATAAAAAAATGCATGTGTACTACTAGTCTTGCATTACGCGCAGTACCAGTTTTGGCACAATGTGTTCTTTCTTGTCTTGATGCACACCTTGATCATTAGAGAAAGTATATTTGAATATGGAGGAATAAACCAATGTTGGTCAATATATAACCAATATACAAAGCAATGCTAAAACGTGAATAATATGGTCGGAAGTTCTAGTATGTTGCAGTTGTGTGGTATAGATTAATCGAGTTTTTAAATGGGAATAGTTTAATGATGTGTTATAGCTAGATTGTAAATCATAATTTGTATTTGTAAGATGGTAACATTTACTAATAATTTAATAAAGACTAGGACAAAATTAACATGGGTACATATTAAAGATATGAAACATGTAGTATTTGATAACTTGTTCCATGTCATTTAAGATTTATGAATTAGTGCTTCAAAACATGACTTTTAACAACTGGATGACACAAAGGGAGCCTTATTCCATCAAATTGTTGCATGGTTTCATAAGAGACACCAAATCCCAATTTCATGAAATTTTCTTGGCCCATTAATTATAAATTTATAATACTTGTTTACTACTTCAGCTCTTTTCTTCTTGTATCATGTATTGTTGTACTCTAATATATAAAGCACTCTCTCTCAGTCTTTAATTAATCACAAACCAAAGTATTATTACATATATATAGACTTAGATAATCAATCAAGAGCATTCACTATATAGATGCAATCCTTTTAACGATTCTTCAGCCATTGATCTATGGCTTCTTGTTGGAACCATTCAAGGTCTCCTCAGAAACACTCGACTTTTTCGCAGTAACCTCTCCATCAACCGTTGTCGTAGGCTTTGTCTTTTCGCTCTTCGAAGAACCACCGTTAACACCAGGAAAAGGAAAGCTAGGAAACCACGACGGAAGTCCAAACGATGGGTCTTCGGGCTCCTTCGGTGGCTCCTCTGGTTCCTCAGGCTCTTCAGGAACCTCTGGCTCAGGAATCTCAGGCTCCTCTGGAACTTCTGGCTCAGGAATCTCAGGCTCTTCTGGAACTACCGGCTCCTCAGGAATCTCTGGCTCTTCTGGAATCTCTGTCTCGTCGGGCACTGGAACATTTGTGATGTCTTTATGCACCAAAGATTGACCTACTCTAGAAGCAAAACTAGGCGTAGCAAAGAGGAATGACGATGAAATAAAGACAAGAAAAAACATTGAAGAGACGAGAATAGGAATGCGAACATTAATCATCTTTTTGTGGTATGATCTTCTTTTCTTGAATGGAAAACCAACTTAGAAAGAAGAGTTAAGTAATGTTGTGAGTATAGAGAGTTTGTGTTTTGGTATTGTGTGAAGAAGTGCTTCTTAAATAATACTGAGATGAGAGCTTTCTTAGAGTGTAGCTTTCATAAGAGTCAAAAGATTTGGTGAGAAGACCTCTATGCACGATTGTGAATGTTATGTTTAGTCTTCAACAAACTTACCTATATTTCATTTTACTTCTTATCTGTATAACCTATATGTAAGTTAATTTTTTGAGCTTTATACGTGTTTTAAACTTAATTAAACACTGAACATCACAAGAAATCTTACCATTAGCAATGACTGATAAGTTTTAGAAACCAAAATGTATACTGAATATAAAATATTTTCTTTATCTGATTAGTATTTGAAGCAAACGTTGAAAATTAGACATGTTAGGTGATTCGAGGAAGGTAATGTAAAAAAGGTAATTAAACGTGGTAGATTTTTGTGTTTTTTTTCTAAAAATTAATAGGCTAATCCACATAAAATTTGTTTGCATGTCGTTTCTATTGACAGTTCATTGTTGTTACTTGTTCGTCTAGCTAGTATCTAATGAAATGCCCATCTCTATCTAATGAGATTACATTACTACTGTCCACTGGTTTTATTGGAGTTGGTCTAGTCAGTAGTCACCAAATTGTTACCTACATTTCAAGTTTAAGGAACGCGACTATGAATGTCTATAATAATACTTGAGTTTTGTGTTTTTAATCAAACAATATTTTGTTTTTTTAGTTTATAACGATTCATAGTGTGTTTATATTTTTAAATTGTGCAGTAAAAAACTATGGTTGAGCTCTTGAATGTAAATATCTTGAGAGTTTATTAGAACATCTTGCTGATGCCTTGTAGGTTTTGGAAAGAGATTTAGCTATTGTTAGGTTCTTTATTGCCTTAATTGAGTAATTTAAATCGAATCTTAGTATAGATATACATGTAATTTATAAACTAAACAAATAGCACACACAATCGACTAGAAATATGAGTGTATAACAATGAGACGAAACAAACAATACAGGATCATTTCAGAAAAATAGATTAGGGTCCAAAGTATAAAATGGGCTTAAGGAGTTCCGGGCAACGTCTTTGGCATTGTAAACGTCGGTACTTTAACCTCTTCCGGTTTTGGGAATTCCGGCAACTTGGGAAGTTCAGGCATTTTCGGTAACTCTGGCTTCGGAATCTCCGACATGTTGGGCATTTCGGGTTTCTGAATCTCCGGCAACTTTGGCAACTCCGGCATTTTTGGTAACTCTGGCTTCTGAATCTGCGGTATCTTAGGCAACTCAGGCTTTGGAAACTCAGGTAACTTAGGCAACTCAGGCTTGGGAAATTCGGGTAACTTGGGCAATACGGGTTTAGGTAGCTCCGGAAATTTTGGTATCTCCGGTTTAGGAAACTCCTCCAATAACCGGCGAGCTCCGACTGAAACCGGATCAGAGAGCAATGCAATAAAGCATATGATCAGAAGTGGTGAAAGAAGAGAAACAGAGAGACTCTTGTTCAATGCCATATTGTCTCCTTAACAATTTTTTTCTATTGTATTGGTTCTTTTGCTCTTGTGGTATTGGTTCTTGTTTTTGTGTGATGAGATTTGATCTTTGATTAAAATGACTATTTAAAGGTGTTTTTGAGGATGAAGAGCGATGGAGTTTGGTGAGCAAGAACATGTAGAGAGTTTGACTAAAAAGTTCGTTTAACTTCTTTATCTGTATGTGTCTATATTGTCACTTTCAAAATTAGCTGAAGTTTAGGTTTTAGTGTGTTTACGTGTTCATGTGTTTGGTTTATACGTATATTTTATAGTCCTCGTATGAAAGTACGTTATTAAAGGTTTAAACTTTGTAAAACTACACCAAATTTTGTAATTGAAATGGGTCACAATCAATTACATTAGGTTATAATATACATTGAAATCAAATTTCACAAGGTTTATAAATGAGAATATATATACAAGATCATAAATCGAAAAGCTTATATTTAACTAATATGAGTTTGATTGGTAATTTTTTGGAACGAATGATACTATCATTAACGGAAGAAAATATATACTCGTAATTACTTAATTCCATAATGAAAAATCTGCAATTCCATTGATACATTTCAAATTCAGCAACATCTTTTTAGTTTTTAAGAATTAGTAATGTTGCTTTCTACTGTTTTTAAATTTTGGTTATTCACCTAGTCTAGACCGGAAGCCCATACGTATTTTTATTAGAATCAAAACTTTCGTAAACGGTTTTCGAATTAGTTATAGGGAATTTAAGTTGCATATCCTTTTAGAGGGACCTAGATATCGTACTATACTACCACACACTCATATAGCCGGTCCTGAGATTATAAGGGCCGCAAGCAAAAAAAAAAAATTGGGCCACTAATTTAAAAGGAAAAAAATTTAAACAAAATGATTGAAGGGGATTTGAACCATCCACCTCTCATTTATAATAGGGTAATTGTAGTGTATAACAAAAAAAAAATTATAATGCATCCAATAGCAAAATTTACTATGCTCCTCTGTATTATGTATTAATGACAAAACTGCCCTCAATGACAAACTCAGTTTTTGGATTTGGGTTAACTATTCCAAAATTAGGGTATAGTTTTAGGGGGTAGGGTTTGAGTTTGGGGTTTAGGGTTTAGTTTTGAATGTGAAATTTTTGGGTTTGGGTTAACTATTCCAAAATTAGGGTATAGTTTTAGGGGGTAGGGTTTGGGTTTGGGGTTTAGTTTTGAATGTTAAATTTTTGGGTTTGGGTTAACTATTCCAAAATTAGGGTATAGTTTTAGGGGGTAGGGTTTGGGTTTGGGGTTTAGGGTTTAGTTTTGAATGTTAAATTTTTGGGTTTGGGTTAACTATTCCAAAATTAGGGTATAGTTTTAGGGGGTAGGGTTTGGGTTTGAGGTTTAGGATATAGTTTTAGGGGGTAGAATTTGGGTTTGGGGTTTAAGGTATAGTTTTAGGGGGTAGGATTTGGGTTTGGGGTTTAGGGTATAGTTTTATGGGGTAGGATTTGGGGCTAAAAATGTAAAAGCACTACTTCAAGTTTTTATCTTATTGCTAGTTTCCTTATTAAAATTATTACATAGCTATTATACAAATTAATTTTACTATTTTGCTAAAAGACCCTTTATAATATGTAGCACATAAATCAACTACACTAAAAAAAAATTTCTACATATTTTGGGTTAAAATTATATATAAGCAAAACATCAAAAAATTTGGGCCGCTTCCGTGGGCATGGGCTGCACACACTTGATCTTCTCTGTTGGTGTACTAGCCTTTTTATAATGATGAATTTTCATGTTTAGACAGTTACATTGGGTATTGTTTTAATTTTTAAATGTTTCTCTTCTTTGCAACATGCATGTATATATTGAACGCATAACCGAGATAATTGATCACAAACATGTCTTAAATAAGTAACATAATCCATATAAAGTATATCAAATACAAGTATATGAAACATACAAAATATAACAGGAATACAAGTATAAAAATGTATATAAAAAAAAAGACTTATAACTATGAGACCAAACCGTAAAGCTACATGGTTCACTAAGGTAACGATGACGAGATAGGCAGTAGTGCATCTCAGCAGATAAACAAACACTATAAGAGTAATATGGTAATTACGAGATCATGAGATAGGCTTCAAAGTAACTGGACCTCTTCCGGTTCAATGGGCTTAAGGAGTACCGGGAACTTTTGGGAATTCCGGCAACTTGGGAAGTTCAGGCATCTTCGGTAACTCTGGTTTCACAACTTCTGGAATCTTAGGTAACTCAGGTTTTGGAATCTCCGGCATCTTTGGCAACTCGGGTTTTGTAATCTCTGGGATCTTTGGTAACTCCGGCAACTTAGGATCTTCAGGCTTTGCAACTTCCGGAATCTTTGGCAACTCCGGCTTTGTAACCTCTGGCATTTTTGGTAGCTCTGGTTTCTGAATCTCCGGCACCTTAGGCAACTCCGGCTTAGGAACCTCAGGAACCTTTGGTAGCTCCGGCTTAGGAACCTCTGGAATCTTTGGCAGCTCCGGCTTCTGAATCTCCGGCAACTTTGGTAGCTCTGGCTTAGGAACCTCTGGAATCTTTGGTAGCTCTGGCTTTGGAATCTCCGGCATCTTTGGTAGCTCTGGCTTGGGAATCTCTGGCATCTTTGGTAGCTCTGGCTTAGGAACCTCTGGAATCTTTGGTAGCTCTGGCTTAGGAACCTCTGGAATCTTTGGCAGCTCCGGCTTCTGAATCTCGGGCATTTTTGGCAACTCGGGCTTCGGAATCTCAGGCAACTTAGGAGCTTCAAGCGTGGGAGTCTCCATCAACTTAGACCCCTCATGTTTTGGAATCTCCGGGAGCTTAGGGAACTCAGGCTTTGGAATCTCTGGAAACTTGGGCAATTCAGGCTTCTGAATCTCTGGAATATGAGGCAACTCAGGCTTGGGAAACTCTGGAATATGAGGCAACTCAGGCTTTGGAAATTCTGGTAACTTGGGCAGCTCCGGGTGAGGTAGTTCTGGTAGCTTGGGAACTTCGAATTTTGGTAGCTCCGGGTGAGGTAGTTCTGGTAACTTGGGAACTTCGAACTTCGGTAGCTCCGGGTGAGGTAGTTCCGGTATCTTGGGAACTTCGAACTTTGGTAGCTCCGGGTGAGGTAGTTCTGGCAATTTCGGTATCTCCGGTTTAGGAATCTCATCCAATAACCGGCGAGCTCCGACTGAGACCGGATCAGAGAGCAATGCAATGAGACAAAGGATCATAAGTGGTGATGAGAGGAGAAGAGTAGCGACACTCTTCTTCATTACTGCCATGTCTGCTTGCTTGAGAACTCTTGCCTTCTTGTTTTGATGCTTCTTTTGCTTTGATGATGTTTTTGTTGTTGGTTTGTGATGAGTTTTGGTCATTGATTCGAATGGCTATTTAAAGGTGATTTTGATGAAGAGGAAAGATGAGTTTGGTGAGAAAAATATGTACAGAGTTTTGAATCATCAAGTTCGTTTAACTTCTCTATCTGTTTATCTACATTGTCATTTTCAATCTAGTTGGATTTTAGGTGTTAAGTGTTAACGTGTTCATGTTTTTGTTATACGTATACATACAGTCTTACTACGAAAACACATGGCTTAAACTATTAACAAAACAAAACCCCAATTTTGAAAATAATATTTGCACACAAGTCACACAATCATCAATTATAAACACAAAATTATTGGAAATTCAACATTAAAAACTCTAGTCATTTGGAGTAATTTAGAAATGAAAAGCAGAATAAATAACTAGTTTCAAAAACTCTAATCAATAACTAGTTTCAAAATGTTTTTCATTTTGTTGGTGCAAATAAATTGTGTAATTTACAAGTAAGAAAACACCATAAAAAAAGCAGACAATGTTTAGGTTTTGGCCGGTAATCTACACAACGACTTGTATTTTTTTCCCCTTGTGTGTATGATGACTAATGTTCTTTGCCATGAAAGTCATATATGTACAATATCGTGTTTGATATTTGATCTTCACAAACAAGAAAAGTTAAAGAATTTGAGTAAAACTCGTGTCGGTAACAAGCTTTCTTGTGCACCCGAAACAAGCTTGAGCTTTCTTGTACCCTTCTCAATCAAATCATGCATAGTTTCTTAAGTTATAGTAAGCAGATAAACCAGTTTTTGGTTACGATACAAAACATTATACACCGAAAGCGCATTTCACGCGAAAATACACCAACAGATTCTATCTACATTGATTCTTACCAAAGAAATCAAAACTAAACATCAACTAGTAGCAATACATAATACCTAAATCCCTAAGGTAACCACAAAACATACACAGAGGAAAAAACTTCCTTTCACTAACTAGCCTTGACCTTACACAAACTATTCAAGAACTCATAAAGTTCCTCAAGAACTTATTATCAACCTTTCTTACTTCTCTTTGCATCATCATCAGAAATTGCAACGTACAAGTTATCATCATCATCATCATCAGAAATTTCAACATACAAGTCATCACCACCATTTCGAGAAGCATTCACATTCGTTTGCTGATCAAACCCTTGTGCAGGACAAGCAAACAGAGATGAAATCGGAGACCAAGAAGAAGAGCCTTTACCTTGACCTGAATACCCTAAAGAAAACATACCCCAAGAACAAAAGTAAACACCTTTACCATAACTATCCACAGGTGGCGTTTGCGTCTCAACCGCTTCAAACGCTCTTTTACAATGCTCACATCTCAATATACATTCCTCATAACCTTTAGGATACTCAAAAAGCACATAGCAATAAGGACAAGCAGTCCAAAAGCTAACATTCTCCAAGGTCTTACCTTGCCTCTGCCACTGAAACTGAGTACTTCCGATTTGGCTCATTTTTAACTCTTGGTCGTACATTGATTTCCTAGAAGGATCAGAGAGGACAAACCAAGCATCAGAGACGAGTTTAAGAGCTTGATCGGAGAAAGGAAGACGATTCACCGTTGGATTGAGGAGAAGAGTGAGTCTACGGTACTGAACCGCGATGTGTTCTGGGTTTTGTGTTAATCGGATGAGTCGGAGTACAGTATACCAGTCAGGTAGTTTTGAGTCTCCGATTTTGGATTCTCCGGCGAGAAGAGTGTCGGTGATTGCGAGGATATAGTCTGATGCATCTGCTCGAGATGGATCAGCTTCGCATGCACGGATCGCTAGTTTCTTTGCTCCTTCAAAGTCACCTGAAGCCAACAGCTTCTCCGAAGCAGTTAGAGACTGAGCCGCCTCCGCGATTCTACTTCCACTACCGTCGCCGTCGCCGTCGCCGTCGCCGATCATCTCTCCGTTTCTGTTTTTGGCTCCTAATTTTTATTTTTGCGTTGGGTAAAAAAATATACAGAGCTTTTTTTACTGTGGGACCCAAAAGAGACATTTGTCGCATAATCGAACCGGTTTTTAAAATGAAATTATTGTGGGACATGTTCTTATGCAGTGGTTAAACCGGTGCATATTAACATGTCTCTACCTAAACCGGCCTGCTTACACTTTACCATATGACTGTTATAGATTGTACTAATTATTACAAAGATAAATCTACCGTAAAACCTCTAATAATATTTTATTAATTTATCGAAAATATTAATTTATCAAGAGATTAATTGGCTCGAAAATTTAATTTGGGATTCGAAAATCGTATTAATTTACCGATGTATAAATTTATCGAGTATTAATTTATGAAAGTTATACTGTATTTAGTATATAACTTTTAATATTTTTTCGAATATGTATAAAAAATTGTAGAATGACATTTTTATGAAACGGAAATAAGTTGCTCATCTATATTTAGTAAGTGTTTGTGCATTTAACAATTTGTATACAAAGGATCCAATTTTTTTTCCTAACAATACGGTTTTAATTAATAATTAACGTGAAAATTTCTGAAATGGGGTTAAACGGTAAGATCGGAGGAGGTGGTGAGACTGTGTTAATAGCCACACATGATTCTCTATTTCTTTTTCTTCTCTCACACATGTTTCTCAAAAGAAAAAAATAACTCAAAAGAATTTGAAGAAAATCGATCATAGAGATAGGGATCGATTACAATAATGGATGAAGAGTATGATGTGATTGTTCTTGGGACTGGTCTCAAGGAGTGTATCCTTAGTGGTCTCCTCTCTGTCGATGGCCTCAAGGTTTTTTTCCTTTACCTTCTTCTTAATTTCACAATTATCAAATTTTAGTTTTATGTTTAGGTCTCGCTTTTGTCTAATTATAGTTATGAATGGTATGATACATCGATGAAATATAATAATTTTGTGACATTTTGAACGAGTTTTCGTCCGCAAAAGAAAAACACAATTTGTGTTTTCGTAGATCATGAATGGTATATGCTAAATAGGTTAATACTTTTCTGAAATATGTGAAATTATTAACGAGATTTTGTTTTTATGTTGTGATGTAACTAGGTACTTCATATGGATAGAAACGACTACTATGGAGGAGAATCAACATCTCTTAACCTCACTCAGCTGTGGAAGCGTTTTAGGGGAAGTGACATTCCTCAAGAAAATCTTGGAGCAAGCCGAGAGTACAATGTTGATATGATCCCAAAGGTAAATACAGTAAATATTAGTGTTTTTTATATAATATATGAATGCATGTTTATATGTGAATCGATTAATGGTGAATATGGTTTCTTGACCTGTAGTTCATTATGGCTAATGGACTCCTTGTTCAAACCCTAATCCACACCGATGTTACCAAGTATCTTAACTTCAAAGCTGTTGATGGTAGCTTCGTCTACAAGAAAGGCAAGGTAGTAATTAAAAACTCTCTATCTTATCCTTAAATTCAATTACTCTAAGCTTTTGATCAAACGTACCATACGTATCTCAGATCTACAAAGTCCCAGCCACTGATGTGGAAGCCTTGACATCGCCATTGATGGGTCTTTTCGAGAAGCGACGTGCGAGAAAGTTCTTCATCTACGTGCAAGACTACGATGAGAAGGATCCTAAGTCTCATGAAGGACTTGATCTCAACAAAGTCACTGCTAGAGAGATCATCTCGTACGTTACTTGTCAAGTCACTTTAGTATAGTTACTTGTGTTACACGCTTTTCATCTCTCTCTATTTTCTTTTCCTTTTATAGGAAGTACGGGCTTGAAGATGATACAATCGACTTCATAGGCCATGCCTTGGCGCTTCACAATGATGATGACTATTTGGATCAACCTGCCATAGATTTTGTTAAGAGAATCAAGGTAAAGTGTTTTACTTTCTTCTTCAACAAGTGTATAAATGTTCTGATCTCGATGTCATTTTTGTGTTTGCTATTTGGTGAAGCTCTATGCGGAATCCCTGGCTCGATTCCAAGGAGGATCTCCTTACATCTATCCATTGTACGGTCTAGGAGAGTTGCCTCAGGCTTTTGCGCGTTTGAGCGCTGTGTACGGTGGGACTTACATGCTCAACAAGCCTGAATGCAAGGTACCATACGACCATAATCTCTTCTTTGTCAATAGTATCTGTTAAAAATTCCAAATCTAGAAATGAGTCTAAAAGTGAGTAGTGTAAGTATATATCATTTAATTGTCTTGTTTTTGAGATAGAAACTCATGAATCTTGAACATTATTCCTAATAGGTTGAGTTTGATGACTCTGGAAAAGCTATTGGTGTTACTTCTGCAGGAGAAACTGCTAAATGCAAGAAAGTTGTCTGTGATCCTTCTTACTTGTCTGACAAGGTAACCATAGACCTATTTCATCTGCATAAACTAGTTTCTTCATGTACAGTCTAGCTACCTTCTAATACTGTTTTCTTGTCTTTTAGGTTAAGAAAGTTGGGAAAGTAACTCGAGCGGTATGTATAATGAGCCATCCTATTCCAGACACAAACGATGCTCACTCGGTTCAAATCATTCTTCCTCAGAAGCAACTCGGCCGCAAATCAGACATGTAAGAGATCATAATCAAGAACACATAGACAGATGGATCTGTTTTGCTTCTACTTTGAAACAATTGAATATGAATCTTATGGATTATGTAGGTACTTGTTCTGTTGCTCATACGCTCACAATGTGGCACCAAAAGGCAAATACATAGCTTTTGTATCTGCAGAAGCTGAAACTGACAATCCAGAGGAAGAACTTAAACCTGGAATCGAATTGCTTGGACCTATTGATGAAATCTTTTATCATTCTTATGATACATACGTTCCCACCAATAATCAAGAAGAAGACAACTGTTTCATATCTGGAGTAAGAAAATATCATCAGAATACATAACACAATTTTTTTTATTACATGTCTTGTTTACTTCTCTGATGTTTTCTTGTTTTGTTTTTTTCTTTTCTTGTCAGACTTATTGTGCATCAACACATTTCGAGAGTACTGTTGTTGATGTTCTTGAGATGTACACCAAGATCACTGGAAAGGTATTAATTAAATAACTTCATTTTTTTGCTTGACAATGAAATTAACATTTTGAAACACTGAGTTTTTTCTATTGTTTCTTTTGCAGACTCTTGATTTGTCTGTGGACTTGAGTGCCGCAAGTGCTACTGCAGAAAGTTGATGATTTTCTTTTCTCATTTCTCTGAGAGTTCTCAAATTGCAAGTGAATCTTTCTTATTTTTCTATTGGATGTTTACAATACAATTCAAAGAACAGAAGTTTACTTTTCTTTTTGTTCACCTTACTTATATATTACACTGGTTGGTTTTGCTTTCATTTGTGTTGTTTATATATATATATATATATATATTTCATTGGTTTAAAAAAAATACCTAATTTTTTAGATTTTAAATTCTAAATTCTATGATAGATTCCTTGATCATATTCAACACTTTTTCTGTTTCAATATTTTAAGCAATTTTAGAAATAATTTGAATATTTTAAGCTTGATGTGCATGTGTAAAACTTTTTACTTCTTGAATCATTATCACTAGATTTGCACTAATTGCTGCAGTGTGCAGTCCAGAAACCGATTTCGTTCTAAACCGGCTCTGGTTTCCTGAAATTTAGTGACAAAACTCAGATTTTAGACATTGATCTATCTCGGTTCGGGTTAATCCGGGAATAGAGAATACAAACCGTTCGTTCATAGGTCCGATTCGGTTTAACGTAAAATCCCAAATCCTTTATACGACGCCGTATTGGGAAAGAAAATGGAGGGAAATGGCGTTTTCTCTCTTCAAGAGAAGAGCACAGAAATGCCCGACCCGGTTCCTCGAGTCGGATCTTCCATGAGACGCAAGACGGTTCCGGCAAGCCATGTATCGTTCGGCATTCTCTGCCTCATAAATCAAGTTGGTGCTATAATCGGAGCTCGTGGACTCGTGATTAAACAGATTCAGCAGTCAACAGAATCAAGAATCCGGGTCGAATCAGGTTTTCCGGGTTGTAAGTACCGGGTCATCCGGGTTATTGGACCGGTGGGTTCGACGTCTAGGGTCAAATTAGGGGTTAATAATACTAACTACGAGAATGAGAAGCAAGAAGAAGAAGAAGAAATTGAGGTCTCTAAAGCACAAGAAGCGTTGATTAGGGTTTTCGAGGTTCTAAATGATGGAGTTTGGGCTGGTACGGTCTCGTGTAAGCTGCTAATGGAAGCTAGCCATGTGGGTGGTGAGATTTTTGAGAGGATAAGGAAGGAAAGTGATTGTGAGGTTGAATTACGAACAAGTCTATTGCCAGTTCGTGCAGATTCTGATGATGCAATGGTTGAGGTAATAACTGTGTTCTGAAATCTTTGAATCTTGAATGCTTTAGGTTTCTTGTAGAATCATTGGCCTTATAACTTGTAAAGATTTGTCACTTGTGAGCTGAATCTTGATACTTGTAATGATAGCATTTTGTAGATGCTTGTGTTCTTAGAATCTTTATACTTAATCCTGATGAGTGGAGTTGTTAAATCTGTGGCAGATCGAAGGAAATGTTTTGGCAGTGAAGAAAGCTCTTGTATACGTATCCAGTCGCGTGCAAGCTTGTCAGATTTATAAGGCAGGGATGGTGGGAAATAAATCCCATGATAGAGCTTTTGAGGAGTCTATGCATAGGCACTCTCTTCCAAGGCCTGTTGAAATGAATTCTCACGGTTACAGATTGGGAAAAGATGACATGTGTTATCTTGGAACTTTACCTCGGTCTAGTAATGGGATTTCTTACAATGGTAGACATAGGCAGATTGAGGCGTTTCCTCGCGGTGCTTTGCACAGGTATACTGAGGCGGTTCCTTGTGACGCTTTAGGCAGGACTATGGATAAGGTTTCACGAGAAGCGTTATACAGATCCTCTGATGGTTTCCATGGAGATGTTTCACGACAGCATAGAGAATTAGATCCTCGGGATTCCTTGCATATCGGTCAAGATTCATTTCCAGCAGATGCTTGTCATGGAGTATTGAAACAATCGCGTGAAAATTGGTTTTCTCAGCAGAGGATAGATTCTCTTTCACACCGCAGTTCTGTTCTAGATACGCATCCTCACAGCATCACGGCCTCTCCTTCAAGGAATCACCCTGTCACCATTAAGCAGCCTCTCTCAGCAATGGAAGATGATAATCAGACACTGGTCTTTAAGTTACTCTGTCCGGCCGAAAGTGTTTGTGGTGTTATTGAAAGTCTTACCTATATCAAGACTCTTGAAAGTGTGAGGGGTGCCTCCATACATGTGGGAGATATACTACCTGACTGTGATGAATGCTTGATTACATTTACATCAGCAGAGGTTGGTCTTCGTTTAGCTGAGCTCTTCCCATTTTTAAATCTCTTCGTTTACTTTCTTATATCTGTTTATCATTCTTGGTTGATATTTGTCGCTTGTTCATCATGTAGATACGAAAAGACAGAATGCCCCCAGCCCAAGCAGCTATTGGCTATGTTTTCTCTAGATTATGTGAGATTTCTACTAAAGACAGTGGCTCAAGGTCATATATCACTGCACGGCTTGTTGTCCCAACAAATCAGATTGGATGTTTGCTTGCATACTAGTATTTCAGGTTGTGCATAACCCAAAATGTATCTCAGCGAACGATCAAATTGTGCAGGTACTTAAACATAAGGGTACACATCTAAGTAGAAGCCTAAATCTTTTATGTGTGTTCACATTCTCGCATATAGTTCATGAAGCATATTTTGATACGTATTTGAAGCATTCATGTAGACTATGTTCTGCAGTCTGTCTGATACTTTCCTTTCCAATAGATTTCAGGAGAGATCCCAACTGTTAAATTGGCTATGTACCATGTTACCAGCAAGCTAGTAGGCAATTTTCTCCGCAGTTCAAGGTCAAATTCTCCAACCAAGAGCAAGGAAACTTATATACCCGGGAGGATCTCCCGTGGAGACACGACTAACCCTGGTCTGCACAGAAGACCTGAGGATTCCTTCCAAAGGGGGTCTCACAATCCAATTCACTTTTTGAATCCTGTTGATGCAGATCCTTATATGAGACCAGAAGAATCTTTCCCAATAGGTTCAGTCCCACTACTCGATATCCTCCAAATTTTGTTCCGCGGTGCACTATGGATGTCAATGGTATCTCGGATCACTTTAGTGAAGATGCATCTCAGCTTTGGGGTTCAGAAGATACATTCACTGATGATATCTCGGATTACTTAAGTGAAGATTCATCTCAGTTATGGGGTTCAGAATCTCCATTCCCCAATAGGTTCAGTCCTACTGCTGGATATTATCAAAATTTTGGTCAGCGGTCCACTATGGATCAAGCTCCCTCTCAGTTACGGACGTCACCGGTATGTCTCTGTTTCGTACTTTTCCTCTCTATCTACTTTCTCGTGTACACAACCACATGTGGATGAACCACTACACATAGAGCTGTTCATGCGTCTTTGATTAGAGGATAATTTTTAATCTTCTGTTTGGTTTCCTTAGCTCTGATAGACATAGTATAAATACAGGTACCTGGTGCTCCAAGAGGTGATTGTGATGGCAATGGAGGATTATCTTCTACAATGTCTGACCTTGGACTTGGCAGGTGAATACATTATAGGTAAATAGATAAAAGCTGTTCTTGTTCTGAAAACACTGACACACTGGTTTGACCGTTTGCAGCGAACACAACTCTTCCAACATCGTTACAAACATGACCGTGGAAATTAGAGTTCCAGAGAATGCTGGGCATTTTGTGTTTGGAGAGGAGGGTGGTCGAAAACGTTTGGATGACCTGAGACAGGTAACACACATTCCGCTAACGATATCTTTCCTTGCTTACCTCATAGATCGTTAGGATTAGGTTAGACAGTAATCTAGGTGCTGGATACAAATGGACATGGTACATAGAAGCCTATCATCGATAGCGCGAGAGAGTAAAATGTTAACTCTCAACAGAAACTGAAAAGAAACATATATGAACCTTAGAGAAAATGATCCAAATGGAAAACTAAACTGCCTAGTGCAATCATCCATTGGTCATTATCTTGGCCAATAAGACTTTCCTCGCTTCTCATTAACTTTACTCGAGAAAACTCTACAGCGTATAGAAGAGCTCAACCACAATCATCCTCTGTTCTGGAGTCGAAGTTGTAGCTTATCATTTGATTTTATCAGATATCAGGTGCAATAGTCGTAGTCCATGAGCCTCAGCTAGGAACAAGTGACAGAATCATTGCCATATCTGGGACACTTGTTGAAATCCAAACAGCTCATAAACTTCTTCAGGCCGTTATCCAAATAGGTGCATGTGAATCAATGTCAGTGACTGGACACTGGAGGATAGACTTCTAAACTGGAACCCAGATTTTTTTCACTCTTTGTACAGTGTGTTACTTTCACTAAACCCTAAATGAAACTTATGATGTGATCTTGAGCTCTCTAATCCAATGGTATTTGCTTGTATAGCAAGAAGGTTTTAAGAAACGACGTCGTAGATTGCGTTCTGATTTTTGTTTGTACACAAAAATTACAAATTACAGTATAAAGGTGAAAATTTTCATGGGCCGGAAAAAGCCCAAATTAGCTGTGATCCTATATCTTGGTTTGGGGGGCAAGAAATACGTGACGAGCAAGGACATCTATTTCTAGAGAGTTCGATTCAACCAATAACAACTCGACACGTATAATTCTTACCGTGGTCTTGAGCACACCTGATTATTCAAGTGTTCTCTTATAAATTTGTCTCCGTCTAGAGAGAAGCTTCAAGTTTTCGCCGGAAGATTTCATCGTTTCTTCAACCTCTTTAACTTTCGAATATGCCTCGTGGTGGTGGTGGTGGCCGTAGATCCGGTGGTGGTGGTGAGTTTTCTCTTTCCAATTTCAGTTCTCTTTCTTCATGTTTGGGATTCTCAGTATCTAGGGTTTGTGATGATTCTTTCTTATGATGTTGCAATGTGGGTTTGTATCTTCCGATTTGAGAAGATTTGTTGATATATATGTTTAGAGGGATAACAAATTTTAGGGTTTATGCTTCCAATCTAGGGTTTGTGCAATTTGTTTATGGGTTAGTGATGATTCATTGATTCGTTACTATGATGTTGCAATGTGGGTTTTTAGGGTTTATGTTTGTGTCGATGAGGAGGAAAATTGATTTTTGTGGTTTTTGATCAGGTTTTGGAGGAGGAAGATCTGATCCTCCTCGTCCTCGTCCTGTAGCCGCAAGTAGCCCAGCTCCTAAAACTGGTAAATTTCACTTTTGGATTTGAGTACCTTTGTGTAGCTTTATGGATTTTTTTAGTCATGTAATTGGGTTTTTTCTTTGTGGGTTTCAGTGAAAAGTGCTCCTCCTCCAGCAACAGCTCAGGCTAGTAATGGTGGTGGTTCTATGCTTGGTAATCTTGGCACAGCCATTACTGACGGTATGAGTTTTTTTTTGTAAGATTTCTGTTTCATAGATTTGGTTTGGATTTGGGTGTTTTCTGATTCTTGTTGTTTATGTTGAACTAGGTATTGGTTTGGGTGTTGGAAGTTCAATTGCACACAGGGCTGCTGATTTTGTGTTTGGACCAAGAACTTATAGGAATGAAGTTGTTATGGCCGCCCCTGCTGCTTCCCCTGCTGCAGACAACACCAAGGGTTCTGTTAGTTCTTGTGACGTTCACTCCATGGCTTTCCAAGATGTAAGTTAAACCCCCTTGTTGAGCATTTAGATTGATCCTTTGCTGTGCTGAGTATTGGTGTGGTTAGGCCCTCTTTAGTGTTCTGTTTTCATTGTAGGCTTAGCATTGTGGATGTACTATTGTTTAGATACTATGAATGTATGTGAATCAGTACCTAGATCTTTCATTGGTCAAGTTTTGCCTACAATGTAGGCTTAGCATTGTGAATGTATTAGGAGTGTAGGTGAATCAGAGCCTAGATCTTCATTGGTCATGTTTTGGTTAGATCTGTATTTTACATATACACTTAAAACAAGCAGGGACTTTTCATCATCTAGATACTATGGAGAGAATGAACACTGTAGAACATGATGTGCTTAAGCTTGTTGTTGAATTCTTGGGCTATGTGGTTGAATTTGGGATGTGTTTTTTGATCTTGTTTTGTGTGTTGTAGTGTGTCAACAAGTTTGGAAGCGACATCAGCAAGTGCCAATCCTACATGGACATGTTGACTGAATGCAAGAAGAGTTCTGGTGCAGTGATGGCTGCTTAAGTGTGTTTTCCCATCTACTAGTGTTATTTGCTAATAAGAAACGAAAAACTTAATGTGTATGGGAAAATCTAAGGAGATTTGTGATAAGAACCAACTCTAGTGTCTTTCACAATCAGTAGTTGAAATCTGATGGTTTTCTTGTTTTAGGATTTGTGGTCTTCTATGTTATAATGATGAAAACCTCTCTATCTCTTTATGCTAAAGTGCTATTAATATTAGTCTACTTTATTGTTTGTTTGTTTATCTCTTGATAAAGAGCAAGAACAGAGCCAATTTGTCATCTATATTGTTAATGTCCATCAGTTTTACTGGATCCAGAGCTTTATAATACAAAATTATATTACAAATTATCTAAAGCGAATATTGATTTAGACACATAATTTTGTTAGCCTCTTAAAATGGCTTTGTGCCTTTGTCCATCAGTTTGTTTTAAGTGAAACTATTGTAAATGTAAAGTAAGAAAAAGAGTTGCAGGGCTTATAAAATAGGGTAATAGCAAACATAAGAGGGTAATTAAAAGGTTGGCTTATTTGCAAAGCAAGATAGGGAGTATAGTTTACTTATCTTTTACATTTTGGTAAGATGTGTGTTTTTCTTAAATCTATTTATCGGCTGAGATGATTTCTATACTTTTACATTTTCCGTATAACTAAAAGAGATATATATGTAAATTCTCCATATTTTTCTCTTTTTGGGATTGGGATGCAAGAAAACGTGTTGGTAAAGGAAATGCTGTATTCGAGAGAAATCTACTTAGCATATTATTTATATCTGCTTCGTTAGTTTTTTTTCTTTGGTTGTAGAAAAAGCATTTCGTTTCATTATTATTCGACTAAAATTTTCATCATGCCTAGACATAGATCCGAAGGTGTAGTTTCTCTTTCACTTTTCTTTTGTTCTTTTCACTTTCAATATGTCAAAATTTAGTTATCAAATGTTTGGAAGGAGTCATTAATTTATCGATTGGAGAAAGTTTGCTATGTTTTGAGCAACTATTTAGGGTTTATGTTTGTGTTTACGTGACACCTAATTTAACGATGTTAATTAAAGGATTTGTTTGTGCTTTTTTTGTGTGTGTGTTCGGTTGTGCAGAAAAGTCTTCCTCGTCCTCCTCTAGATCTTCCTCGTCCTCCTCTAACTCGTCTCCTCGGTCTGGTAAATTTCTTATTTTATTCTTTGGCATGTGTATCTCTCTAGCTAGGGTTTATAGTAAAGGGTTATTATCTAGGGCAAGATATAATAACATATCAAACGGTGGTTAATTGACTTATTGTTTATGACTAGTGTATAAGGAATGTATTTTTTTTATGGGTTTATGCTAGAGATTTATGGAATCTCAATTATCATCATCATCTACATTCTTGCTATCAAAAACTCGAAATGATATATGGAACAAATTTTGTTTTGATTGTAACTGGCAGTAGAACATCAATCTTTTTTGTATATGACTCTTTGAAATATGTACAAACTATTATAACAAGAACTATAATGCAAAGAAACGTTTGAACTAGTATAAAAACATTCTCTTTGTTTTAGATTTTATAGGTTTTTGTATTGTGTGTATTATTATGTAATGTTTTTCGATTCTATGGTTGTTGTGTAGAAAGATCTTCGTCTCGCCCTCGAACATCATCATCCTCAAGCAGCCGGTCTTCTCATAGTTCTGGTAATTAAATTTCATAATGGATTTAGAGAGTGATGATCATTGTCAGGGATAAGAAAATCTCAATAAAAACCATATATTTCAAGTTTTTTTTTGTGTGTGTGTGTATATATTATGATCAATCCGTGTACGTGTGAACAAACTGTTTCAAAGTGACAAATAGTTAAAACGAAATGTGAAATATTTGGATATCTCCTATAGGTGTTTAGCTTAGTTTGTTCTTCTCTTTTTGTTGTTGTGTAGCCAGATCTTCTCCTAGCCCTCGACCATCAGCTTCAAGCGGCCCATCCTTTTCTACTGGTAACTAAAATTTATGTGTTTAAGCATATGATAGCTTTGGCAAATTGTTATACTTCTCTTCTCCTATTGTTTAGTTTATATATGTAATTTATGTCATGTTTTCCTTTGGTTCAGCATGTTCATCTTCTACATTAAGTTTTTCTACACTTTTGATGTGAGATTTATAACATTTTTTGTTGATTATTCAGAAAGCTCTACTCCCCGTGCTTCAAGCTATAGTTCTTATTCTTCTAATAAGACTGGTAAGATTTCATATTTAGCAGTATTTTTAGTAAAACATTTGGGGATTAGTTGTAAGAGATCTTCCGTTTAGGAGTTTTTTCGAGTCGTTATACTTCTCTTATTGTTTAGGTGTTATAATGAAATACTCTATATGGTTTCATTTTTTGTCTCTTGGTTCCAATTCAGCATGATCGTCTTCTACTTTGAGAACGTTAAAACTCTTTTGATGTGAGAGTTATAAAGCTGCAAAATTTCATATTTAGCAATACCTCTAGTAGAACCTTTGGATTTAGTTGTGACTTGTGAGATAGTTCTTAAATTTTGGAGCTATTATTTAGCTTTTTTATATTGGTTTATGACGTAATGATTCCATTTTTTCTCTTGGAATTATGTACGTTAAGCCTTTTACACTTTTTCGATGTGAGATTTATATCTTTTTTCTTCTTGGTTGCTCAGAAAAATCTGCCCCACACATTTCAAGCTACAGTCAATCTTCTAAGCAGACTGGTAACAGTTAATATTTAGCAATATTTCTAGTAGAACCTTTGCCATTAGTTGTGAGAGTTCTTCAGTTTAGGGACTTATTGTTTTATTAGCTTTATAGAGGGTTTTGTGGTTATGTTATGTGTTTTTTCTGTCTGGATTTCAGATCATGACTACTTCTCGAGCGGAAGTAGTAGTGGTGATTCTGGTGAAGGTACATGAGATTTTACTGTTTTTTTAGATGATTTTTGCAATTTTCATTTACATAATGATTTTGGTTACATTCGCGATCTTAATTATTAGTCATTGATTTCTTTCGAAATAGGAATGTCTTTTGAATTCATAGACTCAATTATGGATGCTTTCCGCTCCTGGCGAGCTAACTATAAAGCAGCAAAAGCAGCCGAAGTTCCTGGTAATTACTTATGACACTTTTATGTTTATCTCTTGGTACGATTTGAGATTTATGATGTTTATTTCTTGGTTGCCTAGAAAAATCTGCTCCACGCACTGCAACCTACATTCCTCCTCCTCATCATGATGATGGTAAACTTTCATATTTAGCAATATCTCTAGTACAAACCTTTGTGATTAATTAGTTGTGCGAGTTCTTCAGTTTATAAGTTATTGTTTCATTATAGTATCTTTTTTAGCGACAAACGGTAGTTGTATTACTCAAACAAGAGTTGGTATGGTTACACCGGAATAAAAATACCAACATAAAAAAACGAAATAGGACGGGTTCTAGCGAAGCTGGCCAAGTGGTCGGCCTTGGAGTTGAGACCCCTAGGTCCATAAGACCAAGTGAATGATCTAAAAACACTAAACTCAACTTCGGTTTAATTAATTAGTTTTATAAGTTTTTTTTGTTATGTTATTATTTTACTTTATGGATTTCAGATTATGACTCCGCGGTCAGACGCAGGAGCAGAGGTATTCACTTTAAACTTTTCTCTTTAGATGATTTTAAGGCATTTTCATTTAGATTAGTATAATGATTTGGTTACATTTCGCACCCTTATGAATCATTTTATTTCTTTCGAATTAGAGGTGGTTTCTGGTACCTTAGACGGAATTCTTGATATTGTAATACGGTCACCATCCGCCTCTAAGGAAGACCCTGCGGTTAACGAAATTACAAATAGCTCGGGTACTATTGCATGTGTCCGTCAAGCCAAAAATTTCCAAGATGTAAGTTAAACCGTTTATCATTATTGAACCCTTATATTTTTACATATGCATTGCATTTTGTTTAATTTGTAATGATCTTCGGTTTCGTTCTTCCATTATTGTGGAATCCTAATGTATATTTTCAAAGCTAATATTTGTGTTTTTTCTGTGTGTAGTGCCTTGACAAGTATGAAACAAAGATAAGTAAATGTCAGTCTTACATGGACTTGTGGTGTAAGTGCAAGAAGATTGCCAAGAAGGATTCTGATACCGCCTAAATGTGTTTTCTTAAGCGTCATTAATTCCCTTCTTATTTGCAATGATTTATGAAACAGTTGTTGAAATTTGTCATCTAAATTACTTTGTGTTTCTTCATAAATTTAATTTTATATTGCCCTCTTTCATTTTATTTGATGTTTAAAGTTTTGATATATAAGATATTATTTAATTTTTGGTTTTTCCAAAATAAAACATACAATTAACTATGTTTATAGATTTGAAATCATTAACTAAAACAAAATATACATCAATTATAATGAAAAGGAGAGAGTATTAGTCTAACTCGGTAACCTACCGAACTAGACTAATACAATATTTCCCTACTGACAGTAGGAAAAAGTTTATATAATAAGGTAATCAATCATATACATGGAATAACTTTGTACTCTTGCTTTTTTTGATAAAATAGTCGAAACATACATTCAAATCCTGCGAAATACAATATATACTAAACTCACTAAAACCATTTCCAAAAACACTAAAATGATCTAATTCCGATTTGGGATGTTGCTTTTTTAGGCTTTTGATGTCAAAAAGAGAACATAGTGGGCTTTAAAAGTAAAGTAATAAATAAGGGGAAAATTATAAATACTTGTAAAGTTTGAGTTGTTTAATGCAATTTAGTCACTTCAAATTCACTCTCAGTCGTCAACAAAAAGAAAACTTCCAAATCTCACCGTCGATGATTTTCCGGCGTGTCTCCGGGAGATTTCTACCGGCGTTTTCAACCTCATACAAACTTCGATTCGAAGCTTCACGGAGTTTCCGATCAGATGCAGCTCTCGAAGCCATAGCTAATGCATTAGAAGAGAAAGTACCAAACTTAGTGCTATACAATTATCCTTCCTTCTCCGGTGCTTTCTCAACTCTCTTCGCTCATCTCTACCACTCTCGCCTCCGTCTTCCTTGTCTCATCTTACCCTTTTCCTCCGTCGTACCCTTTAGGTAAAAAAACCATTTCTTTTCTCTTCTCATATCAATCGTTGCATAAGAGGTTTTCGTCACTGTGTTTTGATTCGATTCTTATTGGTTACATTCAATTTTGGTTACAGTGTTGAAGATTTGTGTTTGGAAGGGTTCGAGAAGTGTTATCTTCTTGATTTTGTTGTACCTAAAGACTTTGCTTCTACGAAACAAGCTTGCGAGTATGTTTAGTGATGTTAAACATTTTGGTTTAAAGTTTAAAGCTTTCTTGGGGTTTGATTTCGTTCTTTTTGGTGTTTAGGATCATATGTTTTGATCATCGAAAGTCATCAGTTTCAAAGATTGGTTCATTGAAGAAGAGGTTTAATAAGGTTAATGTTGATATTGAAAAGAGTAGCTCAAAGGCTGTGTATAGATATTTCTCTAGTAAACTCACAGATCAAAGATCTTTCGAGGTTAGTAATGACTGTGTGTTTGGTTGGTATTTAGTACACAGCTTACTCATAATCATGGCATTATATGTTTATTTGTATCTATTGGTTAGGGGGAATCTCTCAGTTTACTAAGCGTTGAAGAACAAAATCGGATTGAATCAGTTCTTGATTACATTGAAGATATCGATCTTCGACGATGGAAGTTACCAGATATCAAAGCTTTTAGCTATGGACTGAAGGATTGGCGTTCGAGGATCAATTGTATCACTAATCCTTACATGTATGAACAGGTCCGCTGCTTCATTTCGATTTCGGAGGATACTTTGCTTGTTTCACATTATTGTTTGCCTTTGTTAAATTTGAGCAAGTCATTATATCATTTCCTCAGTGAGTTATTTCGTGTCTTCTATGTTGTAGTTGTTAAGAATAAGTTCAGAGGATCTCATTGCTTATGGGAATTCACATTATCAGTCACGGCTTAGTGATGCGAAGAAGCTTCTGAAGCTGAATAAAGCTTTCAAGATCAGATTAGGAAGAGGGCTTTATGGAGAGTGCCTGGTAATTGTTTTCTTTTTGTTGCATCACAATCCTCTTGTTTGAAAAATTACTGAATTGAGCCAAACTAGCTTTTGTTTTACGCGTAGGGAATTCGCGCAGATGGTAACCATCAACTAAGCGATGAACTCGGCAAGCTACTTAGTCTACAAAGTGCTGCATCTGGTTTGAGGTAAACATTAGTTTCCCTTCTGATGCTTCTACTGTTATGAGGAATTGTGGATAGTAAGTTAGTAAAATTGCTTTGAACTCAGGCCAATCGGAGCTGTTACATTCATGCAACGGAATAATCTCAAAATGTGTCTGAGAAGTACCGATGATACAACTGATACATCTGAAGTTGCTAAGGTTTGTTTGTTTCAAAATCCAACTTTATTACATATTTTTTGTTAGTGATTACTTAGACTAATATTCAATGTTTTTGTATTTTGTAAAAGGCTTATGGAGGAGGTGGAACTTGTTGTTCAAGCTCGTTTATCATAAGAATGGATGAATATAATCAATGGATTTCGGACAATCCTCCATGAAAACACTCCTCTGTGACCAATCTCAAAGCTCATGTCCTCTGTAATTAGATGCCAAAATCAAATTCCAATGACAAGTTTGGTTTGCTGATAAGAAGGAAGCATCATCATCCCTTGACCAGTTTTGGTAAGGGTAGCTTAAACCGGGTTGCATTTCGGTTCAGTTATTCATATATGTTATCGGTTTAGTTTGGTTTGTACACTCCTACGGTTAAGGCGGTGAAATCGAACGGCCTATTAAAAGTTTAGGTGAAAATGTGCAAATGTATACATTTCAATCGAACTACTTTATAATTTCTTTATCAGTCCTAGTTCCTGAAATGTTTTTTTAGTACCCTATATTTCAAAATGAAGTAAATATAGTTTTTCAAGCATTACCAATTGGTTCAAATCTGTCTTCGTGGCAACAATACCTCCGTGTGATTAGTCAAGCAGAAACGACGGCGTTTTAAAAGCTTCACCGTCTAGAACCTTCCCCTTTTATCTAGAGTTGTCTTCTTTCCTTCAAAAACCCTAAACCCTAAATCTACACAGATCCGACGCAATTTCATCGCATCATTTTGCATCTTCCTTACTGATCTTCGCCTCTACGAAACCATGGCCACCGCCGCTCTGATCCGTTCGATTCGTCGCCGTGAAGTCGCTTCCTCTCCTTTCTCAGCTTACAAATGCGTAAGTCTTCTTCTATATTCACTCGATCTGTAAACGTAATCGGAATTTTTAGTGAACTTCGTACTTATGTGATCTGGATTGGCTCATTTGGTATGTTGTACTTTCGTCGGATTGATCTGGATCGATGTTGTTGCAGTTTTCAAGCACTGGGAAAACATCGTTGAACAGTTCTTATCTTGGTCAGAATTTGAGAAGCCTTTCCAGAGCATTTAGGTATATTGATCTTTCTATCTATTGCTGTTACCAACGAGATCTTGCTATGTTTCTATATTCTAAAGTTTTCTTATACATAATTCAGCTCGAAGCCTGCTGGAAATGATGTAATTGGTATTGACTTGGGTACTACTAACTCCTGTGTTGCAGTCATGGAAGGGAAGGTGAGAGATTTGTGTGATTATATGGGTTTTTGGTATCTGTGATTTTGATGTTCTTGAGATTAACTTTGTGTGGTTTGAATTTGATTTGTAGAATCCGAAAGTTATTGAAAATGCTGAAGGTGCTCGAACGACACCATCAGTTGTTGCGTTTAACCAGAAAGGAGAACTTCTTGTTGGTACACCAGCAAAGAGACAAGCTGTGACTAACCCAACAAACACAATATTCGGTACTAAACGTATGATTGGGAGGAAATTCGATGATCCACAGACACAGAAAGAAATGAAGATGGTGCCTTACAAGATTGTTCGCGCACCTAATGGTGATGCTTGGGTTGAAGCTAATGGTCAGCAGTATTCTCCTAGTCAGGTTGGAGCATTTGTGTTGACAAAGATGAAAGAGACAGCCGAAGCTTACCTTGGAAAGTCAGTGAAGAAAGCTGTTGTCACTGTTCCGGCTTACTTCAATGATGCGCAGAGGCAAGCGACGAAAGATGCTGGGAGAATTGCTGGTCTCGATGTCGAGAGGATTATTAACGAACCGACTGCTGCTGCTCTTTCGTATGGAATGACTAACAAGGAGGGTTTGATTGCTGTGTTTGATCTTGGTGGTGGGACATTTGATGTCTCTGTTTTGGAGATTTCTAATGGGGTTTTTGAGGTATTTGTCTCTCAAATGATTTATGCTTATCAGGTCTTCTGTTGCCTTTTGTTTGAGCATCTTTCTAATACATGGAATTGTTTTTTCAGGTGAAAGCCACCAATGGTGATACCTTCTTGGGAGGAGAGGATTTTGATAATACTTTACTTGACTACTTGGTTAGTGAATTTAAGACCACTGAGGGAATTGACCTCTCAAAGGATAGACTTGCTCTGCAGAGGCTTAGAGAAGCTGCTGAGAAGGCAAAGATTGAACTATCATCTACTTCTCAAACTGAGATTAATCTACCATTTATCACAGCTGATGCATCTGGGGCAAAGCATTTCAACATCACCCTAACAAGGTCAAAGTTTGAAACTCTGGTGAATCACTTGATTGACAGGACCCGTGATCCTTGCAAGAACTGTCTCAAGGATGCTGGTATAAATGCTAAGGAAGTTGATGAGGTTCTTCTTGTTGGAGGAATGACTCGGGTCCCCAAGGTACAATCTGTTGTCTCGGAGATCTTTGGAAAGGCTCCTAGCAAAGGTGTTAATCCCGATGAGGCTGTTGCCATGGGAGCTGCACTTCAAGGTGGTATCCTCCGTGGTGATGTCAAAGAATTGCTGCTTCTAGATGTCACACCTCTGTCCCTCGGTATTGAGACACTTGGTGGTGTCTTTACAAGACTCATCCCACGAAACACAACCATCCCCACAAAGAAGGGTCAGGTATGCCTGTAAAGATTTGACATTTTGAATTGAAATGAGTAACTAGAAAATCGGAATGTTGATCTTCACATAGTAGTAGGGTAAAGTAGGGTAGTATGTCTTAGCAATGCATGCTCGAGTTAACTTCTCATGGCAATGATTCCTGCATGGTTCCATTCTTATAAGTTTAAAGGTCAAAGCACAATCCTGTGATATATGCTAATTGATGATCGCATAACAATCCAAAGTTACTATTGTTTGGTCTAGCTTTTACTAAATGTTGATTCACTCGTTTCTTTTGTTTTGAAGGTGTTCTCAACTGCAGCCGACAATCAGACGCAAGTTGGGATCAAAGTGCTTCAAGGTGAGCGTGAAATGGCATCAGACAACAAACTCTTAGGTGAATTCGATCTAGTGGGCATTCCACCATCTCCAAGAGGAATCCCTCAGATTGAAGTGACATTCGACATCGATGCCAATGGCATTGTTACTGTTTCCGCCAAGGACAAGACGACTAATAAAGAACAACAGATCACAATCCGATCATCTGGTGGGCTCTCAGAGGATGATATCCAGAAGATGGTTAGAGAAGCAGAGTTGCACGCTCAGAAAGACAAAGAAAGAAAAGACTTGATCGACACCAAGAACACCGCCGACACAACCATCTACAGCATCGAGAAGAGTCTTGCTGAGTACAGAGAGAAGATCCCGAGTGAAGTCGCCAAGGAGATCGAAGATGCTATTGCGGATCTAAGGACTGCTTCTGCTGGAGATGACCTCAACGAGATCAAGGCCAAGATCGACGCAGCAAACAAAGCTGTTTCAAAGATCGGAGAGCACATGTCACGTGGTGGTTCTGGTGGCGGTTCTGCACCAGGAGAAGGAGGATCTCAGGGAGGTAGTGATCAAGCTCCAGAAGCAGAGTACGAGGAAGTGAAGAACGAGGAAGTAAAGAAGTGAAGTTTTTGCGTAAATTCTTGTCACTTTGCGTTATGAGATTAGGTTTAGATCATCATGCTTTTGGTTCTCTCTATTTCCAAGAAGCTTTTGCCTTTAAGAACAACGAGAATGGATGTGTTTCTGGAATAAGTCTTTGTAGTGAACGAAACTTCTTAATGTTTCACTAAAAACCTTTCTACTTATGTGATTGTGAATTTGTGATGGTTTCTAAATTTTGTCACTGTTAATACTTAATACTTAATGCGTTCTCTAATGCGAAATCGAAGTCAATAGAGAAGGACAAAGACCCGCTAAATGAGGCAGAGGGTTCCAATTACTAGAACTCATTGAGAAACGTGAGGATAACTTAGGGGAAGTTTGGCATAATTTACGAAATTACCCTCCGGTTTAATTTGTTTTAATTAACTTAGGGCTGATTTAATCGAGATCACATTTCATTTGTTGGGAATTCCCGAGGAAGAAGAGAAGCTTAGAGATACAGTGATCTGATTCAGTTCTATGGCTGCTACGGCTATTCTCCGATCGATTCGCCGACGCGACGTCGTCTCTACGCCTCTTTCCGTCTACAAATCTGTAGGTTTTTTTCACTCGTTGATTGCGTATTTTTGGTGAAGTAATTGATAGATCGAGAAAATTTTGGGATTCGTTTGGTTCCGTCTCTTCTTCTTCGAGATTATCATCTCAGATATGCTTCGTTTCTGGAGAATTAGTTAGGGAATGAATCGGATTATGTTGATTTGTAGATTTTGGTGTATTATGTGTTTGATCGTTTTATATATACCGAAATTGAGTACAAATCTGTTAATCCCCTTGATGAACAAAATTTCGGAATAATCTTTAGTCTGTTAGCATTTTATGGAACTTGTGTTTCTGTTTAATTGAGAATGCTTGGATTTGAGTATGGTGCAGAGCAATTGGGATGAAGAAGAAGAGAGTTAGCTCCATATTGCTGTCGTTTTTGGGTGCTTAATAGTAATCAATAGGGGTCTTTTTGTGTATTGTATATGTGTAGAGAAAGTGTTTCAATAGGGTCTTTTTCTGTATTGTATATGCGTAGAGGAAGTGTTTTTCGTGACCGCTCTTGAACCGTTTCTTGTTTGCAGCTTGCTGGTAATGCTCAACCTTTATTGGGTGGTTCATACGCTGGTCAAAACTATGCAAGTTTGTGTAGAGCTTTCGGGTAAGTTTCTTGTGATGCAAATGCGTATAGAGTCACGTTGTAGATGTATTTTTGACTATGTGTTGATTTCACTTATAGGTCGAAACCTGTTGTGAATGACGTTCTTGGTACTGGTTTGGGTACTACCAACGCAAGCGATGCCATTAGAGAGGAGAGAGAGGTAATCTGACTTTGTTGACATTTTGTGGGGTTTTTCCTTTATAATGGATGAGAGCAGCTTAACTTATGCTTCTGCCTGATGATCTTTGTTTCGATTCTTGCAGCGTTCGAAAGCCATCGCTCAATCTTTCCGAGTTCTTGGTTTGGGACCATCGAGACACATGTTCTCTACAATCTCAGGGGATATAAAGACAACACAAGAGGACCAGAATGCTCCAAAAACGAAAAGCTTTCGCCCTTTATCTCCTCACCTTCCGGTTTACCAGCCTCAGATGAACTCCATGCTATCGATTTTCAACAGAATCTCGGGTGTTTACTTGACCGGAGTCTTTTTCGGTGGATATCTTCTCTACCTGAAAATGGGTATGATCTGCCTCACTTACCCGAGTTTCTACCAAGTTCTTTACCAAGTACAGCAGCAACTTCCCGTCATCACCTCGGTTACTGCATTAGCCGCGCTTTACCACACTATCAAGAGCATTCACTCTCTCTTGACCCATTAAAAAACGTTTATTAAAGCTCTTTCGATGAAGAATGTTTGGTTATAAGTAGCCAAAAAGTCTCCAGTAATAGTTTCTTTGAGATGAACAAGATTAATAAAACTCTCATCGTCTATAAGATGGTAAGATCTAACTTTTGGTTTTTGGGATTTTAGTCGCTATGTTTGTTTGCTTTGCTTTTGTTCTCAGACCTCTTCGAAGCTATGTAATAAATGTTTACACTGCTACATAATACATTAAGCTCTTTTGTCACAAGTTTTCTTCATCAAATTTGTTAAACGTTATTTTATTGTGAATAAATTTCTGGTTCGTTTGCGATGCTAATTCCTATATCGAAACGAAAATATCTGAACCTAAAACTGAAATTATTTCGAAATTGCCGAAAAGCCAAATCTTTTATTCGAAAATTCGTTATAATTTTCTTTGTTTAACTACATTTTCAATTTTTTTCTCCGAAATATATCAAAATCAAATCGAATTTGAAACAAAACCAAATTGATATTTTTTACTGCACTGAACCGATTAGAAAGATATAAATCCTAATCATTGCCGAAAAAGGAAGAGCTTTCATAACTTTCTCTAAACCCAATGTCACTTAGGAACTCGAGCGATTCTTATTCCAATCCCAAACACAAAATCTCTGTCTCTCTCTCTCTTTATAAGTCAAATCCTCGCAAACTTTCCCAAATCACGATCTCTTATTCACGTTCTTTCTCTCTGTTCTTGATCAGCAAAATCACATCCCCTGTTCTCTTGTAACCCAAGCTATGTCAAAAGATAACGGCAAGAACCCTATCTCCAACGATCATAGCAAAAACCCTATCCCTAATGATCATGGCAAAGACCATATGTTCACAAAATTCTCGAATCTTAAACTCCATTGCAACAACAACAACTTCAAACTAGGAAAATCCAGCGACAACCAACGAGGAGAATCAAGCAATAACAACCACAGTGTCACTGTTCAATACAATCTTGGTCGTATTTCTTTAGAAGATTCTCGTCTCTCCGGTGCTAACTCAAGACCTTCTCCGTCTTGGATCACCCAACCAGGTACCTCCACAAACTCCAGTAAAATCTTGGCCTCTTCTTCTCAGAGTTTTCCGATCAAGACTGATCTTGAATATCTACGTAATCTCTTGGTCATGATGACTTGTCCAACACGTTTCTCTGAGTTCCAAGGTTATCTCGAAATAATCGATACCTATGATCAGGCTCATAAAGTGAAAGTCTTGTACGCAATCGGATCAATCTTGACAAGAAACCACTTCACTTTCGTCGAGTTAGCCACAAACAACTACGGCGCACAAGCTTTGAAAACACTACTCAAACGTAACCCTAGCTTATTCGGATTCATATACGAGGCAGTTCTTGTAAACTTCAGTGTGCTCATGAACGGAAAGTTCAGCCATCACTTGATCGTTGACGCTATACGAGCCGTGGATAGATCCAAGAAGGAGATGTTATACGAGCTTACGTACATCAACGCTCTGTTTCTTGCGGAACAAGAAAATGGATGTATTGCCCTAAACAATGTGTTTCAAGAAATCAAAGGCGTATTCAGAGAACAAATCTTCCACCTCATCGCGCAGAACGCAGATCGGTTAGCTTTTGATCCTTACGGAACACACGTGGTGCAGAACTTTGTGACACTTAAGAACCCTAGTGTAACACACGCGATCGCAGAGAGACTTCATGGGAATTTCTTTCAGTTAGCTATGGAGAGACAAGGAAGCTATTTGGTTGAGAAGTGTCTGAAATCTGACCAAGGGATGGAGATAGTGTTGATGGAGTTTAGAGGTAATGATAGAGAATGGGTAAGATTGGCGACTCATAAGTTTGGGAATTTTGTGGCACAATGTGCGTTGATAGTGATGAAGAAGAGAGGTATGAAGGGAATGTTGAGAGAGTTTGTGGAGAAGCTAAGGCCTCACTTTGCGGATTTGAAGTTAGGTCATGGGAGGAACACATTGAAGTTTATTGAAGAAGAAATTGAGGATTATCTTCTTGAGGTTCCGTATAATCAGATGGGTTTTATGCCTTGAGAGATGTGCTTTTGTTGATTTTAGGTTTGGTTTTTCCATTGTTGTAGTTGTGCTACTCTTTTTTTTTTTGGTTTTTGAATTTGATGTCACGGTATTATTGTTTCTTATATAGATTTGAGCTTTGAGCCTTTGAATGTCTATGCCTCTTATTTGCTTTTGTTCTTTTTCTTTTGTGTTTATGTTAACACTTGAGTAATTATCTTGCTAACAACAAAGTTAAAGCTTTTTCCATGAGAATTTGATGAAGTTGGAGATTTTTTTGGTCACTAGGTCGTACACAAAGGCTTGTGTTTCCTACTTCCGATTCCTTTCTGGAACAAACTTTTTTAGTTTTAGGCTAAACTAGTATCTTGCTTGTTTATGTATCTCTTTTTATATCAAAAGAAAAACCCGAATAGGACCAATCAGTTCAACATCCAAAGATGTAAAGACAAGAATAGAAAATTGATAAGACAAGTTTGGGAGATAAGAGAAGAACAAAATCAATTTGAATCCTAATAACAAAGACAAGCTAGATATTATTTGCTGTTCATGGAGTCATGGACACCTGTTTTTGGACTGAGACATTGTAATTAATTTGGCAACAAAATAATAATGACAAAGACTTGAGATGATCATATAATGATGACAAAAACTAAAATTTCAATTGATAAGACAATAATGGGGTCATGTAGATTCATAAGAGTGAGAGAAGTTTCTCTTTTTATGAACCAATGCTTTCTCACCTAACATTTGTTGTTTCACACAACACATGTCAATATTATCTTAACTATTATCTTTTGGACTAGTTTAACGTTAAACAATGCAATGAACATAATAATACAAATCTATCCATAAGCATACTTAATAAAAAAAAAATACACCACTAAAAAGGTCCAAAAAGTGAAAACAGAATCTGAAATACTTTTACACATATTATTAAGTATCTGAATCTGATCATAAACATTAACCTCAATCTCATTACACTCACACAGAATCTGAAACTTTTGGTGCCATATTAACCGCAACTTTACCATCCGGTCCGGTTCTCGGTTCGTTCATACCATTAACCGGTTGACCCATTCCTTGGTACTGCGGCTGAGGCGGTTGCTGTTGCTGTTGCGGTTGAACCATCATGCCTTCACCAGCAACAGTATAGTAAACATGATTCCCCATCTGTGAAAACGGTGCCGTTTCCTGTAAACCCATTTGACCAGCACTAGTCATAACTTGTGGACCAACTGAATACTGTGGCTGTTGTTGAACCACATTGTAACCTTGCTGGCTTTGTTGCTCCATGTACGCATCAGGATGGTTAAGTCTCTGAACAGGTGGGTAATAGCCTTGTGTCGGTGGTGGTCTCATTACACTATGGTATAATGTCCCTGGTGCTTGTGATTGAGGTTGAATCATATACACTTGTTGCTGTTGTTGCTCTGGTAGATTCTGTGACATTGTTGTGTATGCGTTCCCTGGATTGTTATTGTTTCCTTGCCAGTAACCCATCGGAGGTTGTGTATTCGTCGCCGGAGAAAAGTATCGTCCGGTTTCTTCTTCGCTCTTTCTTCTATACATAGCTTCTTGTTGTTGCTGAAGCTCATGTTGTTGCTGAAGCTCATGTTGCATCTGTTGTTGCTGAATTTGTTGTTGTTGTTGAATTTGTTGCTCTTGATCTCTGATTTGAATCCTTTGAAATTCATGTATCTGTCTCTGAATCTCCACCGGATCCGATTGAATCACTTGCTGAGTTCCGTAAACCGGCGGTTCAAGCACCACCGGATCATGTACCTGTACCACCGGAGATGGAACTTGAGAAGCTAATTTCTCCGATCCAAACAAGAAATCAGCATTACTAGTCGGATCCGTAACAGATTTCTCAGATTCAGCTCTACTAGGGTTCCGATTCAATTCCGATTTAACCGAACCTTCTTCTTCAGAACCAAATCCACCACCGCAAATCAGAGAGGAAGACGAAAAGAGAAACAAACGCATCCTCGCTGGTTTAGTAGACATACGAAGAAGACGATCGTATTCATGCATCATATGTTCTAAATCGTCTTCGTTAGTTACAGATATCAACGCATCTAGATCTTCACCTGGAAGTTGATACTTAAACGAGATCTCTCCTCCTCCGACGACGACGCCGCCATCTCCGCCGTTACCGCCGCAGACGACGGAGAGTTTCGATACTAGAGATGGAAATTTGATGCTACGATCAACGGATAAGATTTTTGTATCGCCGTTTACGTATGTGAGTTGGTTATCGTGTGGACGAGGTTGGATTTTTCCGCCGTAGCTACACATGAACTTCACCTTGTAGCTGCTCTGTGTTTGTTGGTGTTGGTCCTCCCATGGTGGTGGATTATCGAATTCGATTTCACGAGATCTTGGTGATGATTCTGTTGAATCTGGATACGTATTGTACGAGAATTTCTCCATTTTTTTGCTTAATCCATGGAAGTAGAGAGAAATATCTCAAAGTGGTTGTTGAAGAAAATGGAGAGGACTATTGTTTTATCATTGTGGTTTTTGATAATGCTAACTTGACGGGACTGTGTTGGTTTGTTTGATGGGAGATGACACGTGGCGGTTAGGTAGTGGTTGGTGGTGATGAGGTTGAGTGACGGTAGAGAAAAGTCATCGATTGAAGATAGACTTTTGGGGACCAGTTTAGTGTTTTAATTGCGTGTTTTGAGATAACATTGAGTTTTTTTTTGACTATGTGACTATTAGTTAATTAATTAATCACTCGTAGTTAATGATTAGAGAATTCACGTGATGTTCGCTTCAAATATTTCTTTCCTAATTAAATTAAATATCTTAAGATTCTCTAAATCTAATTAGAGCATTCCCAAACAAGCCTAATCATTCTCTTGTTATTTATCTACTAAGTTTAAAGAGAGAGACAAAAAAAATGAATAGAAAACAAACCAAGCATAAAATTATTGTAAAAGAGTTTCTATAGAGACTAAAAAGAAATGCATTGTTCACAATCTAACTTATTAAAATGAAACTACTTTGAATCTAAAGCAAAAGCACCAAATCTTTCTCAAAGGTATAATTCTCTGCAAGCAGAAGCAGAGGTTTGAGCAAGACAAAATGGACATTTGAATATCCGAGTACCGCAGTTTTTACCAAGTTTCATGATCGATTCCTTGCAAACAACATGTCGACAAGGCAACATCATCGGTGGATTCTCTTTACTACTCTGATCTCTACTTACCGGACAAACGAAAACCGAGTGAAACTGAAACTCATTCCCTACCTCCAAAGGCACAGGAAGCTCTTTCACCAATTCCCATTCTTGTTTCTTCAATCCCATTACATGAACAAGCTTCAAAAGTGTCGGTAAGCTCTCAAAACCCGCGGATAACACGACTTCTAACGAAGACTTAGATGGCTGATCCAAGAGATTGTAGTATTGCTTTGTTAGCTCTTTGGTTACATTTTCCCAGTTTGATGGAGAAACCAACTCTACATAAGGAGATTTCTCGGGTTCGTTAATCCATAACAGAGCAGCTATAAGCTTTTGTATCACTCTAGTGTGGAGGAAATCGTAATGCGGAAAATGTGTTTTTGCATACTCAAAAGCAGCAGATTGGTTTCCTTCTCTTAACTTCTCGCAGTACTTCAAACTCAAGAGTTTCATCTCCAGCATTGAACTGTTCTCCTCGAGTTTTTCGCGGTTCTCAGAGATCCATCTCATTGCAGGCTCAATGTTTTTAACCTTCATCGACTCAACTATTTGGTAGATTTCTAAAAACTGTGATCTAGCCTTGCTTTCTACTTCCACTTCAGCTTCTTTAACTAAACAATCTCCAACTTCGAACAAGCCTTGTCGATAAAAATATTCGATAAGTATCTTATTCACTAGATGAACATCGAAATCGATGTTTCTACAAGCTCTAGAGATATCAGGATTGTAAGATTTCTCAAGAACTTTCTCATACTTGGTAAGACTAGTGTGCATTTCCTTTTGTGATCCTTGAAGCTGAATCATTGGTAAAAGAGAATCGAAGTTTAGTCGAAAATCGGTATAAGCTTCTTCGGTTTCTACTACTCCATGATTATCTAACTGCATTCGAATCAATGTCTCTAAGATTCCTTCACAAACTCTATCAATAACAACTTCTGAGACTGAGTGATACAGCTTTTGCCTCTTTGTAACTTTGTTAAATGCATCTCTCACTGTAGAAATCGAATCCATTTCTTCTTATTAATCTGCAACAAGGCCAATTAATTTATCAAATAAAGCATTAAACATGGTTGTTTTAAGACAAGACACACGAGAAAATCAAGAACAGAGCAATTAGAGTTCGATTTGTCATCTAAAGTTTTTAAAAAAAAAAAAAAAAAATTGCTCTAGTCTTAAATAGACCCCAACTAAATAATAAATGCATAGATGGTAAATAGAAGAAACAGAGAGATGTGTAGTACCGGACAAGTGACTGAGAATTTTCACAGAAGTGATGAACCAAAAACCATTGAAAGAAGAAGTGATGATGATTGGGATGATGAATATTTTCAAAGACGTTGTTGAAATCACTGTGTATCAAAATTGTTAAGATAGCTTCCTTAAAACATGGAGCCAATTTGTTTTTGTTACTCATTTTCAACTCCAAGCGTTATCTAAAGTAGAAAATAAAATTTACTTTTTCTACTTGCAATTTTTTTATAATTTATGCATAATTAACTTTAATGAAAACTACCAATAATCAATTAGGATTGAAGAAGGTTTTTAAAAATACGAACAAATTAAAAACAGAGTTTTCAATTGTCAAATTCAGATGAAAAATTGAAAGAAAAAACTTATGTGATGCATATATGGCTAATATTCGAAACAACATTGCAGAGTTTATTTAAAGAATTTGTAGAGAAATGTTGCGTAAAATAAATCTATTAGCTTACGTGAATAAGATAACATTTGTAACCATCAAGGCAATCATTTCTAAAGCCTTTTCTTTATTCTTCTCCAAAGTTTATGCAATAATAAGAAAGCTACGAACCTCATGTGTCTTCTAGCTAGACACATATACACCATCACATAAAGAGTTTACTCAAACATTAACTGACAAGTTTTTGAAACTATGCTAATTTCCTTTAACTCATTGATTATGCTGTTTTCACATCTTTTTGAGAATGTCGCCTTCTTTAGACAAGTAGCGTTTGCGAGTATATACGCAGCCACTTTCATCTCTTCCTCTGCGCCTGCATATCTCCATTCAAAGATCTCGAGATGCTTCGATAAACATTCCGGAACAACTTTCGGTTCCTTCCACTTATTCAATATTACATCATAGTAACTGGCACAATGCATCTGATAGCGGATAAAAATAGAGAAACATTACCCGTTAGTGTTATATATATATCGTTAAACACAAAAGATGATCGAGTAACATACTATTTTTCTACGTTTTAAAAACGTATTTCGTCAACTTTTTTTGTATTCAAAGCATTGATATATTGATATATCATGGTTTTTACCCGTTTTTGACCATGATTTAACCCGGTTTTATCGAGTCTTTTCGGTGTTTTTCGAGTGTTTTAGAGTCTTTACAGGTTTTTGTACGTGTGGAGCTTAATTGATGATTATGGAACGTTTTGGAGCATTGTGGAAAGAGGAGCTGAAGTTGTTAGAACGGAAATTCAATTGCCGTCAGATTGGCGTGTCTGTCGATCGACATACATGGTGGTGATCGATCGACAGCTACGTTACAACCTGTCGATCGACAGACACATAGACGATCGATCGACAGGCCTTCCCAGAAACCGACCTAATTCGTTTTAAAGAAGGAAAATTGTTCCTTTTCGGGCCAGAAGTTACCAATAGACCGTCATAGAAGCCCACCACGAGTTTTACCTCTATAAATAGTTTATTTTAGGTTTTTAGATTATAACTTAGATTTTACTTAACAGAGCTTTAAAAGAGAGATTTTTAGGGTTTTTAGGGAGACAAGTTTACTTCATTACTTTGAGATTCTTCGAACCCTATTGTAATTCTTCTTTTACTCTTTCTTTATGCATTATTATTCAGCTATGATTTGCTTTGCCTCCATGTCTGAGTAGTTTGTTTGTTAGGTTTAGGGTAGTTCGAATGGAATGATGATGAATTGTTAGGGTAAACTCACTTGTTAGGATTATCTGTTAGGTTCTTCACCTAGATTGCTTGAACTCTGATTTAGAATTGATCACTCTAAATTAGCTATCTTAGGTTGATAGATTGACACGAAAGTGTAATATATTAGCCAGAACTAGATCTTAGGTGAGCGAAATTACTTATTCGCAAAGAAATTTGGTTTAGGGATTTTGTGAACAAATTGGACTTGAATTTAATGCTTGTTTAAATTGATTGAATTCGCAAAGAAATTTGGTTTTCTAGGGTTTAGACATAGTTAGTTTTCGCAACGACAATTGGTTAATTATACATTAGTGTTCCAAGTTCTAGAACGGTTCTTAATTAAATCCTGAATTTGTTTAACCTGCAATTCTGATTCATCCTGAGAATTACCCAAAAGCCTAGCACTTTGTTTAATTGAATTTTAAATCAACAATCTTTCTCTGTTTCGATTTGCTTTTGTCTTTATTTTATATTATTTTACTTAGCCGAATTTGAAGTCAATATTCCTATCGTTTGATTTGACTCCCAGTGATTCGACCCCTACTACAATTGATCTCTTAATTTGAGAGAGTAGCTCATGGTAAATTTGAGCATATCAAATTTTGGCGCCGTTGCCGGGGAGTCAAAATCTTCCATAGGATTTTGATTCTAGAATTCTGACTAAGTTATTTTTGTTCGTTTTTACGCGTTTTCTTTTGCTTTTGTGTTTCAGTAAGCGAAGATGGCTAATCGAGCTGTAGTAACTTTTCGGAATGCTGAAAGGGAGAATATTGATAGACATGGTAATCGGTACAACGATCTGGGGGATCCCATTGATGAAGCTGGTAACATCATTGAGGTTATGGATCCAGTTGCGGCAGAGCGTGCTGAGCTAGGTCGTCAAAGGGTTGAGTTAGAGCGCCGACGCGTTGAGATTGAGCATCTGGCTCAGGCGAATCGCGGACCTCAGGGGGCAGTAGTTAACCAACGCACTTTGGGAGACTACTACCGTCCTGAAGAACATTATGCCAACAGGGCAGCGATTCGACCTCCTAGATTTGAGCGGAGGGATTTTGAGTTGAAGCCTGTGTACTTCTCTCTTGTGGCTCAACATCAGTTCCATGGGCACCCATCAGAGCACCCCATGGATCATCTTGAGATGTTTGAGGATCTTGCGTCTAGCATCAAGGCTAACGACGTGTCGGAAGACTACATTATGTGTAAGCTCTTCCCATTTTCTCTTGCTGGAGAGGCAGCCTCTTGGCTGAAGCAGTTGGAGCCAGGCTCACTGACTACTTGGAGAGATACCAAAAGTGCTTTCCTGAGTCACTTCTACGATGAGTCGCGCTCAGAGGATCTACGGGCTAAGATCCAAACATTCGTTCAGAATCAGACAGAATCTTTCAAGGCTGCATGGGAAAGGTTCAAGGGATATCAGAGAGATTGTCCTCATCACGGGTTTACAGAGGTTCAGTTGCTAGGTATATTCTACAGAGGAATGGATTGGAGACATCAGATGACTCTAGATGCTTCGAGTAATGGAAATTTCAAAACCAGGTTTCCAGCAGATTGCTTTGAGCTCATCAAGAACGTGTCTACTAGCAATAGTACAAAGAAGATTGATGAGGAGAGGAGACGAGGAGCTGGTCAAACAAATGGAGCTGAGATTGTTGAGGAAGATGTTAATTACATCAACCAGAATGGCTACCAGAATCAGCGGTATGGGAATCAGTCAGAGAACAAGGGATACAACAATTACAATCAGAGGAACTACGGATCTCCATCGTATCAACCGATTCCTGCTAAGTCTTCAGAAAATGACGTAAAGGGGATGTTCGAACAACTGCTTGAGGGGCAACAAAGCCTGACAGTAAATCTCAATGGGAAGATTGACGGGCTCTACACTAATCTCAATGGAAAGATGGACAGGCTCTACACTGATCTCAATGGGAAGATAGAAGCCATCAACATTCACTTGAAGAAGCTTGATACTCAGGTTGCTCAGACTGCTGAAAATGTAAGGAGACAAGAAGGTTGCATTCCAGGGAAAACGGACAAGAACCCAAAGCATTTCTCCAATTCTATCACGTTGAAGAGTGAAGAACAACTGTTTCCAACTATTGAGAAGTGCGAAGATGAAGCCTTGCTCGTGGTTCTTGAAGAAAACCTTAATTTTGAGATTTCAGAGAGCCTGTCGATCGACAGGCCTCCTGCTGTCGATCGACACCTACATCTGACGGCAATCGAAAAACAGACCCTGTCGATCGACACACACAGTGAGTGTCGATCGACAGCCACGGGAAATTTCTGTACGAATGCAAATTCATCTGCCCTGTCGATCGACAGCACTGACAAACGCAGAAAACCTGAAAAATCAGTCTGAAATCGCCATTCGAAGTGTCTACAAGCCCAAGATCCCGTACCCAAGGAGTTTATATCCTTCATGCATCAACCAAGGCAGTGACAAAACACCTAAGGAGGAAGGGAAACAAGCTCCAACATCGTTGAGGAAGATACTAAAGTTGTTGAATCCGGGGATGTTTGTGGTTCCGTGTTCGATCAATGGTGTAGAATTGAAGGATTCTCTATGCGACACAGGAGCCAATGTGAATGTTATGTGTGAGGCTGTTGCAAAGAAGCTAGGAATTTTGGAGTTACAACCTTCAAAGACTTATATCGAGCTCATAGATAGATCGTGTACAATTTCAAAAGGTTTCATTCCTGACGTGTTGATTCAAATAGGAGATTGTCTTGTTCCTACGGACTTCTACATCATTGAGAGAAAGGATAATATCTGTAAACCATTGGTTCTTGGTGCACAGTTCCTTGCAACAGTGGGAGCAATGGTGGATTTTCCTAATAAGCGAATCTCCTTCTCAAACATCAACAAGGATGTATTCTATCCTTCGGTTCTTGTCACATCAGCTTCCTGTATGAGTGTCAATGTTGGAGATACGCTGGGTTTTGAAAATGAGACGAAGAAGGTTCAAAACGTTCTCAAGTTGGCTCCTCCCACTCCACGTCATGACATCAACATTCCAACAAATCTCAAGTGCAAAGAGTCCCCCAAGGTGAAGCGCCGAAAGACCTCTAAAGCATTCTCCAAGTTCAGAATTGTCATTCCTTTGGAGTTGAGGGACAAGGGAGAGGTAGTTGTCCAAGAAATGCTGGACAATACTATGAAGCTCTTTACTGGTATTGTTCCTTGCAAGTCTGGGGGAGTGCACTTCAGAGATCCACCTTCAGCCTGAACATCATCTGCAGTCAAGCTAATGACTGAAAACAAGCGCTTGGTGGGAGGCAACCCACCTGTAAGTTTTTCTTTTCCTTTGAGTCATTTTTCTTTCCTTGAGTCAGTTTGTTATTTGCTTTCCCTTCTCACCAATCTCAGATTTAATAACACTGGGGACAGTGTTGTTTAAGTCTGGGGGAGGTAGTTACTAACATAGTTTTCTATTTTGGAGTCAAAAATTTGTTTTTATTGAGTCAAAATGTAGGGAATAATGATCTTTCTTAGGAATAAAGCTTAGTTTTTGAAACTTTTAGCTGTTGCGATGAAGCCTTTGGATGGAGCGAATTCGAAACTAGATGATAGTACAGGTTCCCCTCTTATCGCGATTTGCAGAACGAAGTAGATCAAACTCCAGACTAGCACACTTGACCTCTATTTCGCTATATTCTCTTTGGTGATATCACAACAGTAAAACATTCAGGACTCCTTATTCTCTTTACCACTCTTTGTTGATCCTGAATGGCCAGCTCATTTTTAGTTGGTACCCAACCCCTAACCTTAACCTATTGTTCAAACCTCATGCAGTCTCTTTTCCTTTTGTTTTATGTGCAGGCATGTGTATAAACTCCAGAGAGAAAGAGGTCCGACGCAGTTTTTCATTCACAAAAATTGCACAGGAAAAGGATTTAGTAGGAGTACTTGAAAGAGAGCAGAAATGCTGAGCATTCCTTGGGATTTAATACACAACAATGGTAATTTTCGAGACTAATATCTTTGTAAAATCATTTCCCCCCTTAGAGTTAAAAAAAAAAAAAAAAAAAAAAAAAAACAATTATTTACTTTTATTTCGAAAAATAAGTAAGGGAAAGGGAAATGATCATTTTAATAAGTCTCTAGCTTTAAAAGAAAATCCCAAGGAATGAGGAAGTTGGATGTGGAAAGTGGAACGTGATTATTATATGAAGATGTTTGGTTCCTGATAACGTTTTGGAGGAGGGAGTGCAATGTGAATGAGAAACTGTGGGCATCAACTGGACCCGACTCTCTCTTGTGATTATGCATAATGTCTGCATCCACCAAATAAAATCCGGTAACCCTAAACACTCTTTAGCTCCACTTAAACACAAAAGCCTTTAACATCACACCTAGCCCTTTTACTTGGTTGATATAATTGGAGATAATTCCATCATCACTTCGATCAAGTGTGCGACAGTTAGGGGAATGTGAAACTGATGGGTTTGCAGGTTAAGATTTGAGGCCCAACCTATGATGGTTGAGATTCGTGACCGCCAAAGGTACTTTGTTTACATACAGCAAAAGAGTCAAGAAAGCAAAGCAAAGTTTCAAAAGATAAGTAAGTTCTCGCGATTTTCAAACCTCGACTTCATTCTTAGTCTCTAGTTTGCTTGAGGGCAAGCAAAAGCTAAGTCTGGGGGAGTTGATATATCATGGTTTTTACCCGTTTTTGACCATGATTTAACCCGGTTTTATCGAGTCTTTTCGGTGTTTTTCGAGTGTTTTAGAGTCTTTGCAGGTTTTTGTACGTGTGGAGCTTAATTGATGATTATGGAACATTTTGGAGCATTGTGGAAAGAGGAGCTGAAGTTGTTAGAACGGAAATTCAATTGCCGTCAGATTGGCGTGTCTGTCGATCGACATACATGGTGGTGATCGATCGACAGCTACGTTACAACCTGTCGATCGACAGACACATAGACGATCGATCGACAGGCCTTCCCAGAAACCGACCTAATTCGTTTTAAAGAAGGAAAATTGTTCCTTTTCGGGCCAGAAGTTACCAATAGACCGTCATAGAAGCCCACCACGAGTTTTACCTCTATAAATAGTTTATTTTAGGTTTTTAGATTATAACTTAGATTTTACTTAACAAAGCTTTAAAAGAGAGATTTTTAGGGTTTTTAGGGAGACAAGTTTACTTCATTACTTTGAGATTCTTCGAACCCTATTGTAATTCTTCTTTTACTCTTTCTTTATGCATTATTATTCAGCTATGATTTGCTTTGCCTCCATGTCTGAGTAGTTTGCTTGTTAGGTTTAGGGTAGTTCGAATGGAATGATGATGAATTGTTAGGGTAAACTCACTTGTTAGGATTATCTGTTAGGTTCTTCACCTAGATTGCTTGAACTCTGATTTAGAATTGATCACTCTAAATTAGCTATCTTAGGTTGATAGATTGACACGAAAGTGTAATATATTAGCCAGAACTAGATCTTAGGTGAGCGAAATTACTTATTCGCAAAGAAATTTGGTTTAGGGATTTTGTGAACAAATTGGACTTGAATTTAATGCTTGTTTAAATTGATTGAATTCGCAAAGAAATTTGGTTTTCTAGGGTTTAGACATAGTTAGTTTTCGCAACGACAATTGGTTAATTATACATTAGTGTTCCAAGTTCTAGAACGGTTCTTAATTAAATCCTGAATTTGTTTAACCTGCAATTCTGATTCATCCTGAGAATTACCCAAAAGCCTAGCACTTTGTTTAATTGAATTTTAAATCAACAATCTTTCTCTGTTTCGATTTGCTTTTGTCTTTATTTTATATTATTTTACTTAGCCGAATTTGAAGTCAATATTCCTATCGTTTGATTTGACTCCCAGTGATTCGACCCCTACTACAATTGATCTCTTAATTTGAGAGAGTAGCTCAGGGTAAATTTGAGCATATCATATATGTATAACAATTTGTATTCAAAACATTGATATTTAAGGTTTTCACATTTTTGAAAAAAAAATAATTATGCTACTAGTCAAAGTGTAAAAACTTAAAAATGTCATTAGAAAACAATGAAAACGTCATTAATAAAGTGTTTTTGCTATTTGATAATCCGAGTACTAGAATCAAACTTAAAAGAAACAAATTGCATACAACATACCCACGTAAGCAAGATAGATTGAAGTCTTGGAGCGTCATTGAGTATAGAAGTAAATAGATCCAATCATACTGCGGAACATGTACATAGCTCTAGATGTTGAAGAAAGAAGAAGAATGTGCCTCTAAGATATGGAGTCTGCGCGCAATTGAGTTATATATTATTTATAGTAATGAGAATAACAAAACATAAAAAGGAAAAACTTGAGATTATTGAAGAAAGAAAGTTTTTTTACCTTTGAAGTTCGAGAACAAAGAGAAAGATGTTGGATTGAAGTTAGAGAGCCAATGAATTTCTCAGATTGGTCGCAAATAACGTCGATATTCGCCTTGATCACCTCAGGCATATGTTCAAACAGTACAAAGTTACTGAAATTAATTATCTTTAAACTTCAAATTCTTCAAAACAGGAGCTTTTATCATAAACCCATGTTTCTCCTTGATGTAGGAGGGAAAACTTCTCAAGTTACTGATAGATAAGCTCGTCAAACTAGGCACATCGATATTGAATATCTTCACATTGTCATCTTTGCTTTGGTTTATAACCAAATATTCAAGTTCCGGACAACTCTTTAAAAGACTTGCAACACATTCCTCGCCCGAGAACTTAACCGAGAAAAGGTGTAGACTTTTGAGTGATGGCAAACTAAACAAAGGCGGAACAACCTCTATATGTACTTCACGGAGTATCAATGATTTTAGGGTTATGCAAGTGCTCAAGCAACTCGGAAATTCTAGGGTTTTGCCATGCATGCTGATCCTCAGCTTTCTCACATACCGATAAACCGCGATTTTAACCCAAAAATTGATCATTGAAACCGAATGGTTTCGCCTAAGATTAAGATGGAATCTCTCTAGAACTTGAGCATTGTTAAACAACAAAGATCCATAAATGAAGCTCATAAAAAACAAAAAACTCTCAAGTGATTTATCATCATCATCAAACTTGACCTCGGACTCAAGTTCCCAAGGACACTGCGAAGCTTTTGATATGAGATGTGTTGCTACGGTCTCTTTAAACATCGGAAGCGATGAGAATATCTTCAAGATCAATTCATCTGGCAACTCATTCATGCTCCGTTTATCCATGTTTTTCCTACTTCGACTCGAAAACAAGGAATCTTGGGACGCAAAAGACGAAGAAGAAAACTAAGAACCCTAGTCAAGTTAGGTCGCGATTATTAAAAATAAAAGTACTAATATATATGCGGAAAAACGTAGTCGTAATCAGTAAAGATTAGTTTCCTAATGCTGGAAATAAAAGAAATCTTGAACTTATCCCCTAGATTCATGATTTTTGTTTATTTTACTTTCTCGGTCTCAGTTTCCAATTTTTCTAGTATATTTAATGAAAATTACCAATAATCAATATTAGGCTTGACGAAGATTTTCACAGAAGTGATAAACCAAAAACCATTGAAAGAAGAAGGATACGAATTCATTATGATTCGACGGAGATGAAATATGTATATATAGTGATGATGATTGGGATGATGAAGATTTCAAAGACGTTGTTGAAATCACTGTGTATCAAAATTGTTAAGATAGGTTCCTTAAAACATGGAGCCATTTTGTTTTTGTTTTTCATTTTCAACGCCAAGCTTTATCCAAGCTAGAAAATAAAATATATTTTTATAGATTCTAAATACGATTGAAGATATTTATAAATACGAACATATGAAAAAATTGAGTTTTCAATTGTCAAATTCAGCTGATATAAAAATTTGAAAATATTTGAAGAGCTTATGTGACGCATATTGGCTGATATATACGAAACTACGGGTTTTCGTTTGTCTACCATGCAGGCGGCTAAAACTAGACATCGGCTAAAACTTAGTGGCCATATGTTTGTGATTGTTGTTCGTTTGATAACCGTATCGTCGGTTCGTAATAGTTATCGTATTCGTTTGCATGACGTTTGCGGTTGAGTACGGAAATTATTAGCGTTAAAAAATTCATAATGTAAAACGCAGTGTTTGACCACAAGAGCGTACGGTAGGTCAACAAAACATTTGGCCGCATCATGCCCGCAAGCAAAAGTGTATGCCCAACATTGCCGAGTTAATATAAAGAATTGGTAACACCATCAAGAAATGTTAATCTATTAACTTACGCGTATAAGATGAAATTTGCAACACCATCAAGGCAAATCCTTTCTTCAAAGTTTTTGCAATAACAACAAAAGATGTTGTATAGAGAGTGTTGTTGTAGAACCAAAACCCATAAACACATGAAATCTAGTCAGGGAAAATGGAAGAAGAAGAAAGGTACGAACCTCATGTGTCTTCTATCTAGCTAGACGCACACACACCAGACACCACCACATAAAGAGTTTACTCAAACACTAACTGACAAGTCTTTGAAACTCTCTTCAGTTTCTTTAACTCCTTGAGCATGTCATGATATTTGTTTCCACATCTTGTTGAGAATGTTGCCTTCTTTAGACAAGTAGCGTTTTCCAGTATATACGCAGCCACATTCCTCTCCTGCTCTGTGCCTTCATAATGTCTCCATTCCAAGATCTCGATATGCTTCGATAAACATTCCGGAACAACTTCTGGTTTGTTCCACTGTATTACTGGATCATTGTAACGGGCACAAATCCGGATCTGAGATATTCAGGCCCCAAACAAACAAAAAAATGTATAATATGAAAAACTATATATGAAATCAATATACGGCAAAAAGAAAAGCTATATAAAAAAAACTCACGTTTGAAAAACAAAACAATTTCATCCCAAAATAATTTACTTAAAAATCAGAAGCTTAATTGCTACGTTTAAGAAACATGTTTCTGCATCTTTTTGTAATCAAAGCATTGATATATAGGGTTTTCATATTTTTGAAAAAATAATTATGCTACTAGTCAAAGTGTAAAAACTAAAAAGATGCCATTAGAAAACAAGGAAAACGTGTTGCTGCTATTTGATTATCCGAGTAGATGTGTTATTATACTGTTTATCTAATGTACTAGTCAAACTTGTAAAAACAAAACAATTACAATATACAACATACCCATTTAAGCTTGATAGATTGAAGTCTTGGAGCGTCATTGAGTAAAGAAGTAAATAGATCCAACCATACCGCAGAACATGTACATAGCTCTAGATGTTGAAGAAAGAAGAAGAATGTGCCTCTAAGATATGGAGTCTGCGCGCAATTTGAGTTATATATTATTTATAGTAATGAGAATAACAAAACATAAAAAGGAAAAACTTGAGATTATTGAAGAAAGAAAGTTTTTTTACCTTTGAAGTTCGAGAACAAAGAGAAAGATGTTGGATTGAAGTAAGAGATCCAATGAATTTCTCAGATTGGTCACAAATAACGTCGATATTCGCCTTGATCACCTCAGGCATATGTTCAAACATTACAAAGTTACTGAAATTATCTTTAAACTTCAAATTCTTCAAAACAGGAGCTTTTATCATAAACCCATGTTTCTCCTCGGTGTAGGAGCGATTCCCTCTCCAGTTACTGATAGATAAGCTCGTCAAACTAGGCACATCGATATTGAATATCTTCACATTGTCATCTTTGCATTGGTTTATAACCAAATATTCAAGTTCCGGACAACTCTTTAAAAGATTTGTAACACATTCCTCGCTTGAGAACTTAACCGAGAAAAGGTGTAGACTTTTGAGTGATGGCAAACTAAACAAATGCGGAACAACCTCGATACTTACTTCACGGAGAATAATTGATTTTAGGGTTATGCAAGTACTCAAGCAACTCGGCAATTCTAGGGTTTTTCCATGCATACGGATTATCAGCTTTCTCACGTATCGATAAACCGCGATTTTAACCCAAAAATTGATCATTGAAGCCGAATGGTTTCGCCTAAGATTAAGATGGAATCTCTCTAGAGCTTGAGCATTGTTAAACAACAAAGATCCATATATGAAGCTCATGAAAAACAAAAAACTCTCATGTGATTCATCATCATCAAAATTGACGTCCGACTCAAGTTTCCAAGGACACTGCGAAGCTTTTGATATGAGATGTGTTGCTACGGTCTCTTTAAACATTGGAAGCGATGAGAATATCTTCAAGATTAATTCATCTGGCAACTCATTCATGCTCCGTTTCTCCATGTTTTTCATACTTAGACTCAAAAAGAAGGAATCGTTGGGACGCAAAAGAAGAAGAAGAAACAAACCAAGAACCCTAGTCAAGTTAGGTCGGGATTATTAAAAAGAAAAGTATTAATATATATCCGGAAAAACGTAGTCGTAATCAGTAAAAGTTTCCTAATAATGCTGGAAAAGAAATCTTTAACTTATCTTAAACGCGATTCATGATTTTTGTTTATTTTACTTTGTCGGTTTCAGTTTCCTATATCCTAGTATCTTTTAATGAAAATTACCAATAATCAATTAGGCTCTTGATGAATTTTTTTTTTTAAAATAGAGCTTTCAATTTTCAAATTCAAATGATGCTGAAAATTTGAAAATACTAAAAAGAGCTTATGTCATGCATATAAGGCTGATATTCGAAACAATATTGGCAACCATCAATGCAATAATTTCTAAACCCTTTTCTTGATTCTTCTCCAAAGTTTATGCAAGAATAACAAAAAAAGAGAGAGTTTTGTTATGTTTAGAAATTGTATTGATGGAAAACCACTTTAAAGATTCTCACTCACTTCTCTCTATCTCTCTTGTCTAATTGGATTATAGTCCAACTTTATTGCTTTTATTTTCATTCATAAATCTTGATCCAACTCTAAACAGAAAAGCTTTGTTTCATTTTCCATTATAAGATGTTTTTCATGTTCCATTTGTAATATCCAACCCAATAACTCCGAAGCTATTACTCAAGGTACTTTGATTTGAGGATAAAATTGAAAAAGATGCGTCAAATCTAGTGATGAAGACAAATAATTGGTCTTATCTTAAAAAGAGAACATGGAATATATTAGATGAAACAAACAACCAAGATGTATTAATGGACGACATCTTCAATCGTAAATAAAACTTTTTGAAGACAAAAATCTTCTCTTCAAATTTGGAACTAAATATCTTTAAATTCACATTGAGATGGTAAACATGATATGCAAGTTTCGAAATTTGAACTTAAATTTTTGGTTCATAAATTAAATTATAAACAAAGTGTTTGACAAATTAAACAACACCGATCAAGCTTACAAATTCACACTCAAATGATCGGGCCAACATTCTAATCTGTTACTTACTCTACTACACGTATTTACCAAAAAAATAAACATTCCATAGGGAAATTAAAGTAAATGAAATATAACAATTAAATGAACTAAGGTAAAACTTTAATGAACTAACCTCAATGTTTATGTAGTTTTTGGATTTTAGATTTTGGTTTTTGGTTTTTGATTTCGCAGTAAATTATAGCTTTTCAAAAACTTGAATGATGATTTATTTAGTTTTTGGTTTTTGGCTACATATATATTTTAATTTGAGTAATTGCAATGAATAATAGTCTAATGACAAATAATTAGACATCTAACATAATAAAAAAAACGAATTTGATAAATAACATAGAATGACAAATATACCCTCACTTCCAATTAACATAATCTATATATGTTATACTCTACCCTAAAAATAACAAAATAAAAAAACATTATTTTCTCCATCTTCTTCTCCGCCTCTTTCTCATCGTCTTCTCCGCCTCTTTCTCATCGTCTTCTCCTTCCTCTCCTTCATGTCAATTGTCTTCTTCTTTCTCGTTCTCATCCATCTTCTTCTTCTAGTTCGTCTTCATCTTATTCTCCTTTCTCTTTCTCCTTCTTCACCTCCTCTTTCTCCTTCTTCTCCTCTTTCTCCGTCTTCTCCTCTGCCTCCTCCTCCTCCTCCTCCTTATGATTTGCAGCTGATGTTGTTGAGAACGTGATGGCTGATCTCACACAAAATCACGAGTAAATTCACTATGTCACTCTGTGTAAACATATAGTCAACTATTTCATATAATATAGTTGGGTAATATAGTCAACTCTATAAAAGAAATACACAAATTTGCATAGTCAACTACTTCGTATAAACATAGTTGCCTAATATAATCAACTGTGTAAAAACACATAGTCAACTATTTCGTATAATATCACTATGTACAAACACATTGCGTCCTGAATAGGTATGAAATCTCAAGCACCACTTGCCAAAAAAAAAAACCATTCACCTAGCTTCATCATTCCTTTGAACATCTAACACAAATAGTTCACTATTTCAATTACAGTAACAACTAACTACAACAACAGAAGTGTAGACAAATATAGTGGACTATTTATTACATCTCCTTCCTCTCCACAAACCCCGCTGACTTTTTAATTCATCGTCTTCACCATTGTTAATTCGAGCCTCCTTCTTTATCGCTTCTCTTTCACAGATCTCTGACTGAAGAACATCATAAACGATCCCCATTTATAGCTACAAGAAGAGCAAATCATCAATGATTGAGATTCTCCTACAATCATATCCGATTCACCAAATATTTTCCTTAAAACTTGACCCATCTTGTTCATTAATAACATATCTAGACCCATCACAATCCAAGCCTAATCTGGAAAAATCATGAATTAGATTTTGTTGTTCTATCAAGGAAAACAAAAAAATAAAAATAAATTATGGTAAAAATAAAATCTTGTATTATAATTAATTTTTCATTAATTAATTTCTTTATCTTTACTAGTTTAGGGGCAAAATCGTCCAAAAAATAAAACTGACTGTTATTGACCTAAATCTCATTTAGGTCATCTTACTTTCTTAATTATGTATGCTAAATGTAATATTCAGCTAAAACATTTTAGTTGAAATACTAAACATTTTTTGAATCAAAATTTTAGTGAAATTAAGGTTTCTTAAACAAAATATATGCTTTTACAAACTTCGTAAAGCAAAATTTTATTATGTGGGTTTATTGATAACAAGTTAGGCCCATTAATAAAATTTCCAAACGGCCCGACTTATTAATACTATTTCAGCTTGAATTTAATAAAATTAACTCGTATATATATGATCCATCGATGTCGAAGATGTAACGCCCGTGAACCAAAATTTAGAAAAGAGAATTGAATTGGACCGAATGGTTTAATTTTAATTGTTCGGTTTGGTTGGTTTGGGTTAAGTAAACCCTAGGGCTTGAGTATAAAAGAGAGCAGCCTCCGTTTTGTGCAGATAAAACGTGGAAGAGGCTGAGAAATTGAAAGAGAAGAGAGCAGGTTCGTTTGTGGTGGTTTGTAGAAAAGAATGAGATGAAGATAGTTCTGACGCGTTTTAGAAGAGCAGATGATCGAATAGCCTAATCTGTTTGGATTGGAGTGAAACTTTTAGGGTAAGTCCTCCACTCTTATATCTAGCTTTAGCCGAAATCGGATTGTCTTTTGGATGAGTATTCTGAGATTTATTGTTGTTTTCCCGAGAGAGGTTCGTGCAGAATTGGATCTGCGATCAGTCCACTTCGTGGGTGTTTTCCCGTCGAACCAGAAGGAGTTAGGAAACGATCTGCATATCGTTGGAAAGGTCTCAGTCTCAAAATTCCAGAGCAGGTTTCCGATCATGATTCTGAGGTAATCTCCGTTCTCAGTGTGCTTTCGAAGTCGGCGTGTCGTTTCTGTTTTTAGAAAACCCTAATCCGGTTTAGGAGAAACTCGAATTGGTTTGGTTTAATTAACCAGATTGGTTTGGTTTGGTTTAGTTAACCGGTTTGGTTTAATTTGGTTTGGTTTGGTTTAGTTAACCGGATTGGTTTGGTTTGGTTTGGTTTAGTTAACCAGATTGGTTTAGTTAACCGGATTGGTTTGGTTGGTTGGTTTAATCGACTATTTCTGTTTGGGTTAACCGACTGGTTTGGTTTGCCTTGTTCATTAGGCAAAGGAGGAGAGTTGCCAGAGGTTGAGGTCTGAGGCAACTATTAGGCTAAGGTGAGTGCGTGACCATGGTCCCAAGTGGATGGAATATTAGGATTCCTGGTGTTAGGTTGATTGATAGTAGGATTATTGATTGATTGAGATGTTTGTGTGGTGCAATCTTTTCTGTGTATTTGTTGACATTTTATTGCAGGTGATCGTGTTTCCGCATGCTTAGAATCGAGCCAGAGAGGAGATGGCTCGATCCTAGCGTCACTGCGAGGTGGTGTCAATCGACATTCATGTGATTTTGTTTTGCTTGTTGTTTGCTTGTTGTGTGTTTGCCTGGTGTTTCATTTACCTTGGTAATTGGCCGAGTAGATGGGATGACCGCCTCACTGAGTATTTGTGATAATACTCACGCATCTCTTTTTGCCATGTGATGCAGGTAAAGGAAAGTGTGATCGTGGAATTATGGCTACGAAGAGGAGGATGATCTAGGGTCCCGGTTGTTTGGTTATTGTTTCCGTATTGTCGTTAGAACTGGCTAGGTTGTTGGTTATTTCTGGAATGTTGGGTTGTTGTCTAACTGGTTTTATTTGGTTTATTGTTATCCGCTGTATTTTTGTCTGTGTGATTTGCTTGGTTGTTGAGGATAGCATTTATGGGAATGCTACTCCGAGACCAAGGGTTTATTGTTAAAAAAAAAAAAAAAAAACGGGTCGGGTCGTTTCAGTTTGGTATCAAAGCCTTTACGGTTTTAGGACGGGTTAGAACTGTTAGGATTGAAATTGGTAAATTGTCAAATCGATGGGTTTGGGGGTTCTAGATCATCTTCCTTCGAGCCTTCAAAGAGACTCCACGGTAAGTGTGTTTTATTATTATTCTTTAGTGCTTAGCTTGTGTACTGTAGTAGTGCATGGTGTTAGCTAGAGGCACTAGAGGATGTGGCCGTGGGGGCCGGGGTGACTGTGGAGGTCAGGTTTGTGGACGGGAACCAGTGAGTGAGTCGGCTGGGATGCGGCTCAGGGTTCCACGTTTGAGACTGCGATAGATCTGTAGACGTATCAGGAGGGTTTGGGTATTAGCGGGAGTGCCAGTGGGAGTGCCTGTGTGAGAGCCGGTGTGAGGGCTGTGGGGCCAGGGCTGGTACTCGAGCTGGTGCTGGAGTGCTGGATTGGCTCGCTGTTCGGGTGCATCCGCAGGAGGAGTCCAGGAGACGAGTTGATCGTCTGACAGATCTGTTGCAGTAGTTGTTGAGGCGGCACTAGTGAGTGAGTTGGCCGGGAGTGCGGCTCAGAGTGCGGCGTATGGGGGCTGAGAGTGATCCGTAGATGTGTCAATGCGGCTTGAGCGCCATTTAGACTGCCAACGTGCAGCCACGTGAGAGCGCCAGTGTGAGGGCTGGTGGGGATAGTGTGGTCCCAGGTTGGCTGCCGGGGGCCGGTGTGGGTCCTCGTGAGGTTGGTAGTGCGGGTGCGCCCGCGGGTGGGCTCAAGATCGAGTGGATCGTCTGGCGGATTGGCTTCAGCAGTTTTGGGAGCGATTACCGAGTGCGGTACGAGTTAGGCTCCGGTGATGCCACGAGTGGCAGAGGTGCGGCTGAGGGCTGCGGTTGTTGGTAGGGTTCCGTCTGATCTGCGGATAAGGGAACATGTGCAGAGGATTAGTATAAGATTCTTTGCGAGTGGTGTGTTGCAGCTAGGAGGGTTCAGGCAGTGTTGGCCTGGGCGGACTTGTGGACAAAGGGGGATGCCAAGTTCTTTCCTCGAGAGGCTGTGGATCGTTTTGAAACGAGATGTTTGGAACTTGATCTGTGAGAGAGATCAGTTCGTGGGTATGTTTCGGAGTTTAACCGACTCCTGGTTTATGTTGGTTCATGCTGATAGGAGTATGGGGCGAGGAGGCCCAGGATAGGAGGTTTTTGAGAGAACTTCGATCAGATTGGGGACACAGTGCGGAGTGTCCATGAATGCTGCGAGAGCATAGTTGGTTAAGACTGCTGGAGGCATTGTCGAGACTCGAGAGAGCAAGCTGTGGTAGTTAGCCCAGCTGTTCAGTCTGTTAAGCCTCAGCAGGTGATACCTGGCATGGCGGCAAGCTTGCGCAGGGATATAAGGGAAGTGGGAGGATACTTCCGGGTGGAGTTGGAGTGGTCGAGGATGCTTCGGGTGTGGAAGCATGGGTCATAGTTGGCGAGCTTGTTAGGTTACTTAGCACATGGGAGATGTGTGGAGACCTTTGTAGTGGGCAGTGGTGAATTCCACTGGATGTTCGATTCTGGAGCATGATTGCTTCATCTCTTCGGAGTGGCGCTGGTGAGCGGGTTGGACCGGTAATGGTTGCGGAAGGGAAGTTTCTAGTTACTCATGGCCGGGCGAGAGGCGTGGAGTTTCTAGTGACTGGTAAGTGGATGACAGCGGACTTGGTGTACAGTCTAGTTGAACTGTATGATTGCATCCTGTTTATGGATTGGCTTGATCAGTACAAGTTCATCTGGAGTGTCACCGGAGTCGTGTTGTGTTGGAGCGTAGTAGGAGAAGGTTGGTTTGTCAGGGAGTGAAACCAACTTCTGAGAGTCTCGGGATCTCTTGGGTGCAGGCTGAGGCTATGACTGAGAGGTTGCGAGACTTACTCGGAGACTATTTTGCTGGCGGAGTCTGTAGGTGAGGTTGCAGTGAGGGATACGGGTTGTCCAGGAACGTGAGGATGTCTTTCGGTCGCTGCGGGGATTGCCGTCATCGCGGTCGGAATCTTGCACGATTGAGTTAGAGCCTGGGACGATGCCGTTATCTAAGGCACCTTACAGGATGGCTCCAGTAGAGTTAGAAGAATCGGTGATGTTGGTGATGAGGAATTGTGGTAGTTTCCGGTTGTGCTTCGATTATCGAGGACTTAACCGAGTCATTATGAGGAACAATTTCGTCTTCCGAGAATTGATAAGTTGTTGGATCAATTGTGAGGGGCTACTTGGTTCTTCAAGGATGACTTGGCATCCGGTTAACACCAGATTCTATTGATGAGGTGGTTGTCAGGAAAACGGCTTTCTTGACGAGTCATGAGTAGGGTGGAGTTAGTAAAGGTGCTTGTCGGGTTGACGAGTGCACCAGCTGCATTTATGAGGTTGATGAGCGAAGCCTTTCAGTGGTATCTGAATGAGTTCGTGATTAACTTTATCGATGTCATCTTGGTGTATTCGAAGAGTCTGGAGGAACATGAGGTGTATTTGAGGAGGGTTCTGGAGAAGTTGCGGGAACAGAAGCTGTTTGCGAAGTTGAGCAAGTGTGGTTTCTGGCAAGTGGGAATGGGTTTTCAGGGTCTTACTGTTTCTGCAGAGGAGTTTCTGTGGATCCAGTTAAGATGCAATCGAGCTGAGATTTTGCCTAGACCGAAGAATGAGACTAAGTGTAGTAGTTCTCAGGTTGGCAGGTTATTTCAGGTGTTGCATCAAAAGGCCTTGAGAGTACTGCTCATTCCATGACCAAGTGGTTAGTGGAGTAGGTTCCTTTTCGGTGGTCTTTGGTTTAGGAGGCGGAAGTGATGGGAGAAGTTGTAGCGGATTAAGTTTTCCTTTAGTTTACCGTCGCGGTGAACTTAGCTAGGGGCGGATGCTCTTAGGCGGAGGAGGTATGATTCACCTCAGGAGCGGGATGTGGAGAATTTGGTGAGCATGCTTAGTACTCTGAAGTTGTGTGTTACTTCAGAGGAACCGTTGGGTTTAGCGGCGGCGGATCAAGCGGATCTATTGAGCAGGATCCGAGTAGCTCAGGAGAAGGATCCGGTGTTGTTCGATCTCTCCAAGGCTACTGGTTCTGAATATCAGGTTTCTGCCAATGGGACTATCTTAGTGCATGGACGAGTCTGTGTTCATAAGGATGAGGACTTCTTGCAGGAAATTCTGAGAGAAGCTCATGCGAGTAAGTTTTCGATTCATCCAGGAGCGACTAAGATGTATCGGGATCTGAAACGGTATTATCTTTGGGTCGGGATGAAGAGAGATGTGGAAGATTGGGTTGCAGCTTGCAATGTGTGTCAGCTGGTGAAGGCTGAGCATCAGGTTCCTAGTGGCTTAGTACAGAGTCTACCCATTCCAGAGTGGAAGTGGGACATGATCACTATGGATTTCATAGTAGGGTTGCCGGTTTCTCGGACCTATGATGCGATTTGGGTGATTGTGGACCGACTGACTAAGTCCGCATATTTTCTGGCCATTAAGAAAACAGATGGAGCTGAGGTCTTGGCTAAGAAGTATGTGAAGGAGATTGTGAGGTCTTGGCTAAGAAGTATGTGAAGGAGATTGTGAGGTTGCATGGAGTGCCAGCAAGTATTGTGTCGGATAGAGATCTGAGGGTTGCTTCAGTGTTCTGGAGAGCGTTTAAGGCTGAGATGGGCACTAAGGTGCACATGAGTACAGCTAATCATCCGAAGACGGATGGGCAGTCCGAAAGGACGATTCAGACACTGGAAGATCTGTTAAGGATGAGCGTGCTAGATTGGGGTGGTCATTGGGCGGATCACTTGAGTTTGGTGGAGTTCGCATGTAACAACAGTTTTCAGGCGAGTATCGGAATGACTCCTTTTGAGGCGTTGTATGGGAGGCCATGTCGTACTCCGCTATATTTTACCCAAGTGGGGGAGAGGAGCATCTTTGGGGCTGATTTTGTTCAGGAGACGACGGAGAAGATCCGTGTTGTGAAGCTGAACATGAAAGAGGCTCAGGATCGGCAGAAGAGTTATGCCGATAGGAGAAGGAAAGAGTTGGAGTTTGCAGTCGGAGATCGAGTGTATCTCAAGATGGCTATGATGCGGGGTCTGAACAGGTCCATATCCGAGGATAAGCTGAGTACGAGATACATGGGTTCGTTCCGGGTTGTGGAACGTGTGGGACCAGTTGCTTATCGGTTGGAGCTGCCTCCGATTATGGAGAAATTCCATGATGTGTTTCATGTTTCGAAACTCAGGAGATGCTTGCATGCTTCTGAGGAGGTAGCAGTGACAATTCCTGCGGATCTTCAGCCAAATCTGACTGTTGGGATGAGGCCGGTTAGGATTCTTGAGAGAAGTATCAAGGTTCTGCGCCGGAAGAGAGTGCCGTTGTTGAGAGTCTTGTGGGACTGTGACGGTATTCAAGAGGAGACTTGGGAACCAGAGGCCAAGATGAAAACGAAGTTCAAGAAGTGGTTTGAGAAGCAAGCGGATGAGTGAATTCGTTTTTCTTGGTGGGTTTCAGTCTCGGTTTTTGTGTTGTGATCACCGTGTGTGGTGAGGCTTTTGGTTGTGGATTTTTGTATTTTCATTAAGTTGTAATGATTATGACATTTTTCCAGTGAATAAGAAATTGTTTTTCTTATGTTTTGACTTTGAGAGTCATGTGTTTGTGGTTAGAGAACCCCGGAATGGAAGTTTTATTGCGGATATAACTTGCCAGTTTCGGTGGGGACTCTAACGGTTTGTGTGTGTGTGTGTGAGAGAGTCTCGGAATAGAAGTTTTACAGTGGTTAGAACTGTCTAGTTCCGGGGAGACTCTGCAGGGACATCCGAGGTGAGAGATGGTCCGGGTGATTTGTGATGATCACGATTGTGATGGTATTCCGGGAGGGGAGTATCATGTGAGACCTTAGGAGGTAGTTCCGGTCAGAGGTGCATTATAGACGTCTAGTGTTGAGTCGTCCAGGGGATGTGTGGGTTCCCTGCATATCGATCGTTCGCCAGGACTGCGTGGACTGGGGACGTGAGGATATGGAGATAGCTTTTTGGAGATTGTGATTTCTGGCAGATCTTTGAGAGTTGTGTCTCTCCAGGGGATGTGTGGGTTCCCTGCATACCGAGAGCCTGAAGGACTATGTGTTCTGAAGGTGAGGGGTATGGAGATAGTTCGTATCAGACATCGTCAGGACTGCGTGGACTGAGGTGGGTTGATACGAGGCACCGAGGGCTTGAGGGGTGACGATCCCGAGAGTCAGAGGGTGTGGTTATGAGCTATGAGCGATCAATGTCGTAGACGGATCTATATGCATAGGACGGATGTGAACCTCGAGAGGGTCTGGGAGATGTAGTCTCCGGTTTTACTGGCGGGTTGGCCAGGGGTTAGCTTGGTGGGTAGTATTAGAGGATTCGAGGACGAATCCATGTTTAGTGGGGGAGAATTGTAACGCCCGTGAACCAAAATTTAGAAAAGAGAATTGAATTGGACCGAATGGTTTAATTTTAATTGTTCGGTTTGTTTGGTTTGGGTTAAGTAAACCCTAGGGCTTGAGTATAAAAGAGAGCAGCCTCCGTTTTGTGCAGATAAAACGTGGAAGAGGCTGAGAAATTGAAAGAGAAGAGAGCAGGTTCGTTTGTGGTGGTTTGTAGAAAAGAATGAGATGAAGATAGTTCTGACGCGTTTTAGAAGAGCAGATGATCGAATAGCCTAATCTATTTGGATTGGAGTGAAACTTTTAGGGTAAGTCCTCCACTCTTATATCTAGCTTTAGCCGAAATCGGATTGTCTTTTGGATGAGTATTCTGAGATTTATTGTTGTTTTCCCGAGAGAGGTTCGTGCAGAATTGGATCTGCGATCAGTCCACTTCGTGGGTGTTTTCCCGTCGAACCAGAAGGATTTAGGAAACAATCTGCATATCGTTGGAAAGGTCTCAGTCTCACAATTCCAGAGCAGGTTTCCGATCATGATTCTGAGGTAATCTCCGTTCTCAGTGTGTTTTCGAAGTCGGTGTGTCGTTTCTGTTTTTAGAAAACCCTAATCCGGTTTAGGAGAAACTCGAATTGGTTTGGTTTAATTAACCAGATTGGTTTGGTTTGGTTTAGTTAACCGGTTTGGTTTAATTTGGTTTGGTTTGGTTTAGTTAACCGGATTGGTTTGGTTTGGTTTGGTTTAGTTAACCAGATTGGTTTAGTTAACCGGATTGGTTTAGTTAACCGGATTGGTTTGGTTGGTTGGTTTAACCGACTATTTCTGTTTGGGTTAACCGACTGGTTTGGTTTGCCTTGTTCATTAGGCAAAGGAGGAGAGTTGCCAGAGGTTGAGGTCTGAGGCAACTATTAGGCTAAGGTGAGTGCGTGACCATGGTCCCAAGTGGATGGAATATTAGGATTCCTGGTGTTAGGTTGATTGATAGTAGGATTATTGATTGATTGAGATGTTTGTGTGGTGCAATCTTTTCTGTGTATTTGTTGACATTTTATTGCAGGTGATCGTGTTTCCGCAGGCTTAGAATCGAGCCAGAGAGGAGATGGCTCGATCCTAGTGTCACTGCGAGGTGGTGTCAATCGACATTCATGTGATTTTGTTTTGCTTGTTGTTTGCTTGTTGTGTGTTTGCCTGGTGTTTCATTTACCTTGGTAATTGGCCGAGTAGATGGGATGACCGCCTCACTGAGTATTTGTGATAATACTCACGCATCTCTTTTTGCCATGTGATGCAGGTAAAGGAAAGTGTGATCGTGGAATTATGGCTACGAAGAGGAGGATGATCTAGGGTCCCGGTTGTTTGGTTATTGTTTCCGTATTGTCGTTAGAACTGGCTAGGTTGTTGGTTATTTCTGGAATGTTGGGTTGTTGTCTAACTGGTTTTATTTGGTTTATTGTTATCCGCTGTATTTTTGTCTGTGTGATTTGCTTGGTTGTTGAGGATAGCATTTATGGGAATGCTACTCCGAGACCAAGGGTTTATTGTTAAAAAAAAAAAAAAAACGGGTCGGGTCGTTTCAGAAGACATGACAAATTTTCCCAATTTCAAAATTTTATGACCGTTGTGTGTTGCGATCATCTTCATACAAATCCATAAACAAAAACCTTAATCGCATCTCTCTCGATTCCATTAAGTGATTTAGCATGGAAAGAAAAAAACGGATCCGACTAGAGTAATCGATTGGTGATGCTTGACGACGAGACGTGAGTTTCTTTACTTTTTGAGGTTTCGATGATGATCTAGTTCTGTAATCGATCGGTAAGATCCAACGAAATTGTGTGATGATCTCGTTTTCATAAATCTCTGTTTCTGAATTGATTTAAATTTCGTGGATTTTCAATTCGTTGCGACGAAGAACAACGTAGGTTAAGGTTATTGATTTGTGTTCTGATTTGATCTCAGTTTCGTTTAATGAGGGTTAAGTTCTGGGAAATTAAATTAGGAATTGCATTGATATGAATCTCTTGATTCAAAAGCAAGAGTTAAATTTGCGTTATTTGAATTGGGGAAATAATGTGGTTTTTGTGATTTGATTTCTTTTATGTGCAGCTTCGGTTTCTAAAATGAAAGCCATGGTAAAGAGAATGTGTAACTTTAATGAAGAAGAAGAGAAATCGCTCAAGGGTTTTCTGGAGATTGTATTGGTGTTATGTAATGAGAGGTTGTGATAATACACTTTTTTCTTGTTCATTCAATAGTAAGTAATCGAATAACCATTTTGATACTTGAATCATTTGTTTCATGTCCCTCTCTTGTAATCGTTTTGTTGTGTGTTGATGGGCTCACTGCATGGAAAACATAGCTAGCTAGCTAGCTGCCACTCTCAGTCTGATTTGAGCCATGTAAAGCTTGATGGTGAAAAATCCAGGCAGGTGATTCAATATCAATAAGCTTCACTTTTAACAATATGAGCTTTGTTGGTGACATTAAATGGTTTCTACTGGGTTTTGTTGTTGGTAGAAAAGTGAATTTTTGAGTTCACACTTTGTTTGGGTTGGTCCAAAGACTTAAGTCTGTTGTTGTGTAGTTAACAATTGTTAGTAAAAAGATTTATATTCTCTGGATTTATGTTCTTCTTCTTCTTTCATGTTAAAAGACCATACCTCTGAGTTTACCCTTCTGATTACTATCAGGTATAGAGCGAGATGATGCAGAGTTGAGTCGGAAGAACTACGGCTAAACGATCAAGGTTAGAAAACTTAATCACAGTATATGATAAATCTGAATTGCTTACTACTTGTGCTGCTTTTCACTTGTGTACAGAGATTTAGTTCGCTCTTTGATTGCTTGTCCCACAAGTCAATCACAAACGAGAAGATAGTCAAATGGGTGTATCTAGATCTTCGAATGGTCTTTCGAGAAGTTGGAGTTCTGCTTCAGTTAGAGAGTCTAGATGTAAGTTTGCTCTTTCTCGCTTCAACAAGTTGATGAACAAGAAATTTCTAGATCGGTAAAGAACTTGAATGATGTCAGGTTCACTCAAGGCATATGACAAAATTTGATCCTACTCCAAGACAGTGGCTGATACAGCAAATAGGTAAATAGATCAAAACCTTATCGAAATGATTAAATTGGGAAGCAGAGCTCTTGTTTCATTGTACAAATTTCTCATTGTTGCAGGAATTTTCTTCTTGAAACAATGGCGAGAATAAGCATGTAGAGACCATTCCTCGTACCAAGAACTCTAACTCTGTTTTTGCCAAGGACGAACAAGACCATGGTGAGACATTTCTTCATTTGACCCCTTTCAATCAACAATTTATTTCAAATTCGTCACATTTCTTTTACTTTGATATGTTTTAGACTTCAAATAATTAACAAAAATAACCGATCTCATTATGCTTCATTTGCTATACTCGTTTGTAGGTGAACAAGATTTGCCATAATTGGGAATGGACTACGTTGGTCTCCTTCTGCCGAAAGTTAAGTGAGGTTAGTTGGACTCTAACTGATCTGAGATTTTTAAATATATAGATTTAGGCATCCAATAGATTTGTATGAGCCTAAGTAGTTAGAGGAATATTTTAGATTGCCATAATTTAATTAGTAAAATTTGACTATCTTGCATAGTTGTGATAACAATTCGAACATAGAATCCTGTCAGTTTTTTATTGATCGTTAGAGATGTTATGAACGATTTGTTTTCACTTCGTAATGCAAAATAGTCCAAGTTTCTAATTAATATGGTGATTAAAAATATTCCTCTTTTTACCCCTAACCATAGTCCAATCATTTTAAAAGAAGATTGTAGATTGTCACGTTAATTAAAGAAACTTGATTGTTTGATATAGTTATGAAAACAACTCAAACATGGAATCCTGTCAGTTTTTTACTGATTGTTAGAGATGCCATGAACGTTTTGTTTCCATTTCATAATGCAAAACAACCAATTTCTAATTAATATGGCAAATATAATCTTCGTATCCTTCCACCTAACCACGATCTAGATCTCTTAGAAAAAAACTTAGATTGTATAGATGTATGTTCCAACCCTTTTAGAAGAAGATTATAAATTGTCATGTTAATTAAAGAAACTTGATTGTTTAGCATAGTTATGATAACAACTCGAACATGAAATCCTGTCAGTTTCTTACTGGTCGTTAGAGATACCATGAACGTTTTGTTTTCATTTCATAATGCAAAATAACCAGGTTCTAATTAATATGGAAAATATAATCTTCATATAACAACGATCTAGACCACTTAGAGAAAAACTTAGATTGTATAGGTTTATGTTCCAACCCTTTTAGAAGAAGATTAGAGATTGTCATGTTAATTAAAGAAACTTGATTGTTTAGCATAGTTATGAAAATAACTCAAACATGGAATCATGTCAGTTTTTTACTGGTCGTTAGAGATGCCATAAACGTTTTGTTTTCATTTCATAATGTAAAACAACAAGTGTCTAATTAAGATGGCAAATATAATCTTCATATCCTTCCACCTAACAACGATCTAGACCTCTTAAAAAAACTTAGATTGTATAGATTTATGTTCCAACTCTTTTAGAAGAAGATTATAGATTGTTATGTTAATTAAAGAAATTTGATTGTTTATCATAGTTATGAAACCAACTCGAACATGGAATCCTGTCAGTTTTTTACTGGTCGTTAGAGATGCCATAAACGTTTTGTTTTCATTTCATAATGTAAAACAACCATTTTCTAATTAATATGGCAAATGTAATCTTCATATCCTCCCACATAGATCTAAACCTCTTAGAAAAAACTTAGATCACCATTACACATGAAATTCTTTCAGCTTTTAATTGATTTGGTATTAGTTTTGCCTTTCCTTTGTAAAAATAATTATAGATGGAAAGCGTTACAGAAATTTATTTTTCCAGTTTTAATATGTTTATGGATTAGTGCATTATGTTTATGGACTATGTAATTTCAAGTTGTATGATGATAACATTTTGTAAAGAAAAACATAAGTAGAATCTTCAATTGATTTAATTTTGTATTCTGATCTACTGAAATCTACAACTTTACGATTGTTAATTTTCAATTTATTTAATTTTAGTTTTGTATTATCATCTAGAAAAAAAAACGTAGAAAATATTCATTACTCTTTGTCTATTTCTTTACTTCAATAGTACTCCCTCCGTTGCAAATTACTTGTCATTTTAGGTGTTTTCACACAAATTAAGAAAACAATTAAATTTTCTGTTTTACCCCTAATTAATACACTATTTTATTTAATATAAATAATTATTAAGCTGAAAGTTAAGGGTAAAAGATGGAAAAATAGTAATAAATCTGCATTGGAAATACAAAACGACAAGTAATATGAAACAAAAAATAAAAAGTAGAATGACAACTAATATACAACAGAGAGAGTAGTAATCAAAAGTCCGTAATGAAGAAATATCAAACAAAAGAGACTCCGTAATGAAAAAACCAATAAAAACAAGGGTAAAAAATGGAAATATATAAAAGTATGAGGACTAGTCGAGTTTTTTTCTCATAATACACGGAATCATAATACACGGAATCCATTGTCTACGGAACAGAGCTCGCAATCGAATTCTTCTTCGTTTTCTCTATAAAGCCATTGATTTGATCCAAAATACACGGAATCATAGTGATGTTGTTATCTTCAATAAAAGATTCCCTTTGTGCTCGAAATAAATAAATATTCCCTTTGTGCTCAAAATACTAAAAACATTTTAGTTGAAATACTTTGAAATATGGGTTAATTAGTAGAATAATAGGTGGAGCATCTAAATTAATAAAGTAGCATGTTTAATATGAAAATTAAGTAAGTACCAAAGAGAAAATTAAATTTGACTAATTTACCAAAAATAAATTCAATTCAAGTTGTCAAATTTCATCACACTTAATGCTAATTAATTTGTAATAAATAAAGAAATAATAATTTCATCTAGAAAATATGAAATTAAAACATTTTCTTTTCTTTTTTCTACATTATACATTTATTCAAAATAGTCATAGTCTTTTAGCTTACATAATTAAGAAAGTAACATGACCTAAATGAAATTAAGAAAGCATATAGTATAATATATATATGTATAATTTGTCAACAATTATATAAAAAAATTTAATAAAAAATATTTCCATTAAAGAGAACAAGTTAATTAAAAAAATATTAATAAAATAATGTAAATAGATTTATCTTTTAAAAATACTAAATAGTAACAATTAAGTTCATTTTATTGATAAATCATTTTGAGTTTATGAAAGTATTTTCGTAACATGAGTTATTACTTTCTAAAAATAATAATAAGATTTTTGATATCAAAATATTTGTTTTCATAAACTCAAAATGATTTGGATTAGTTGGTTTTTCTAATTTTATCTCTTCATTTGTGTTTTAATTAGAAATAGCAAGATTTTGAAAAAAAAAAACGAATAAACAAAAATTCCTATCGGCAATTATTGTAAAAAAATCCCTAGTTTTCCTATCAATTAGGGAATCATTTTTTCCAAAATCTCTATTGGATAAAAATGTGGTTTTTCGAAAAACAAAATCCAAAAACTAGTCTAGAATCTACAAACAATCAAAGCCTAAATGCCAAATCAAAAGATATGAATATAGTCATATAGTATAATCGTGACTTGAGAAATATATAGTATAATCGTGACTTGAGAAATCTATTAGATTAGGTTAAATCCCAATCGATCGATTGGTGAATATTATTGATAGAGATTATATACACAAAGTTTAGGAGACTAGCCGTTAGGGGCTAATCAATGAGATCCTAAATTACATACAAGAATATATAGTTTCCTATTCTAATACCCTCCCTCAGTCAAAACATCAAGAGCTTCGTATGTTTAGGCTGGACTTGAAGTCGTGGAAGAGGGTAGAAGGGAGACCTTTTGTGAAAATATCAGCATATTGATGGGAAGAAGGTACGTGGAGTACACGAACTTGACCGAGTGCAACCCGTTCCCGAACAAACAGAATGTCAAGCTCAACGTGCTTGGTGCGTTGGTGTTGAATGGGATTTGTGGACAAGTAGACAGCACTTATATTATCGCAATAAACGATGGTTGCTTTAGTGATGGGACAATGGAGCTCAAGTAAGAGATTACGAATCCATGTTGTTTCGGCAACTGCATTTGCGACACCTCTGTATTCGGCTTCGGCGCTGGATCGTGATACGGTTTGTTGTCGTTTGGATGACCAAGATATCAGGTTGTCACCAAAGAAGACACAATAGCCCGAGGTGGAGCGACGTGTATTTGGACAGCCAGCCCAATCCGCATCCGTGTATGAGGTGAGAGTGGAAGTTGTAGACCGAGAGAAGTGGAGGCCTTGTGTGATCGTTGCTTTGAGATAGCGGAGGATTCGTTTAAGGGCGTTGAAATGAGGTTCACGAGGATCATGCATAAATAGACAGATTTGTTGCACGGCATATGCGATGTCCGGACGTGTGAACGTGAGGTATTGAAGAGCACCAGCGAGGCTTCGATAAAGCGTTGGATCTTTGACAGGTTCACCAATGTCGACACGGAGTTTGGCAGATGTGTCTACGGGAGTAGTACACGGATTACAATTAGTCATATTGGCACGATGGAGGATGTCTGCCGCGTAGTTTTGTTGACTTAGAAACATTCCAGTGGCATTTCTCTGCACAGAAATTCCAAGAAAGTAGTGAAGAGACCCGAGATCAGTCATAGCAAATTCTGATTTTAGAGAGGGAATAATTGACCTGAGAAGTGCATCTGAGGAGGCAGTGAGAATGATATCGTCAACATAAAGGAGTAGATAAGCGAAATCGTTGCCGTGGCGGAGGACAAAGAGAGATGCATCGCTCTTACTATTGATGAAGCCAACTTTAGTTGCGTATTGAGTAAAGCGTTGAAACCATGCTCGTGGAGCTTGTTTGAGACCGTATAGTGATTTTTTAAGTAGACACACGTGATCGGGTTTGGATGGATCAACAAACCCCGGTGGTTGATGCATGTATACGGTCTCTTCGAGGTTGCCATGGAGGAAGGCGTTTTTAATGTCAAGTTGGTGAATGGGCCAATCTCGAGAGAGAGCAAGATGAAGAACCGTTCGAATTGTGGTTGGTTTGACGACAGGGCTAAATGTTTCGTCACAATCAACACCGACTTCCTGAGATTTCCCATTTGCGACTAGACGAGCTTTGTAACGAGAAAGATTTCCATCTGCATTAAATTTATGTCTAAAGAGCCACATGGAACGAATGACGTTAGCATTAGGTGGGCGTGGTACCAAATCCCAAGTTTTAGTTACCTTAAGAGCATCATATTCATCAATCATTGCAGGATTCCAATTTGGATCTTGTTTTGCTTGAATGTGTGACCTAGGAAGAGGAGAAACAAGAGAAGTATGTAAAGAAATAATTTTCTTAGTTTTGATGATACCGCTTTGACTACGAGTTGCTACTCTCGTAGGTGGAGGAGGAGGTGGAGGAGGAGCCCTTGTCCGAGTTACCATTCTTGTAGGTGGAGGAGGAGGTGGAGGAGGATCCTTGTCATTATTGGAGGTGGATTTGGTGGATTAGCCGATGGTGAGGAAGTAGAGTTTGATGGAGATGATGAGGTAGATTGTTGAGCAGAGGAGTGTGACGGTGGTGACGATGGTTGAGGTGAGGTAGAAACTATCGGTGAAGATGGAATTTGAGATTCTGGTGGAGGAGCTATAGGGGTGACAAGAGGAGGCAGTGAGTAAGAAAGAGACGTCGGTGCTTGTGTTGGTGGAGGTGTTGTGGCGGAGTTGTATGGAAAAGTGGTTTCATTGAAGACAACATGGCGTGAGATGATGATGCGGTTAGTTGAGAGGTCAAGACAACGATAGCCGCGGTGATTCGTTGGGTAGCCGAGGAATATACACCGAGCGGAGCGAGGTGAGAGCTTATTACGAGAAGTTGAGAGTAAGTTGGGGTAACAGAGGCAGCCGAATACACGTAGATGAGCATATGAGATTGGCTTTTTGAAAAGCTTCGTGAATGGAACTGCATTGTTGATAGCACTTGATGGTAAGAGATTGAAGAGATGAGCCGCCATGTTCAATGCTTCAACCCAATATGTGTTTGGGAGTTTTGCCTGAAAAAGAAGAGAACGAACAAGATTGTTGATAGTACGTAATGTTCGCTCAGCTCTACCGTTTTGCTGCGACGTATACGGACACGAAAAACGAGGTTGAATTCCATTGTTAGAAAAGAAATCAAGCATGATTCGATTATTGAATTCACCACCATTGTCACATTGAAAAGATTTTATAGGAATTTGAAAGTGAGTTTTAACAAAATTATAAAAATGTAAAAACTTTGAAAATACTTCACTCTTTTGTCGAAGTGGATAAATCCAAACAAAGTGTGAAAATTGATCGAGAAAAATAACGTAATACTTTATTCCACTAACACTCGAGATTGGAGAAGTCCAAACATCGGAGTGTATTATTTCAAATGGTGAAGAAACCTCAGAATGTGAAGAATAAAACGGTTGTTTAATGTGTTTGCCTAACTGACAAGCATGGCATAAAGAAGACACATCAGTTTTAGAAGACTTTAAAAAACCAGATGAAACTAAAAAACGAAAAACGGCGTTGCCGGGATGACCCAAGCGTTGATGCCAAATTGAAGCAGGAGTAGTGGTGAGATGAGCTTGGTGCAATGGGGATGATGATGGTGAACAAACAGCGTATAGAGGTCCGGTGCTATCACATCGGATGAGTGGCGCTTTGGTACGAAGATCCTTAACAAGAAAACCAAGAGGATCAAATTCAACAGAACAAAGATTATCAATAGTAAATTGACGAACAGATATAAGGTTTTTCAAAATTTGAGGACATAAAAGAACATTGTTAAGGTAGAGAGGACGAGACAGAGACGAAATGGTTGAGTGACCAGATGCAATAGCGGGTAAAAGCGAACCATTTCCAACAGTAATAAGAGGAAGAGAAGAAGAAGAGGAGAGAGAGTTGAGTGTACCGGATTGAGCAGTGAGATGAGCCGTAGCTCCGGTGTCCATGTACCAACCTGCATCGGAAGGATCCGAAAGTGTCATGGTGCTAAAAGCATTGGCAAGTTGTGTTGGAATGAAGTCAGAATTTTGGACTTGTGGAGGTGATGGAGCAGAAGGATTGAGGGTGGAGATGTAAGCAGCTCCATTTTGAGAAGGGGCATGGCCGAGAATTCCAGAACCAGATTGTGTTGTCGGTGTCGGATGTGGAAGACGAGTTTGATTTTGATAACGTGAATTCATCCATGGGTGATTGGACCAAATGGGTTGATTGGGCCATTGAGGATAAGTGGGCCACTGAGGATAATTGTGATAGGCCCATGGTGGAAGAGAATTAGAAGCCCAATTATTTCCTTGCCAATTAGAATTGCCACGTCCTTTGTTGTTGTTGTTGTTACGGCCGCCGCCACGGTTTTCACGAATGTTACGAGAGTTACGGTTGTTTTGATTTGTGGAAGAGGTGGAGCGAGCATCATATCGTTGAGAGGATGAGGCGATAAGAACTTGTGGTGCAGAGGCATGGTCAGTGTGAGAGGTTTGTGTTTGTTGTTTGATTCGCAGCCGGTCTTCTTCATCTTTAAGCATAGAACGAGCATTATTAAAGGTGCACGGCGGAGATCGATGTTTGATAACGTTAATGATGTTATCAAATTTTGGGCTGAGACCGTTGAGAAGATGCATAACAAGAGCTCGATCAGAGATGGGGGAGTTGACATTGGCGAGAAGATCCGAGAGAGTTTTCAGTTTCTGACAATAGTCATGGACCGAGAGATCACCGATCTGAAGTGTTCGATTCTCGTTCTCAAGTTGAATGGCTCGTGTCTCCTTGTTGTCGCGGAACAGGTTTTCAATTATTGTCCAAAGGTCATGAGCAGAACACTTTGTTTTCAAGACAAATTTGAGGAGGGATTCGGAGAGAGTGCCGTAGATCCACATCTTGACGGTGCCGTCGGTCTGGGACCATTTAGTATCAGCTTCATTGGCCGGAAGAGAAGTCCCATCAAGGTGGCCCATGACCGAGAAACTATGACAGTGAGTTTCGAATAATTCACGCCAAATATCATAGTTCATCTGATTCATATCGAGAATGATGGGGATATGAGCACGGATTTGAGTAAGACTCAAAGAGCGATCAGTTTGGGTCGGAGTTGTAGCAGCCATTGTTGAAGAAAATTGAGAACAAGGTAAAAACAAGAGAAAAACAAAACAGAGTTTAGGGAGAAAAGAAGAGAAAATAGAGATGGAGGATCGAAGATAAAGAGAAGGGAGGTTGAGGGAGGCGAGAGAGATTAGAAAATATTTTGCTGAGATACCATATTAGATTAGGTTAAATCCCAATCGATCCATTGGTGAATATTATTGATAGAGATTATATACACAAAGTTTAGGAGACTAGCCGTTAGGGGCTAATCAATGAGATCCTAAATTACATACAAGAATATATAGTTTCCTATTCTAATAAAATCAAGTCAGGGAATTTAGCCAAAAAAGAAGAAGAAATCAAGTCAGGGAGAAAGGAAGAAGAAAGGCACGAAGCCACGAACCCCATGTGTCTTCTAGCTAACTAGACACACACACACCGGACACCATAACATAGAGAGTTTACTCAAACACTAACTGACAAGTCTTTGAAACTCTCTTCATTTCCTTTAACTTATTGATTATGTCATGATATGTGTCTCTACTTCTTGTTGATGAGAATGTCGCCTTCTTTAGACAAGTAGCGTTTGCGAGTATATACGCAGCCACATTCATCTGTTGCTTTGTCCCTTCTAATTGTCTCCATTCAAAGATCTCGAGATGCTTCGATAAACATTCCGGAACAACTTTTGGTTCATTCCACTTGTTCATTAGATCATCGTAACGGCCACAATGTATCTGGTAACGGATAACAAGAGATGATCGAGTAATAAAAATACTATTTTTCTACGTTTTAAAAACGTGTGTTTCGTCAACTTTGAGTATTCAAAGTGTAAAAACTAAAAACTGAAAAGATATCATTAGAAAACAAGGAAAAAGTCATTAGTAAAGTCAAACATAAAGTAAAAGCAAACAATTGCATACAACATACCCACTTAAGCTTGATAGATCGAAGTCTTGGAGCGTCATTGAGTATACAAGCAAGTAGATCCAACCATCTCGCGGAACATATACATAGCTCCAGATGTTCAAGAAAGAAGAAGAAAGTACCTCTAGGATATGGAGTCTGCAATTGAATTATATATTATTTATAGTAAAGAGAATAACAAAACATAAAATGAGCGATTATTGGAGAATTTTTTTTTTTTTTACCTTCGAAGATTGCGAACAAAGAGAAAGATGTTGGATTGAGGTCAGAGATCCTAAGAATTTCTCAGATTGGTCACAAATAACCTTGATATTCGCCTTGATCACCTCAGGCATATATTCAAACTTTAGAAAGTTACTGAATGTATCATTAAAGCTCAAATACCTCAAAGCAGGAGTTTTGATCGTAAACCCATGCTTTTTCTCGCTGGAGGCGCGAATCCCTCTCCAGTTATTGATAGTTAAGCTCGTCAAACTAGGCACATCGATATTGAATATCTTCACATTCTTCTCTTTGCTTTGGTGAATAACCAAATATTCAAGTTCCGGACAACTTTGTAAAAGACTTGCAACACATTCCTTGCTTGAGAACTTAACCGAGAAAAGGTGTAGACTTTTGAGTGATGGCAAGCTAAACAAAGGCGGAACAACCTTGATACTTAGTTCATAGAGTATCAATGATTTTAGGGTTATGCAAGTACTCAAGCAACTCGGCAATTCTAGGGGTAGGCCATGCAGGTTGATTCTCAGCTTTCTCACATATCGATAAGCCGCAATTTTAACCAAAAAATTGATCACTGAAGCTGAATAGTTTCTACTAAGCTCAAGATGGAATCTCTCTAGAGCTTGAGCATTGTTAAACAACAAAGATCCATAAACAAAACTCATGAAAGTCACAAAACTCGCATGTGATTTGTCATCATCAAACTTGACGTCCGACTCAAGTTTCCAAGGACACTGCGAAGCTTTTGATATAAGATGTGCTGCTATGGTTTCTTTAAACATCGGAAGTAATGAGAATATCTTCAAGATCAATTCATCTGGCAACTCATTCACGCGGATTCGTTTCTCCATGTTTTTCATGCGGATCCGTTTCTCCATGTTTTTCCTACTTCGACTCGAAAATAATGAAACTTGGGACGCAAAGAAGACAACTAAGAACCCTAGTCAAATTAAGGTTCGCGATTACCAAAAAAATATCCAATTAATTAATATGTATGCGGAAAAGGATAGTCGAAATCAATAAACGTTGGTTTATAATGCTGGAAAAGAAATCCTAATTTAACTTATTCCCTAGGTTCATGATTTTTGTTTATTTTACTTTGTCGGTTTCAGTTTCCAATTTCCTAATATCTTTAATAAAAATTACCAATAATCAATTAGGAATATTGCAAGATATGTCTTCAAACATCAAACTCTTCAGCATCAAAAATAGAGTTTTCAACTGTCAAATTCAGATGATGCTGAAGAGTAGGCATGACCAAAATCTAACCGTAACCGTATTTCGGACCGTAACCGTATCGTTTTAAACCGTAACCAAACCGTAACCGTATTAAACGGTTGAAAAACCGTAACCGTAACCGTAAAAGTTGATTAGTTATGGTTAAACCGTAATCGTTAACCGTAACCGTTATTAACCGTAACCATACTAAAACCGTCGGTTAACCGTAAGGTTAGATTTTTAACCGTAACCATTTTAAAATAAAAATAAATTATGTATAATTAATTATGTATGATAAATATGACATAGTAAAACTATATGTAATCAATATTTATCGAGTCTAATTTTATAATATTTAATTAGAAAAAATTAAATCAATAATAACTAAAATTAAAACAGAATGTGCTAAATTGATTATTTTCTAACTAATATAAATAATATTAAAACACATCAAATTTACAATAAAAATAAATAAGATTAGAAAAACTATTAATTGTAACAAAAAAAAGATCGTGGTAATAAAGTTATGCCTATAAACATGGCATCTAACTAATTTGATGAGAATATTGTGAATTATATTATATTTTAGTTAAACTCAAAGATTTACTTAAGTTTGAAATAAAATATGGTCGTTTACGTTACACAATATAAATGATTTTGACTAATTAACTATTTAAGATAAATTAGTTGTCATTTGTTTTAGAATTTTAGTACCATTTCCCACGAATGCACGACTATGACTTTTTAAAATATATTTTCCATAATATTATTGTTTAAATATTTCTTTTAAAAAAATTACATAACCTAAATATTAACCGTATCTAACCGTAACCGTACCGTATATAACCGTAACCATTTCAACCGTAACCGTTTTAACCGTATATTAAATGGTTAAGGTTAAGGTTAAAAGAAATTGATAACCGTAACCGGTGGTTAATAAACCGTAACCGTAATAACTGTAACCGTGGTCATGCCTACTGAAGAGCTCATGTTATGCATACAAGGCCGATAATATTGCGGAGTATACATAAAGCATTTGTGGAGAAATGTTGTGAATATGATAACATTTGCAACCATCAAGGCAATCATTATTCTTCTCCAAATTTTATGTTCACTTATGTTCAGAAGATAGATTGATGGAGAACCTCTATGAAGATTCTCACTCACTTCTTTCTCTCTCTCTTGTCTAATTGGAATTATAGTCTAGTGAATTATAATGATCCCTCGTGTTATTTTGTAATCAACCGCAACCAATTTTATTGCTCTCAGTTAAAAGATATTTAGATGTCCCTTACTCCCTTTCCTCACTTATATATTGCTTTCATTGTAGTTCATAAATCTTGATCCAACAAATTGATGATAAATCTTCTATAACTTTGTGTTGTTGTATCTATAATATTTTCAAAGCATAATTCAGCAATATCTTCTTTGATTATGTATTTCTCATTCTACAATGCTTAGATCTCTTTTGAAAGAAAAATAAGAATGATGTAGGACTCTTGAGTCTATTCATTACTCGATCTCAAAATTGGACATTGCAATATATTGTTTTAACTGTTCAGAAAAGTGAAAGGTCTCTAACATTACTTTCCTTCACAAGTTTATCCCATGCTTTGTTTGTTTCAAGGATGATCTTTAGAGCTGTTAGACTAGGCAGGTCTTTCTAACTCCGCATGATATTATCTGCTTTAGACTAAATGGCTAAACCCGCTCATATATATATATATATATGTGTGTGTGTGTTTTTTTGTAACTTCCAAGAAAATCTCATACTCGACTAATACTATTTTCTAATCTTCTAATGTAAAAGTTTGGACTGATATCCCAACAAACGATAATCCTATAAGAAATCAAACTAAAAGTGTATAAGACAAGAAATATTAGAAGCCAAACATGTACACTTCTATTTAGTATTTTATAGCATCAAATATTATAATAAAGATAAGAAATTATTATATTATATAATAAACCCTATATATAGTTGATTTTATAAACTACAATATAGGTTAAACAAATATTAGATTTTATAACCAAAAATGTATAGCTCTTCACAAAGGCAACACATTTAGATTTGTATATAGTAACAAATCTTCATGAACTTTACCAAATCTTAGAGTATAGAAAATTAGAAACATATAACTTATATGACATAAGGTATGCAAAAATACATATATAAAGTTAAATGTTTTTATCTTATCAATTACAGCACCTAATGTTCTATAAATAGTTCTACTTATGAGATCTAAACAATCACACAACATACTTTTTCATTAGTTTTCTTATAGTTTATACTACAAAAAAAAAGACGATGTCCATCACCAAAAATTGGATGAGTTTCTTTCTCTTAGTAATATAGGTAGCTTCGGTGTCCAATTACAACGCCATGGCATCAAGTATGTTTTCTCTTTCCATGTTGTTATTTTCCCATTAGGTTTCATCATTTCAAAGCAAGAGCTTGATCCCAAAAAATACCATGAGGAATTTGCTAATGCATGACCATGTTTTATATAAGAATATGTATGTGTGTCAGTGTGTGCATATAGATATGTAAATAATATTCATGTGGACATGCAGGGATCAAACCTGCAGCGCAAGTTGCAAAATGCAATGCTCTGTGTTCGGCATCGTACGGAAACAAGGAATGTGCCTCGGACTGTTACAAGTTGCAGTACGAGTTCGGACAGTGTCTTTCTCCTCCTCCTTCTCATTCCGAACCTAAACGTTGTTGTTGCATCCAGTGATAGAAACCGATCTTTGTTATTGTATTTATGATATATACTCTTCTCAAATATAAGATGTTGTAACTAAAAGCGTCAAGAATAAATACAATCAACTAATAAAATTATATGTCATTGTTATAAGTCAAAAGTAGTTTATGAACTACTATCAACTCGATTCGATTTGCTTCGTGATATTTTATGATATATACTCTAACAAAGCCTGTTTCATGGCAAGTCACAAAGCCTGTTTTCATGTTTCCAAAAGCATAAATAACAATCTCATTTATTAGTTCTCAGTCATCAATGGTGAAAACAAAAATCTCATTGGAAATCAAGACACGAATAATGTAGGACTCTTGAGTCTATTCATTATTTGAGCTCATAAAAATTGGACATTGCAAGATATGTTTTCAACTGTTCAGAAAAGTGAAAGGTCTTTAGCATCAACTGATCTCTTCACAAGTTTGGCCCATGATTCATTTGTTTCATGGATAATCTTCAAAGCATAATCCTGTAGACAAAAAACAAACCAAAAGTGTATAAGCTCCTCTAAGTTTCAGGTACCAAACATGAAGCACCACCACAAAAGAAAATTTGAAAAAAGGAACTTACTTTGTTTACTGGTTTGTCTCCAAGAGCAAATCTGTTAGCAGGTTTTCCATCTGGGATCTTGTAGTCTCTAAACCAGTCTCTAATCGCTGTTAGTGTACCCTGAATCAAAAACAAAATCCATATAAGGCCTGAGAATTTCGGTTTTTCGTTCTCACATGAACATATGTGGATTGGTTTCTACTACTAGATTTAGTTTGTACCGGGAAATGTTTCTCAACATCATCAACATCATTCACAAGATGAGCTTTTGGATCATCCAAAGAAATAGCAACAATCTTCCAGTCTAATTCTCCTTCATCAATCATAGCTAAAGCAGCTAAAGGCTTGATTTTTAGTACCTCACCTATCTTCCTTTGAGCATCACCAATCTCAACAACATCAACTACAAATCCAAACCAAGAATCAGTACATTCTCTTTGTCCCAAAGTGATATCATATTTCATCAGTTAAAAAGAGTATCACAAATTCACCTGGATCATTATCTCCGAAAGCTCCTTCGACTTCAAGGTTAGCGTGAGTTGGATCTTCCCATGTCTGTGGAAGCAATCCATAGTTCCAGTTTATGTTGTACCTGGAAAAATCAAGTAGATGCAGAAGAATGAGCCATCTTGTCATCAACAGATGCAGAAGCCTCAAGAATGTAGATGAAGAGATGGACTTACGGATAATATCTGAGCTTTCCTTTCTTTGTGTCTTGCTTAATAGGAGTGAAATCTTCATCAGTAGCAACCTCCATTTTTGCTTTAGATTCTTTAGGTATTTCAACTATAAAGTTGTAAACCCCATCTCCTAATGTCAATGGTATATCATGCCATGGAGAAACCTATACACAAATCCATTACAATCCTTTATTCAGCCTTTAACAAATACACATAACAAAGTGATGAACCAAACACATTTCAAAGACAATTCCACAGAATTTTGGTAAAACAGATAAATTCATTTCCTCAATAGTCACAGTAACCAAGCTTGAACACACAATATAGAGTGATGAACAAAAAACATTTCAAAGCAAAATCCACAATGTAGATCTTTGGTAACATTGATTTACACAAAATAGAACTAAATCAACCACAGTAGTATTCCAATTAACAATGTAAAAGATCCTCAGAAGTTTACTAAAACAGAGAAACCAAAGCTTTTGACTTTTAAAGACCCAAAACAAAAAAAAGGTACCTTTTTTCCAGAACCATCAAGGAAGAAAACTCGATAATCAAGAGATTCAGGTTGACCTTCTTCTTTAACCTTAACTTGAGGATTGTAAATCGCACTACACGAAAAGGGTCTCTTCGATTTCAACACTAAATCTCTTCTGTTGAAACAGAGACTGCTAAATCCTCCGCCGCAAGATTTCTTCGCCGGTGAAAGGAAAGCTCTTTTAGCGAGGAAACATGAAGTGGTTTGGCTTGCGACCGATGCTGCAGTAATCACTCTTGTGGCCGCCATTACTGTGTGGGAAAGATTGAAAGTTGTAACCTTTTGTTCTTCACTCGGATTAAGACAAAACAAAAGACAAAAACATCACGTGGACTTTGTAGAGTTGGTGTTACCAACTTTTATAACTTCAAATATTTAAGTTTGGTTCGTTGAGCATAAAGGTTTCGTGGTGTAGTTGGTTATCACGTCAGTCTAACACACTGAAGGTCTCCGGTTCGAACCCGGGCGAAGCCATTCATTTTTTCCTATTTTCATAGTGTCAGTTTTTCACCTCATTTTCACCTTTGTAAATTCCTTATTATCAGTTTGTAACTTTGTATAATAACTCTTTGACATTTTCAACGTACTTATTAATCTATGGGTGATGAGAATTATCGAGATTTGGAGGTAAATTAGGACAACTTTCTCAATACATCAACCAAAGCAATAACGTCAAAGTGCATTTTCATAGTTCTCACGATTTGTTCTTCTCTAGAACTCCTTATCAACACTTAACCAAGAAACCAATGTTTTGAAAACCGGACCGGACCGGGGGTTGGACCGGGTTCAACCGTGAACCGGCCAGCTACCCGGGTTTGATTTTTTTTTTTTGAAAATTTTTTGAAAATTTTTTTTATATAAATTTTTCATATTTTATTTTTTTATAATTAAAAATTTATAAAAACAAATACTTGTTTTAAATTTAGTTAATTTTTTGTTATGATTTCATGTTTTTAAATTTTTTTTTACATATAAACTTAATTATTTATCATTAATCTTTGTTTATGAATAATATTTTTGTTGTTCAAATGATTTTTTTCATGAATAATTTTTGGAAATGTTTATTTAAATATATTACTATATATTTGGGTATTATAGTTATAAAAAAACTATTTATATTAATTTTTTTTTTCAAAACTATTAAATCCGGTTCGACCTGGTCGAACCACATTGATCCATGACCCAAAAACTTGTCCGGTTCGGTCGCCGGTCCGGTTTTAAAAACATTGCAAGAAACGTTTTAAAAAGGTCTTAAAAGAACATTGTTTTTGGTCTTGGAACTCAAAAACAGAGGACTCACTAGCTTCACAAAGCCGACCTACTTAGGATTTTGATGACTAACCACAAAATACATGAAGACCCAACTTATTCACATCCTCAAGAAGCTTCAAAGGAACCAGTGTGTTACCACTTTCATATGAAACAGCATGTCCCAACTAAAGCTCATTCATATCCAAGTTCCTTAACAAATTGATCAAACAGAACAATGTGAAACACAAGACACTAGAAACACATTAAAACTACCACATTAATGCATAAAACAGCGAAAAAACCATTAGACATCAGCAAGAAGCTTGTATGTGTTTGTATGCCACTAATAGAACATGTACTGCTAAAAATGTAACCGTAAAAGCAAACAATAACACTATGCAATCACTTTAGTCTGAATTTCATTGCCAAATCCAAGGATTACAGGAAGAGAGACAAAGATGTAATGATTAGGGTTTGACATCGCTATCGTTATCGCTGTGATCATCATCATCATCATCAGAGGGAGGAGAAGGATCGAGACGAGCTGCGTCAATAGCCCATTGGATCAGCTTCTCCACTTCATCATCTTCTCCGATTTGATCTGGAGGTCTCGAATCTGAGCATGAGGAGGAGGAAGGGAGAGTAGTGTTCTTCAGAGCTGCGAATCTGAGCATGAGATCGTCTTCGTCTTCGTCTTTGACAACCTTGGAATTCGTGGGTTTAGGATCCTTGTTGTTGTTGTTGAGAGATTTGAGGGCGAGGAATCTAGAGTGGAGATCTGGATCGAGATTTGAGGAGCGAGAGGTGTGAGAATTGATAGAGAGCTTTAGAGTAATCTCGTCTTGAGCTGCTTTCAGCAATTCTTCTACTTCGTCGTCTGCCATCTCCTGTCCCTTTTCCAATTTCCTTCGATTCTATGATTCAATTCAAAGACTATAAAATCCGGTTTATTACCGGTTATTATTCTAAATTTTGTAATCATGACCATTAAATCTATGTAAGGTTCCCCATTACTACTAACCAAACCACCATTTGAATTAGAGTAACAAGTATATATACCTTGGAACGTTATGAGACATGGATAGACTGATGTTTGGATTACATTACATAACTAAAGACATGAAAGAATTTTGAATCACTAGTTATGAGACAAGATTAGTGTTAGTATTCAGTTTTTTTTTTTTTTTTTTGAGGAGGAAACAAAGTTTTAAAATGGCACATAATCCTTAAAAGTCACAAGACGCCGCATTTTTCTTTGTTTCACTTTCTTCAATTTCAAAAAAGTATGTCAAAAGCATCTTCAATCTTCAAGTTAGAACCCATTAGATTATTTTGTCTAGGTCTTTTTTGCTTTGCAAGTTTAATCACTTCGGGAAGAACGGTATGAGGGAAGAAGATTAAAACAAAAGCAAAAAAAGTCAAAAGAGTAACCGAGTTAGCAAGAAGCATGCTAAAGCTTTCTATTCCAAAGCTCCCAAACAGTTGTCGGTGGCATTGAATATAACAGAGCTTTACCATATCCAATGTCGATAGGAGATGTTCTTTGGTCACTGGCTCAAGATGGTCCACTACAGATTGAGTAGCCATTGCAGATCTGATAATATTTTGTTTATTAGTCAACGTAGAACTAAAAAAAAAAAGAAATTCCAACTTCATCAACCTACACTTACTTCATGTTTGTTGATAACAAACTCGAATATTTCACTCAAGGCATTGCTTGTTCCATGCTCTTTTGCCAATAAACTCATGATTGCGGGATGGTTTACAATGAAAGTTGGAATAGTTTCCTACAATCTACAAACAAAAATGATCACATTTCAGAATTTATATGTCCATGAAGAGGGTGACAACAATGAAGAGGATTGTTCAACATTGTGAATCCATTGCAGATTTGTCATTACAACTTTTATTGTATTATGTGTCTTACCAATTGCAACTTTAGAGAAATAGTTAGGCTCAAACTTCGACGAGCTCATATTACCCACTTGAATTTTTGCTTTTGTCATGCCTGATCAGATTTTCCATGTACAAAAATTGAACAAATCAAACTATTTTCCTTTCGTAACATAACATATTTTAATGTATTTAATAATTTATATACATTCATAGTAATATTGCATGAATGTATAAGTTTATTTTGTATGTGGGAGGGTTTAATGGTTCATGGATTTTAATGGATTGAAATCCATGAATATTTAAAAATATATGAATCTTTATATATATGAATCTAGTAAAATAGATTTATTTAAGAATAAGTAAGGAGGATTTGAAATTGTGACAAAAAAAAGAGGATTTGAAAATTAAATGAAATGGATTTGAAAACCAAGTATAATGGATTTAGAAAAAGAAAATACATTGTAAAATCTATAAAATTGGTTTATACTAAACATTATGATGTAAACAATACTCTTTTTTGAAACTTCCAATTTTTTTACTTATAGTTATAATAAAAAGTAATTGTTATACAATAAAAACATAAAACGCTTAATTTTATCAATGCTAGAATGAAGATTGTGGATATGTGAGATGATATAAAAACTATAGACTTTGAGAAGCTCTTGAGTCCTCTGTTTTGGTTTTGGGTCCCAAGACAAAGATCAAATGTTCCGTTAAGACCCTCTTAAACGTTTCGATAAGATTGGTTTTGGTAGAGTCCGGAGAACAAATCATACATAACTCATGAGACTATGAAAATGCATTTTGAAGTTCTAGCTATGGTTGATGGAGAGAAAGTTTTCGTAGTGTGATATCGATATTCAGTATAGAAAAACCGCCATGTCGACAATTCACATCATCGAAATCCATAGATGGATAAATACGTTTTAAAGGTCACAGAGTTACACAAACTGATGAGGAATTTACATAGTTGAAGAACCAGAAGGACACAAGCATGAGTACATGATCAAATGTCTTAGGAAGATCTTATTGTCTCTCTGTTTCATTTCTTGATGAATTCAACACCTTTCTGAATACTTCCCGCTAATTCTTCTTTTGCTTTCTCCAAACCAATCCTGTAGATTGTAAAAACCAGGAAATCAAGATTCAAGATCTCTATGAGACAAGTAACTTGAAAGAGATGAGATAATGTTGCATACCTTTCGTATTCGTTCAATGGTCCAAGCTGATACACTTCCTCTGCTCCTGTACGGCCAAGACGCACTTTGGTTGCAAAGAAAGCTAATTCTGTCACCTGAGAAGCAACAAAAGAGCATTCTACGACATTCGCGTCACCTCTTAACCCGCGAAGGCAAGCATCTGCAAACTTGGCTGCTGCATATGCCTGTAGTATAGCACATTCCAAATGGATTTAGGACACTGTTCTAGAAAAAAACAAGTGATATGATGATGCCTGAATTGATTTTGGTTTGGTTTTACCATTGAAAGTGTTGCAGATCCAGCTCCAGCTTTTGCCTCCACAACTTCAGTTCCACCATTTTGAATCCTGTTTGTTAGGTACTCGATCTCTGAAGGTGTGAAGCTGCTAGGTGGTTTAACCTGAGAAAACATCAATTAGCAGAGAAGCTAATGTAATGGGAAAAAAACTTCACTTTCCATTTATAATGAAACCTGTGACAACAGTGGCAAAATGGTGACTCCGGCGTGTCCACCAACAACTGGTACATCGACTTCTCTTGGATCAAGGCCTAGAACTTCTGCCTGCACAAGATTGATAAATGATAAAATCTTAATCATTGATAAGCTCAACACAACCAAATGGAGTGATGGAATCATGAAGATATTATTAGTACCACAAATGTGTTGGCACGAGCAACATCGAGTGTAGTAACTCCAAGAAGCTTCTTAGGATCATAAGTTCCAGCTTTCTTGAAAACCTCAGCAGCAATGGGAACAGTAGAGTTCACAGGATTACTAATCAAGTTAACAATAGCATTCGGACAACATTTTGCTACGCCTTCACATAATGTCTTAACAATCCCAGCATTGATTTTAAACAGATCATCCCTAGTCATCCCTGGTTTCCTCGGTATACCAGCTGGTATAATCACAAGATCCATACCGGTTAGCGCGTCCTCAAGCTGCTTCGGTCCCAAGAATCCGCGAACCTAATAAATTAGAGTGGTCACTACTTTACTCATTCATTAGTAAAGAAGAAGTCATCTTTATGAAAAAAGTTTCAGAGTTCTTACAACAGCTCCAGTGTCCATATGGCTAACGTCGGCTGTGACACCGGGTGCATTGACAACATCGTAGAGATGAAGTAAAGAGACAAGAGGGTTCATTTTCATTAACAATGATAGAGATTGTCCAATTCCACCTGCTGCTCCAAGAATTGCTACTTTGAATCCTGGATTCCCGCCTTTGGCTCTGCAGTTTTCCCGTCTCATTATCGAGTTCTTCGCCTCCATCTAGTAAAGGATCAATCACAAAGAAGAAAGACAAAATTCCCTTTTAGTCCTAGAATGCTTCAATGGAGTAAACGAAATTGGTCTTTTTAGATATGAAAATTCTTTGGTAGTAATGAATATCAAGTTCTTGATTGGACTAGAGTTTGAGTTTTGATGTAGCTGAGACAAGATCAGTTTTGGTTTAGAACAAGAAAACCATTGAAGAATCAAAGAAGATAACTTGACTTAGAAGCAAAGGTACATAAAAAAAAACCTGAGGAGTGAAACAAGGTTGAAGATGAGCTGATATCCTAGCAATCCTCTGGTTAGCATACTCCATTGTTGTGTTCTTCTCTTTGTTTGCTCTCTGTTAAAAGAATTTTATAATTTGTGATGTTTAAAGAAGAGAGATGACTTAGAATATGGGGACTAGATTGAAAGAATATGACATAAATATTTGTCTTTTTTCATAAATTTTGTATGATTTTTGTGATAATAATTTTGTGTGGAAAGAAATGTTGTTGCATTTCTTACTTATCCCTTTATCTTCTTCATGTGCTCTCAAAATTTTCATCTGAAAATTAAATTTTTTATTATGTGGAATAGATAGTAAACCACAATTTATTATATTAACCGGGAAATGGTTTGATCAACAAAACCGGTTCCAAAAGATCCATGAATGTACACAAAGGATTCACTTTTTTTTTTTTTTTTTTTTTTTTGGACACGAGCACACTTTAAACCTATTACATGCGTATCAGTGAACCACATAAGAATAGAAGTGCTAATATGAGAAAACACCGATTTGCGGAGACGAGCATTCCTTGCGAGAAGGTCTGCTTTTTCATTCTTTCCCCTAGGACAATACTTAAGAGTAAAGTCCGGGAAAGAAAAACGTAACTCCTGAAATTCTTCCAGTTCTGTGCGGAAACCAGGCCAACCATCTGGATCCTCTATCATGCTAATCAGCTGTTGTGAGTCGGTAAGAAAAACCGAACAGAAGCGATCATACTTACGAAGACTTGAAAGTGCCCAAATAAGACTATGCAGCTCTGCATGTAGTGGTGTTAAAACAGACGGCAGGCCTCGTGTTCCCAGTAGATCCGATGTCCCATCGCGCAGTTGGAGAATCCATCCCACCCCACTAGTAGTCTCGCCTTCTTTCCAGGATCCATCTATGAGACAATGAAAAACCTTCTGCGTGTCTCCTTCCTGATTATGATGTTGGGGTTGGGCAGGCTCTGCGAGGCCATCATTAGCGAGAAACCATTCCAACGTTTCTTTTCTGGCCAGTTCCACTGTTGCCTCTGGTGAACGGTCCACATTGTTGAAAACTTTATCGTTACGGGCCTACCAAATATACCAAAGGATCCAAAGAAAGCATTGTGCGTACTCCTCTATGTCCTCCCGATGCGGAATACGGGAGAACAAGTAGTCCATGTTACACCATAGGTTATCCACAGGGAAAACCATGGGTGGGTTTGGAATTTGGGAAAGAGCCCAGGCTTGACACAAAGGATTCACATATATTCTAAACACATTTTACACAAAAGCTTTTTACATTACTGAGAGAGTGTACATTACTCAAACCAAAAACTAATCAGATTCCATCAATGGAGTTTTGTTTCAAGCTACCACCAAGTAAAGACATTAACCCGCCACCGTGAACTCTCTCCTCCGAAATCTTGAAGTTAAAGATGTTTGTTTCTCCTTCATGTGTAGATTTCATTGAAGAAGGCACAAGAACCTGCATTGGCATCATCATCTTCTTTTGTCTTTTCTCGGACTGCATATAATCATCAGTACGACAATCAGAAACCGCGCTAACTCCAGACTGAGAATGATCAGAAGCAGCAGAGACTACAACGAGGCCACTAAAGAGTCCTGGTCCAATCAAACAATTCTTGCTTCCATCTTCTTCTTTCTCTCGAGACATAATACTGTTATGCTTAGCGCATAAACCGCTCTTTCCTCTAGCGAATTTCTCGCATTTCCCATCATCTCCCCAAGAACATCTTTTCCCACCACCATGTGCTTTGCAGAAATCAGTACTACCTTGAGCACTCTTCTCACACCCAACAATCTCACAACGTTTACCACCACCATGCTTAACACAACAGTCAGTGCGACCACGCGCACTCTTTGTACATCCCGCTACAACACATCGTTTCCCACCACCATGTTTAACACAGAAGTTAGTCCCACCGTGTACGCTTTTAGAGCAAATCCCGCCTCCATAGTATAAACAGCGTTTCCCACCACCGTGTGCTTTACACAGAGGAGTACTACCTTCTGCTCCTTTGCTACACCCTGAAAATATACAGCGTTTTCCGCCTCCATGAGCTTTGCAGTAATTAGTACTTCCTTGAGCTCCTTTGTCACAACCTGAAGAAAACTGACAACGTTTTCCACCACCATGGGATATACAAAGACCAGCTTGTCCTTCAGCACTACGTGTACAGCTTTCGATATTACATCTTTTGCCACCACCGTGTTTGATGCAGAGTCCCGATTTGCCACGGGCTGCTTTGTCACATCCTTCAGGGAACTCACAACGTCTTCCACCACCATGAGAAATGCAGAAATCGGTCTTCCCTTCAGCGCTCTTCGTGCATCCCAAATGTTCACATCTCTTCCCTCCACCGTGTGTTTTACAAAAAGTGGTTTTGCTCTCTGCACCTTTGTTGCAACCTGGTTTTTGGCATCTCTGTCCTCCTCCATGGCTGATGCATAGCCCTGACGCTCCTCGAGCTCCCTTTACACATCCCATGAATTTACACTTCTTCTGGTTGTAAGTCCTCTGTTGTACCGAGAACGCTGTGTAAGGCGATGACTCTAGGCTCACTTGTGAATGATCGTAATGTCCACTGGTACCAAAATGATTAGGTTCTTGCATCTTTGTAGAACTTCTGACGTTTTCCACCCGTGGATCTAACAGAAGTGATGGCATGTAACCACCTGATCTTTTTGCAGAAGTAGAACCCTCATCAACAACAGGAATCACATGTTGTCTGCTGTTATTGATCTCTGTATACGTCGAAAATGAACAGTCAAGACCGCTGAAAGTGTCTATACTGACAGTAGGAGGACCTAGTTGCAGAACTGAATTACTGAGTTCTTGAGTGAATCCAGAACAAGAATCTTTGTTGCTAAAATAGTATGAAGCTGATGTTGGACCCAATCCAAGGACTAACCGGCAACCATCATCAGTGCAATCAGAAACATCAGAACAAAATTGGTTTTGAGATCCCTCAAGGCACTTCAGGCTAAGTGAGGTGTCACCCATATTGTCGTGTTTATTGATGCAAGTTGCATTAGAGCGATGAACTACACCGTTGTTCAAATTCATATGAAGATGAAAGAGAACTCCCAAGAAAAAACTATTACTTAGCACAACACTACTTGTAGCTATAAGCTTATACTACTGAAGCAACTTGAGAGATGATTAGGTTCCCTATCAATCCAAGAAACAACTTCCGCCACTCACAAAGCCCGATGTATCTTCCCTATCCATCTTCAAGATTGGAAAAAGAAGAACAATTCTGCTTGTAATACTATCAACAGAAAGATATTATGATCAGGTTCAGATGAAGAGCAATGATCTTTGTTGAGAATTTTCCTCGAGACCTGAAACCAAATCAAGAAAGCATTAAACTAGAGAGTTAAGAGCATTATATTTATGAATGCAATAACAGGTGAAAAATACGAATGTGGTATAAGGCTACGAGCCAGACAGTGAACTATCAAGGGCATTAAAGACATAAAACTAAGCATTTGAAGTTAAGACCACAAGTTTGAAAGCTAGCTACATAAGCAGGGACCAAGTACCAACTAAATGACTTTTTGGCTACAAATTGCAGCCTTAACTAAGTAAAGTGAAATGTATATTTATACTACATCTTTAATCAAATACAGTTGACAAAAGGATAGATCATGATTTTTGACAACGGTATTTAATGATATCATGAATGTTGCCCAAAAATCATAAAGAAAAAAGAGTAAAAAATCACATGAAGGATGCATCAAACACTCCAAAGTCAACCCCACTTTGTCTAATTCAACACTTAATTAAAACCATGATTAAAGATCCAAACACAAGATCCAAAAATCTGAGCAAATATTTGTCTTGCAGACGTTTGGCTTGGAATTATTGAAAACATGACAAAACACCCCAATAGATTAAGCCTAGTTCATACTAGTACCACCAAGATTCTGAACAAGCCAATAAACAGAAAGCATTTTAGGAAAGAAGAAGAAGAAGATCTAAAACAAAAGACTCATCATATCATTACAGTTCTCTGCAAACTTCACATAACAAAGATTTCATAGACGAATGATTGAAGACAAAACAAAGTCTAAACTAAAGATGCCTGGTCAAAACATTATTGACCAAAAATTTCATAACGAAACACAAAAACCCCTCAAATTTAGAGTGTAACGATTCAAGAACAAGTTGCTTTAAAAATGAAGAACATAAAGTTTCACAAATTACAATAACTAATTCTCTACTTCAAGAACTCAGATCAAGCAAATAAAAAAACCATTAAAAAGAAAACGATCAGAAATGTATGGTGAATACCTGGTGGATCTGAAACTCAGTCTGCAGATAGAATCAAACAAGAAAACAAGAACCAAAAAGAGAGAATAAAAGTTCAGAAACAGGTGTCGAAAAACAAGAAATTAGATTATTGGCAAAACAATGATAATGGACGAGTCAGGTTTTTTCTCCGACTTAAAATACCCAAACTACCCTCATCTCTGATAGGCGCGATAAAACCGTCTACTTGAAAAGACCGATTTACCCTTCTGATAAAAACAGTTACTAACGAGTATATATTTTTCACACAAGAACGAAAACTGTCAAAATCAGAAACACAAGAAAATGGAGAGAACAGAGGAAAGTGTTGGAATCAGAGTTTACACGCCGCAAAAACCATCACCATCACCACCGTCTCGTTCTCCGAAACCAGTCTTAATCTCTTCACTGCCTACACTTCCGGCAGGAGCAGCCAACGGTGGAAGAAGAGGTCGAAAACGTCGCATTGTAGCACAAGGAGTTCAAAAAACCGTTTCAAAAACATCAATGCTCGTCAATTTTCTTCCAACAGGAACACTCTTAATGTTCGAAATGGTTCTTCCTTCGATTTACCGTGACGGAGACTGTAACGGAATCAACACACTCATGATTCATCTTCTCTTGCTTCTTTGTGCAATGTCTTGCTTCTTCTTTCACTTCACAGATAGTTTCAAAGCCTCTGATGGTAAAATCTACTACGGTTTCGTTACGCCGCGTGGACTCGCCGTGTTTATGAAACCGCCGACCGGAGAAGGAGATGTGATTGCGGAAGCGGAGATTCCGGTGACTGATGAGAGGTATAAGTTGAGAGTTAACGACTTTGTTCATGCGGTGATGAGTGTTTTGGTGTTTATGGCGATTGCGTTTTCGGATCGGAGAGTTACTGGATGTTTGTTTCCAGGGAAAGAGAAAGAGATTGATCAAGTTATGGAGAGTTTTCCAATAATGGTTGGAATTGTTTGTAGTGCTCTGTTTCTTGTTTTTCCGACTACTCGCTATGGGGTTGGATGCATGTCTGCTTAGAATCTACTTATGTTAGTATTTGCTTTGTTTTATCCCTTGTAATATAACTAAGATAACTCGAATCGAAATCTTTTATCTATTGTACTGTGAACAATGATTGAGTAAACCTCTTAACCATTGACATGGAATAGTTATGTAAAAGTCTAATACAGAGAAGCCATTGGAAGAATCAAAGTGTAAAGCACTAAGAAATTATGAATCTTCTATACGTGTATACGATAAACTCACCGGTTTTAGCAGATTATTAAGCGTCTTGCTTCTTCGATTTGGAATCATCCAACACACCAACCAGACACTTCCCAATTAACATATCGAAATTGACCCAAGCATGGTATTTGTTGAACAAGAACGTACCGTCTCTTCCAACAGCTTTCATCAGCATATCGACGCCTCCTGGATGAAATTTCATATAAGGCGCTATGTTGTACACGCGACCTTTTAAAACAGTCCACATTGAATCTCCTGATCGATGCTTCTTTACTTCATCCATCGTAATAAGCCTCCTGTTTGACTCTCCCTTCAGCCCTGCAAAGACAAAATCATCGTTCCACGTTAGCGCTGGTACATCGAAATGTATTTAGGAAAAGAGAGAAAGCTTGTTTACCTGCAAGATCGGGATGTGTTTTCGTAAGTTTCATCCAATCTATTGGGCTATAACCTTTTTCGTATGGAACTTTGGCACGCGGAATAGGCTTCTTAGCTGGAGCTTTGAGCGTCTCTAATGAATCATTTTTCGAAGACGAAGAATCAGTCACCGTGAAAGTCAAAGAACCTACTGTCTTCTCCTTTAGAGAGACTTGATTCAGAGACTTGTTTTGATGATCTAACAAATCCTTTTTAAGCGAAATACCGTCTACCTGCGATGCAAGATCTTTCGCCTCTTGAACAACTTCACTATCCGGTGGTGAAACCTTATAAACAGAACAAAACTAAGAATCAATGACAAAGTCTAAAACTTTCATGTTACATAATGAAACCCTGAAGAAGCTAAAGTAAACTCACACTTGAGAATGTGAAATCATCCTCATCTTTAGTAGTATCCATCTTGAGCCTAAAAACAGAGCTTTGAGCAATAAGTTTCAAAACAATCTGCACACAATATTCAAGAACAATACGTATCAGTTTTTCAATTCTCTAACGAACTTCACATATGCAGATTAAGGGATTAATTGACACAAAAGAAAACCATAAAACGAGCATGAATCAAATTCAAGAACATTTATTTTCAGACAAAACAGCTATACAAGTTCTGATTCATGAAATCCATATCAAGAAATCAATACAAACCCAGAAAAAAAGAAGGTAAATCAGATTTATGGTGAATAATAGTATAATTAATCTAAAAGAGAAATTAAAAACCTGAAATCGCCTCGAGCTCCAAGACAGAGAATCAAAGAATAGTGAAGAAGAAAAAGAGAGATCTGTTGGCAAAAATGATGATTTATGCGAATGGACGAATTATGTTCTTTCCTGGAGGCTTGACTCAAAAAATACCAAATTCGAGTCGGTTCAGATCGGTTTATTCGGATTGGTACACGAGTAGAACGGTTCTACCAAACAATTTCGGTTTGGTTATATTCGCATAAGTGATCTGATTCGTTCGGGTTTGTTTAGGCCCATTATTCATGTCTATGTTATACAAAGAACAGATATAATGCAATACAGTACAACCTCTATAAATTAATACTCTATAAATTAATAATCATTATAAATTAATGTAAAAATTAGTTAAATTCGATAAAATATAAGATAATAATTTTTTTGAAATTCCTATGTACAATATGGTTCCAATAATAGTAAAAATTAATAATCATATATAAGTATGTATCTTATTATATAAAGTTTGATGCGTCAAACATAATAATTCACAAGATCGTGACACGTGTCATTTAATTTAGATTTTGTATTTATTTAAAAAAATTAATCATGTTTCAATTAATATTAGATTATGAGGATTATTTATTAATTTGTCTTTTTATATGTATATGTTTTCCCAATAAATTTAGGGTTTGTATTTATCTTAAAAAAAATTTAATTTTTTTTAATTATGTTCTTATTATATAAAGCTTGATGTGTCAAACATAATAATTCACAAGATCGTGACACGTGTCAAATCGATCGATCAAGATTTAATTTAGATTTTGTATTTATCTTTAAAAAAATTAATCACGTTTCAATTAATATTAGTTTATGAGGATTATTTATTAATTTATCTTTTTATACGTATATGTTGTAACAATAAATTTAGGTTTTGTATTTATCTTAATTTTTTAATTATGTTAATGAGCATTATTTGTTATGATTTCCTTTTTCGTTTTGTAATCTGCCATTTTTTCTTTTTTTCCCTCACATTATATCTTCCTGTTTAATATAATAAGATAATTACATGTTGGAAAAAAAAGATAATACATGAGTAATAATTTTTTTACTCCATATAGATTTAGTTGTACATATCCAATTCTTTAAGGATTACAAGATTTTTATCTATATAACATGCTTTTGTGATTTCTTAATTTTTTCACCAAACAATTTCAATAGTCTATTCACACGTTTCTTACCTTTGTAAACTTAGGATTGATTGTTCTTTTTTAATTTTTTTGCTCTTATACTAAATTTGCTCCATATGTTTTCCTTTCTATATTATTTTTCTCTTACAGATTCACCATGATTAATGTTCTTTGATCATGAGGCATTGATCATCGTGCTCATGAGCATGAGTTTTTCTAAATTACTTTGGTTGTTCTTTTTTGTGATAATTGGTTTGATTTTGGTTTTTATGTTTTTTTAGATTTTGTAGTTTAGATCGGTGGTAACCATAATAAGGTATGATTTCTTCATCAATTTCAGTTTATATTTTCTTTACTTTATGATTTTGTTTACGTGTTTTTATCTAACGTGATTTCTAATAGTAGTCTATATATAACCTTATACACTCTATTTGATATTCTTTACACACCTAGCTACGATAAGAAATTAAGAATGTTAGTTTTTTTTAACTAATTTACATTTTTTATGATGTATCTTTAAGATCCTGATTGTTGTGAATTATTTGTTTATTATTTTGAAATTTGTGCCTCATTAGTATAGAATTTGGAACATGTTTGATTTTGTATTTTTTTAATGTAAGCCATCAAACCAAAAACTTTCATAAGGTGATTCGAATAGTTGTGATCTTAAAATATATGGCAATAGTTTTTAACTAATTTAGTGATTATGTACTTTTGATCCATGAATAAAAAAAATCGGAACAAGGGAAGATTACACGATTGATCAAAGGCTTATTTGTTATTAGATAAAACAAATATGAGCTTGAGATAATTGAGGTATGCATGCGAGCTGGAGGTTTTAGTATACATTGACCTAAAAGAGACCTCAATAAATAGTCATTCTAATTGTTTTGTTACCGTGATAAATTTTTAAGTCTAAATAAATTTGGATTTATATATCCAAATAGATTTAAATCTATAACTTTTAGATTCCAAATAAATTATAGTGGACGATGAAAATGACTCTACAACTTTTGTTTTATTTGATAATGCTGCTTCAAAAATATTTGGCACAATGGATAAGGACATAAGAATTATTTTTATCTATATTTTTTTGCCAAAAATTTGATCTATATATTAATTACTTAAAGAAGAAGATTGTAACGTATCATATCAAAATTTCACAGTTTTTAAATATATTCGACAATTTAAAGGTAAAATATATTTTTAATATTCTATTTTGCAAGATATCGTTTCATCATATCTTCTAATTTAACACAATAGTTTTTTTGTTTCTCTGTTTAGACAAGTTTAGATGACAAGAACTGTGAAAACAAATATGAAGATTGCAAAGAGCATGAAGAACCGACAGGAGTTTCTCGATAGTAATCACGAATAGAAGGCTGACTTGATGTTTAACCTTCTACAATAATAAATAGAATAGATTTTCTCTGTCTTTTTTCTCTCTTTTTCCTATTATACTATTAAAACGATAAGTTTTACTTAGTGGTTTCATTTTGTTTGTCCCTTTTTAATGGATTCCTTATATTAATAAGCGTTTTTATAAGATAACTTGATCTATAAATATTTTTTTCAAAGATCAGATCTATAAAATTTTGATGCCACAATATTTCCAAATCATCATAAGAAACAACTTAATATTTTTACTTAAATTAGATATATAATCTAAAACTAATAATCACCTAATAGAAAATGGTAATCCAAATATTATTAGTTTTAAAAAATTAGTTTCAATAATGAAATAAAGGGTTCTTCACCGTCAAAACAAAAGAGTAAAAAAATTAAATCTTTAAAGTGAAGTAAAAAATAGAATAGGTCGAGAGATATTATTACTAACAATAAAAAAATAACGCTTAAAATCAATCGTATATTTTCTCAATACAAAGTTTAATCACTAATCCCACTGGCAAAAGGAATATACTTTTCCTTTTATGGACAAAAGTAAAAATAAAATTTATCTAATGCTATTGGGAAAAGAGATATACTAATGTACATATATATCAGAACAACATACATAGCATAAAGTTTAAATCTCAATTGTGGCATTAAACAACACCACTATAGAGAGTTATAAAATTAACGAGAAAATAGGAAAACAACGAGGAAAAGAAACCGAAGTTGACGTATCATAAATGATGATCATATTGCTATGAGCAACAAGATGCTTATAGATGAACCTAATATACAGCTGAATTTAGGTAGACATCAAACATGAGTACAAAATCTAAATTAATGTGTAAGTATCTTTTTTGTCAACTAATGTGTAAGTATAAAACTAAAATTTTGTTTGAGATATATTTTAAAATTTCTTGCTCTAACTTTACTGATTTATATACCGGCACCATTATTCATTTAAAATTAAAATAATATCTTTTCCTTACGTTCAATTTCTCTTCTATAAACTTTAATTCACACTTTTATTTATTCTTTGTATTACACAATTTTTTTAATAATTTCATATAACAAATAATAGTTCAAACAACAAACCCGTGCAAGGCACGGGTCCTTCACCTAGTATATATATGATAATATACTAAACATGATTTTAATAATTTTTGTTTTAACTTAAAAATAAAAACTCATTAAACCTTATCTTTAAGTTTACGTATTACATCAAAAAAAATTATAATTATTTTCTCGGTCTTTACCATAAACTTGTGAAAATATTTAGGCAAAATAATTGATTTTAAATATATCCATCGACATTAGGAATAATAACTATGATTTTTTTCTAAATTTTATACATAATATACCATTTTAATTTGATTGTCTATTATGATAATATCTTCACTCTATTGCGATAATCAAAATTTCATGTCACTTTTGCAAACAGATTCATTAATAAATTCCATAATATAACATCATTCGAAAAAACAAATTAAGAAAAATCTTACCTAAAACATATTTCTCTCTATAAATTAATAAATATTAAATTAATATCTCTCTAAAATAATAAATTTTCGAGGTCTCAACTTTATTAATTTATAGAGGTTGTACTGCATTTTTTTTTTGTCAATGTTCCAATTTTATGATTTCTTTAAGTCTAGAAACTGTAGTGAAGCACTCAAAAGTATGACATAGATAATATTTCCATTAGAAAAAATTGATGGATGTTAATTCAAATATAATTTTTTGTTATTCAATTGATAATTCTAAATCTTGAATTTAAATCGGACCCGATAAAAAGTGATTTTCATGATTATTATTAACCGGAAAAAGAGGCTCTCTTAGTTTTACATTGAGATGATCATATGATGATTTAAAAGTTGAAACTATCCAGTACATGTACCGTGGGAGTCAAATGTCGAGTTCACATTGCTAAATGCACAAACAAAATAACAAATGTTAAATGCAAATGAATAAAGTATCAATCACTCTAGTCGTCAAGTTCCGATGAGCCTTTTGTACCGAGCGTATGTCATTATAATCACGAACAAGACTGCGCAAAGTGCTCCCGTAACGCCAACCACCTTCCAAATACAAAAACAAAACACCAACTAAATCATGTCCCTCCAATTTGAAGTTTACCATATCGAGATGTTTTTGTGATTGTTGAAATGTTATTTCATACCCATTTGAACATATATTCTTTGGAGTTCCACGAAAAAGGAATGTTGATGCCTAGAATTCCAGCGACCAGAGCGTACACTGATACACATATGCTTCCTGAGCTTAAGATAAGCTCCATCTGATACAAGTTATAAGAGGGTGAATATGTGATGAGTACATTGGCTAACACTTGTGTTTTTTTCTTTCTTTCTAAGAACTAATATAACGATCTTGGACTTTCTATTTTCAATTACCTTCATTAGCTGATTTCGAAAAGAGTCTAGCTGCAAAATACCGATGTTTATAGTTTACATTAGCATATGAGAATCATTACATTGTCATATGTCAAGAGTGAAATTAGAGGAAATAGGAAGTCTAGGTTTTCATTACCTGGATATTCATGTAATCTTCTGTGTCATCGATATATTCACGTAGCTGCATTATGTCTAAAAAGTTAATACGATACAACTTAGAATTTTTTTTTTATATAAGTTTACTAGTATTGGTTTTTTTTTTAAACATCTGTGACTAGTATTGGATTTTGAGGTTTATTTTAAAAACTTATATATATCATAATTTCACTAGTTAAATGTATAAACCCTAGACAAAAGGCATTTGCTCCAAGTTATTCATTGTTTTTTTACTGAATAGTGATCAAACCAAACCGAGGCAAGGACATAAAGAACAAGAAGATACAATACCGAGGCCAATTTGTTCAAAGTGCCGTCGATTTGCATGTAGTATGCCTGAAAGCAAAAATGTAAATGGGTTTTTAAAAAATTTATATGTAGCTGGAATATATGTAAAAATAACATTTCATACAACAACCACGAGCAACATTTCCATTTCTTCAACATCATCACGTCCTTTCCTATGGATCGTGGCTAATAATGGGTTCACCAAATGGCTCTTCTCATTGGAAATCTTGACATCTATTGTTGTGAATGTAGGATACAAATTAATGGTCTCCGTAGAATCGCTAAGCGGTCTAGATGCACCCACAAGCTTCCTTGAAAGGTAGAGATCAGCCATATCATCATCATCATCAAGCAACTGTTCGAGCTCATCCTTTACCTGAAAAAAACAAATAAACTAAAGAGCTTAGATTCGTCTCTTTAGTATATTACTAAAGCATCTAATTACTTTGATGGTTCTTTTGATGAGTTTCTTTCCTTGAACCCTAATTAATTTTCTAGGGTTAAGCCAAGCCTTAAGGCTGATATGGCAGTGAGAGCAACTCTTAAATATTTTCTTAGGATTAGGATTTACGGTAAGTATCAAACTCTTAATGTTAACCTTAATTCTCTAACACTAATCATTACTCCCCAAGATGTATGACTCAATTTGAACAACAATAAATTCTTCCTAGACTATTTGCCATGTTATCAATAATAATCAAAAGAAAAAAAACACATGCTTACCTTTTGGACCCGACTTGTCAACTTGGTCATGTTATTCTTCAGTATACGCATCCTGTCCAAGTTAAGGCTACTTATCTACATAAACAATATATTCTTCTCATCATCATAAAAAGAATGTACCTACTTGAAAATATGGAAAAGCGGTGACAATAATCGCTGAGATTGACCTACCTTTGAGGTAAGTTCATCCAAAACAGGATAAACATCCAGCTCTAGTTCTGCTTATAAGAAAGGAATGTTATATATTATTGAACATATATGATTGAGTATATATACAAGAGGATTAGCTAGGGTATCACCAAGCACTTAATTGCAGAATTGCAGAGCACGTAAATATATATTGGAGAGTACGTAAGTATATTGTGTTTCCATATATGCATCCTTCATAATATCTCTTATACGCCCCCTCAAGATGGAGGTACTTGAGTAACTCCAATCTTGGAACATGCATTCTGAAATTGCGGTCGTGTTAACGGTTTAGTAAGAGCATCGGCAAGTTGATCTTTTGTCGATACATGTGAGACGCGTAAGATGCCTGCTTGTATCTGATTACCAATGAAATGGTAATCAAGAGCGAGATGCTTCATTCGCGAGTGGAATACTGGATTGGCACATAGGTAAGTTGCGCCAATGTTGTCACAATAGATAACAGGAGCCACACGCAGTGTAATTCCAAGTTCCGAGAGCAAACTACATAACCAACGTACCTCGGATGCTGTATTAGCGACAGAGCGATACTCAGCTTCAGTTAACGATCGAGCTACACCACGTTGCTTCTTAGAACTCCAAGAGATTGGATTTTGGCCCAGATAAATAACATAAGCATTGGTGGAGACAAAATCATCGAGATCACCTGCCCAATCGGCATCCGAAAAAGCATGTAGAGTGAGTGGTGATGAGGCATTAAAGAAGATCCCATGAGTTAGTGTGCCGGAAAGATATCGAAGAACGCATTTAGCAGCTTGCCAATGATCCGTGGTTGGTTTGTGCATAAACTGAGAAAGACGGTTACCAGCATAAGAGATGTCTGGACGAGTGAATGCAAGATACTGGAGACTACCAACCACTGACCGATACTGCGAGGGATCCGGAAGTGGAGTTCCCATGTGAAGAGTGAGCTTAGGGGATGTCGGGAGTGGTGTGGCGACAGGTTTTGTATCAGACATACCGTTCTTGGCAAGGAGATCCACAATGTATTTACGTTGCATGAGATGTAATCCAGCTGTAGAACGTGTCGCTTCAATGCCTAGAAAATACGTGAGATCAGTTGGATCCTTGATTGAGAACCGAGTAGCAAAAGAAGATAGAACCTCAGCAACATTGTGTGAATCATTCCCAGTGACCAAGATATCATCGACGTAGACAAGAACGTACGTGAAAGACTTCCCATTTTGTCGAATAAATAACGAGGCATCAGCAAGGGAGTTGATAAAACCGGTGTGAAGAAGATGTTGTTTAAGGGCCATATACCATGCTCGAGGAGCTTGTTTAAGGCCGTAAATCGGTTTCCGTAGGAGACAAACATGGTCTGGCCGATCACGATCTATAAAGCCTTGCGGCTGAGCCATGTAAACAACTTCCTTGAGCTCACCTTGAAGAAAGGCATTATTAACGTCCAATTGTTTAACCGGCCAAGAGTGAGTGACGGCGACATCAAGGATTAAACGAATGGTTGTAGACTTGATAACGGGGCTAAACGTCTCAGCATAGTCAATGCCATATTGCTGATTATATCCCTCGGCTACTAACCGTGACTTGTAACGATGGAGTTGTCCATCCGGATGATATTTTGTTGTAAAAACCCATCGAGATCCAATGACGTTTTGAGACGGATGAGATGGTACCAAATCCCATGAATGATTCTCCATTTGAGCGTTATACTCCTCAGACATGGACTTGCGCCAACGATCGTCTTTCATTGCTTGTGCCACGGTACTAGGCTCTTTAGACTTATGTAAACCTGCAACATGAAGACTTACAATTTTTTGGCTCGGGTTCGCATTTTATGGACATTTTGTGGTTTTGGGGGATTAGGATTGTGGGATTGTGGTGGACGAGTTGCTCGAAAAGTGAAGAAGTCGGATTGTGTGGTAATTTGATTTGGAGAAGAAGACACGGGTGGAGATGGCTGAATTGTGGGTTGCAATTCATTTTATTCTTGAGCAGTGGGCTCATTGGAAGGGGGAGTTGGTTGGGCCAAGGGTGAAGGTCCATTTTGAGAATGAGCAGTGGGCTCAAGATTTGAAGAAGGGAGATAGTTAGGGACCAGAGACGATACCTGAGGTGGAGATGGTGGAATCGTTGGAGACGACAATCGTTGGTGAAGGTCCAAGCTTAGGGATCCATTACTCGGCTGTGAAGGCAAAACATGAGGCAGAATGAGAGTAGCCAATGGTTGAGAAGACTGAATTTCAGGGTCTTTAGATCGTGACTTCAAGACCATCTCAGGAAAGGGAAAACAATGTTCTTCAAATCGAACATGACGAGATGTATAGACGCGACCAGTGGCAACATGTAAACAAAGATATGCGCTTTGCGTCAAGGAATAACCCAGAAATACACATGACTGGGAGCGACTCTGAAGCTTGTGAGTAGTGTACGGCCTTAACCACGGAAAACAAAGGCAGCCAAAGACTTTGAGTTTCTCGTAATTTGGTGAAGCTTGAAAAAGCTTTGAAAACGGAGACTCGTTGGAGAGTACCGGAGTCGGGAGCCGGTTAATGAGATACACAGCCGTAGAGAATGCATATGGCCAATATTCAGTAGTAATCGACGCCTTGGAGAGAAATGTAAGTCCGGTTTCGACTACATGTTGATGCTTCCGTTCAGAAACACCATTGTGCTCCGGTGTATGCGGTGGAGACGTGAGATGGGTGATTCCACTGGAAGCTAGAAAGTGGCGAAGGGCCACAAACTCTCCACCATTATCAGAAAACAACGTCCCAATTTTATGAGAAAACTGGTTTTCAACCAAAGTTGTGAAAGCTATGAACGTACTCTTGACATCGGACTTGCGTTTGAGAAGATAGAGCCACGTATACCGGGTATAATGATCAACAATGACAAGGTAATATTTGTAATTGTCAATGTATAGAATTGGTGATGTCCAAACATCGGAGAAAATATATTGGAGAGGACGATTTGAGACAATAGTGGTTTGAGAAAAAGGTAATTTATGGCTTTTATTCAAGTGACAATCAGAACACGGCAAAGGTATTTGAGAAGGGCGAGAAACAGGAAGCGTAAAAGCAGAAACAAGAGAGTTTAAAACTGAAGTAGATGGGTGTCCTAGCCGTGAATGCCACGTAGAAAGAGAAGTACGAGATGTGGTAGATGTGGTGAGTGTGACCGCTTGTGATGGTGATACGGGCCACTCATAGAGATCATTCCTAGTTTTGCCTTGGAGTAATGGGACCCCCGTGCTGAGATCCTTCACCTGAAATGAGGCAGGAAAGAATTCCACAGAAACTTGATTAGTATTACAAAGACGATAAACCGATATAAGATTACGATGTAGATCAGGAACACATAAGACTTTGTTTAATTGAAGATCACGAGTGTGGGAGGGAAGAAGTGTTGAACCAGTATGTGTGATCGGAAGACTGGAACCATCCGCCACAAGAACATCTTCACCTCCATTATACGGCTGATGTAGAGAAAAATTGTGTAGATCCGATGTCATATGGTGAGTAGCCCCGCTGTCAAGAAGCCACTGATTTGGCTCATAAGGAGAGCCAATAGCAAGGTTAGCCCGTGGCTGCCATGGACGGTTTTGAGGTGTGTGGGATGCGTTGGTATTCTGCTGCATCATCGGGAAACGGGAGCATCGTTTTGCAGTATGGCCTTGGACATTACACAGTTGACATTTGCCTAAATATGGTCGTGGTGAGCGATTGTCAGACCGTGAGTTATGCTGCCAAGAAGTGTCATTGCCATTGCGTTTGTTGTTGTAGTTCCGATTGTAGCCAGATGAACCACCATGAGTGTGAGAACGTTGTTGTACGTTGTGAGCAGTGACTGGAAAAGGGGACGGATCAGCAACGACAGTGGTGAGAAGCTTCGCTTCATGATTGAGGAGACGTTCGTGAACATCCGTGAGCATCGGAACAACATATTTCCCTTCAATCTGATCCGCACCAGATTTATATTCATCGGGAAGACCGGCAAGGACACGCTCGATTTGGTCCTCATGATCCATAGCTTTGCCAAGAATGGCTAACTAATCAAACCGAGTGGTAAGACCTTGAAAGTATTCATCAATGGTCTTATTACCCTTTTTCCAATTCGTGATTTGATTACGAAGTTGGATGATATGGCCCCTACTGGGCTTGGCATACATCAATGCGAGTGTGCTCCAGATCTGAGAAGCCGACTTGGCTCGAGACACGAGTGGTTGAAGAGGTGCGGACATAGCACCGAGGAGGGCACCATAGATAAGTTTATCTTGGCGGGTCCAGAAAGTAAAGGCTGGATTAACAGTGGTGACACCATCGGTACTGATGGTGGAGGCCGGAACAGTAGCCGATTCATCAAGGTGGTCAGCTAAGGCATGCCCATCAAGTAGAGCATGAACCTGCAAACTCCACATCATATAGTTTGTCGATGTGAGCTTGGTCACGTTGGAGAGATTCACGGAGAGCAGATTGTTGTTGTTGATGACGATGGCCTCAACAGATTGAGTGACGGAGGTGTTTTCGGAGGAGGTCATGGTGACGGCTGTAAGTTTTTGAGAAGGAAAAAAATTTTAGGTTTGTTTAGGAACGTTACTGCTCGATACCATATAAGAAAGGAATGTTATATATTATTGAACATATATGATTGAGTATATATACAAGAGGATTAGCTAGGGTATCACCAAGCACTTAATTACAGAATTGCAGAGCACGTAAATATATATTGGAGAGTACGTAAGTATATTGTGTTTCCATATATGCATCCTTCATAATATCTCTTATATTGTTGTTCTTGCATATAAGAAGTTACATATAGCTTCCAAAGCCACCTCTAGTGCCCGAAATTCAAATGGGGATTCTAAAATGGAACAAACACCACACTTCATATCAAATTAAAGTATGAGTACTAGAGAGACTATGAACCAAATTAAAAGTTTGGAGCTCCCACCGTTTTTTTTTTTTGTTCAAACCAAATTTTTCATTAAAGTAAAACAAAGTTTACACAAAGGGGGCATAGAGCAAACAAAGTGTCTATTTTGCCAATTTATCCGCAATCACATCTATGCGGGAAACATAAGTAAAAGTGGTAGAGAAAGAAAAGGATCTTAACAACCAACGAATGTCGTGAAGAAGGCTTTTAATCACCCAAACAAACGACTTTACCTTTGATTTCAACGCCGTCTTTGCTTTTCTAATGCGTCTCCGTTCTCTATCTTTATTATTGACCCAGCTAAGTTTTATCTCTAATCTTTTTAATTATAAGAAACGTGAATTTGTATTTACTCATAACATCGAACAACGTGAATATTGTTTATCTCTTTATAGAGTAATTGTTGTTTATACATAGTTTATTCTCATGTGAATAGATGAACAACATGAATTTGACCTCTTTGGTGTTTTATGGTCACTTCTAACCGACACGTTTTTGACTTCCGACGCTCTCTCTCCTAACTCCGTCATCGAGATAAGTGATACGAATCCATCATTTTTTTTTTGCTACAGTCCATCATATTATTTTGACCCTATTAATAAATCAATAGCATCATTACTAAATCATGCTTGATCGTTACATGTTTTTTTTGGTTTACCAAAATCGAAAGTTCTTTTAATTATTTGGTACGTATTGGTCTGATTTGTTTGATATTGTGATATCATATGGTGTTTTACACAAAACGATGCCATGTTTATTGAAATCAATATGATAGAAACATGGCAAAACTAGTATACAAGTTTTGAATTACAATCAGTATATGACCGGATTATCTATGAGGCATGGTCTATTGACCAATAAATTTGCTTACATTTTTGAGCAAGCTAAATCTTTCGAGATGTTTTATGGTTTCGCTCGGTTATTTCTCTTAAACCAAAGGCAGTGTAATTGGTAATAATACCAAATCATAAATCTGCTTGGTTTAATTTTTAATTTATGAAATGGACCTCTTCTTGGAATAATGAATTAATCTATCATACTATGATGAGGTGATTATATGATATGTTGGTAGACATTGTTGATATGTTGGTTCTTACAATAAAATTCATGAACCACATCCGGTTAGTTCATTCCCCGAAGTGAATGTGACATATTATATAAGAAAAGAAAAGAGCACACTAAGCCAAAGAAGTGGCTATAGCAATTATCTTGAATGATCAAGAACGAGGGCAATGAATTTCTTTCAAAAACTTGTATTCTCACCTGAAGTGAGAAAAGAAAGATGATAAGAAATAGAGAGTGAATTTCTCTCATTTGACGATGAAATAATCTAGTATGAAGTAATATAAAAGTTTATACTCTAGAAGAGCAATATATGAATGCTCCAGAAGAGCACATAGATATTATACTTGATGGATTATATTCTCTTAAGCCTCAAAAGTTAGAAGGATCGGATCTCAGATAAAATGCATGACCAAACCTGGGTATATCATTGATTATAATGAGATTCAATTTGAGATAAATGAACTTGAAGTTTCATATCATCTCGAGGTGGAGAATTAGAGAATCTCACATAGACAATAAGTGACATATCCAGAATATTATGTTCACTACTTGATTATTAAAGTTCACTACAAGTGATATATCTAGAAGATTATGTTCACTAAGTTCTTCGAACAATTCTCAAAGGAAAAGTGTGATCACCAGAATGTGATATTACCTAAACTAGCTATGTGATTGGTTAATTCTAGCTATATCTAAGATTACATGACTTAAAGTCTGTAAGTGAATTAATTCAGCTATGTTCAAAATTACTTGCAAATTGATATTATGAGAGAATATCTCTAATGCGGAAGTTGGTAAAGCATACATAATGAAAATTTCATGCAAGTAATGTTCATGTAGACACAAAGTCGTGAACAAGAATTTAAGAAGTATTATGGATTTTTCTTGAGGCTAAGAAAATATATATATGAGTTATTGATAAGAAATCATACTCATATTTGACTAGTTTTGATATATTCCCTGAAGTGAATATAATATCTTACATATATAAAAAAAAAAAAGATTAGACAAATAAAGTCCCCGAGAATGTAGCTACGAAACTGATCGCATCAGTCACTATTTTCTGACGACACCCACCAATGGCTTGGATTCTCCAGGTACTCGATTTCTATGCTTTACCTCATATTATACCTTTATGATTTTATATACTAGATTATGTCCTGATTATGTTAATTGCTTTATCGGCACATGGTTCACCATCAAATCCATGTTTGATAGATTAAAGAAAGCAATTTTAATTATCGTATCCATTGAAGAGGGTAATTGATTAGCAACGAAACGTAAACCAGAAGTTTACTAGCTAAGAATGAAAAGTAAACCAGAAGTTTACTAGTTAAGAATGAAAAGTAAACCAGATGTTTACTAAGAATTTATATGTTTGGCTTAACCGGATTGGTCATCTTGGTTTAATGATGATGCGAATTATGTGTATATTAAGTGAAGAACCAGAAGATTCTTCCTAATTATTTATCATAAATTGTTTACTCAGAAAGCAATATGATAATATGGTTTTTACCAGTCAAAGATTATTTGGACTCTATCAATATTTCTGAAATATATACAAGGAGATGATTATGGGCTGATCACCCACTATGTGACATTTAGATGCATCGATTCAATGGACGCATTGACTCGATTGTTGCATCCTAGAAGGTCATGTTTATTCTTGTTATAAACCAGCAACCGGGAGTTTGCGAGGTTACTTTCTTATAAGTTCCAAAATTTATGTTTGAAGCCTAATTATTATATATGTCCATTGGGATATGTGTTGAACATCCGGAAGCTCATGTTCATATACAAAATTTTAGTAGCATTGATTCGCCTCAAGCCAATGAATAACTAATTATTCTCCCCATCATTATTGGTTTAGGGTTAGAAACCAAATAGTTTCCATCTGAATAATCTTTGAATGAAAGATCATGATTGTGAAAAGTGCTCCACCACAGCGCTTGATGATGGAACCTCAAAAGAGGATAAAAATATATGTTGGATATGAAAGATAATTAAGAGTCATCCCAGAAGGATTTATATAAGGCTCAATTTATATACTTTCATTTTAATGAGTCAACTTTTCCAACATTAGGGGAGAAATTAAACAGTTGGAGAAAGATATAAGTATCTATGAATTATCATTGATCCTCGGACCAAAAGAATTTATATGAGAAGTCCAAAAAGATAATTCATAAGAAGAACTTAGCGTATTAATTGCCATACGCATTTACTAACCCAAAATAGAGTGATGAAGTCACCTACCCCATGTATATGCTCCAATTAAAATTGATGTCCCGGAAGGACTATATCAAGCTGCTAGTGAGTCTAAAGATCGCCTGAAGCGTGATAAACCTATTTGATTCCAAATAAAATTATTCTCGAAAAAGAAAAGAGAGCATAAATTGAGAATGACCAAATCGAGGAAAGAAAAAAAAAATCGAATGATCTCCAGAAGAGACTAAATGATCTCTATTAGAGACATAAACATGACAAAGAAAGAAAATCAAGTTTGGAATAAGATGGAATCATAAAGCGAATCGACGTCGTAATATTTTTGCATGCAATGAGCAGTTGATATTATGAATAAAAAGAGAGGATCATGAAATAAAGTCTATTGAAAAGTGTACACAAAATAATGATTGGAAGAAATAGACTTATATAATCTCTTGTAGAGAAATATATGGACCAGTAGTCCTTGCACTTAAAGTGTAAAACCAGTGTCATATAAATGAGTTTTTTGTATGAAAGAATAGTGAATATAGTGAAATTCACAAAGATAAAGAATGTTTTATGAAGAGATATATTCTCTTGTGGTGGCAATTATTTTTGATATCTTACAAGTTCGGTAGTAAGAGATGAAACAATGGATAAAGATATTTATATGCAATCCTTGACGGATATATATGTGAAGGATACAATCCCTGAAGGATTAATGATATTAGAATTATATTCCCAGGAATTTTATTAGATAATCGATCGAATGAAAAGAAAGTATGTAGCATGGGGTATAATCATGTAAATACCCATGTAGACTTATCAAAATATTTTGATAAAGTGATTCTTCATTTGAACATCATCGAAACTCCGGCATAGTTATTACAAGTTATGCGATAAGTAATCACTGTATAATGATATTTATATACTCAAAGAAGGATGTACACTGCAAGAATCTTCTTAGTGAGTATTTGCTAAGAGAAAAGCAATGAAAAAGATGATATTAGACTATGCATATTTATAAGAAGATTTAGAAAATGATTTGTTATGATTGTAGTATATATTTGATTATTTAAACATCATATAACTCCTGAAGAGATTTATATATAGTGGAATATCAAAAGAAAAAGTTTGAGATAAAAGATCTTGAAAAGACAAAACTAGCTCAAGATGTCTCAGATTAAACATTTAACGAAAAGATGTTATGAACCAGAAGTTCAATAGTATAAAATATCATATGGCAACCATACGAGTTTGTTCATTAATTTTATGCTTATAATAGTTCCAAAAGAGATATTATATATAATCATAATTCATCTCCTGAAGAAGATGTTTATGAGGGGAGAAATATAATGATATGCGTGGATGGACTCTTTTTCCCTTATCATAGTTTTTATCCTATAAGGTTTTTCTATGAAAAGGTTTTTAACGAGACATCAAAGAACACGCAAATGATAGACACTTATAGAGGAATGTTATCATTATAATGATATATGAAAGTCTATCAATCTCTCATAAGCATGTCATCCATGAATGATATCTAGAGAAACAAAGAGAATGATCCAGATGAATCATCTAGAAGACCGATGAGTTGCAGAAGAATGGCGGTGTACATGTTCAAGAGGTTGTTCAAACGAAACTTTGGTGGACTTATTTTCAAGACACTTCAAACTATTACTTTCAAAAAACAAGTTTGCAGCATCACGAAGATTTCAAGTTATGCACTCATCAGGGGGAGTAAAAACGCGTTGCATTCTTTTTCCTTTAACCATAGTTTTGTCCCAATTGGGTTTTTCTTGGTAAGGTTTTAATGAGGCAGCATCTTATGCGTATTATGATTCTTTTTACTCTAATGGCATCCAAGGGGGAGTGTTAGAAACTCATTTAGTGGATGCCCATTAGAGACCCATGTTCTAGAATACTCCTAAACCCTACTTCCTCTCCAAGTATTGTATCCCTATATATATTTTGTACTTCTCATGGAATAAAAAAAAAACACTATTCTCTCTATTCTCTTCTCTTATTTACAACATGGTTGGATTTGATATATCATGAAAATGATTGAAGTTAAATTTTTCTATGGTTTTAATATATAATTCGCATAATAAATACTCTCTCCATTGCAAATTACTTGTCATTCTAGGTGTATTCACACAAATTAAAAAAAATATTAAATTTTCTGTTTTACCCCTAATTAATACACTATTTTGTTTGTTAGAAATAATTATTAAGCTGAAATTTAAGGGTAAAAGATGGAAAAATAGTAATAAATCTGCATTGGAAATATAAAACGACAAGTAATATGAAACAAAAAATGAAAGCTAGAATGACAACTAATATGCAACTGAGGGAGTATGTAATATATCTAAGGGATCCGAATATATGGACCTTAAAACAGGGTATCTCAATCTATATCCCGTTTCAATGAATCTAGTTTTATACTATCTTGAACCGGATTTAGACTCTAAAATATCCGAATTTTTGGAGTGGATCATGGATCGGATTTTAACCCCTAACTCCAACTATATGATGCCATCATTTCAAATGAGAGAAAATGTTCTAGCATCACATAATGCTAGAAAACTCAAACTAGAGTGATATAATATGTTTCTTCCGAAATTGAAATACGAACCAAGTAAAATTAAAAGGCATCAAGAAGGAAATACAACTAACAGAAACCAAAGAGGAAAAAAATAGAAAGCAAACTGACCTCTTTGGCAGTGATAATCACCTTAATATGCTTCATTGATCAGACCAGAAAACAATACAAAAAAATGATTATCAACCTGGAAAAAAAATCATAATGCATGTCCAAAGAAAGAACACAAGAAGAAAAAGTCCTAACCTCTAAGTTGAGCACAATGGCTTTCTCTCGACTTAGAATGCTTGAAGGAGAAGAAATGTTTGGGTCAAGGATCCTAAGGTCACGACCATGGATCTGGACACGTCGCATGATCGCATATTTGTCTAACTCAAGAACTGTATATTGCCCTGTTGCGTTTACGCGGATCCAACTCTCCATTAATGAACTCCTCTTCGCCCTGGAAACCACCTCGGACTGAT